>CM033650.1:2979459-3251934 GCA_019512145.1 Engystomops pustulosus | reverse complement strand
CATTACTTATCCTGTACTGATCCTGAGTTACATCCTGTATTATACCCCAGAGCTGCACTCACTATTCTGCTGCTGGTGCAGTCACTGTGTACATACATGACATTACTTATCCTGTACTGATCCTGAGTTACATCCTGTATTATACCACAGAGCTGCACTCACTATTCTGCTGCTGGTGCAGTCACTGTGTACATACATGACATTACTTATCCTGTGCTGATCCTGAGTTACATCCTGTAAATCTTTTATTTTATATAAAAGTAAAAAACATAACAATAATAAACATAAATAAAGCCATAACTTCTGGCAAAAGAATTACAAAAGAACAAATATAAACTCTACACCTAGAGGAGAGGAGGTTCTTCCATCACCGTAGACAGGGGGTATCCTCTACATCTAGAGGAGAGGAGGCTCTACCATCACCTTAGACAGGGGGCATCCTCTACACCTAGAGGAGAGGAGGTTCTTCCATCACCGTAGACAGGGGGTATCCTCTACATCTAGAGGAGAGGAGGTTCTACCATCACCATAGACAGGGGGCATCCTCTACACCTAGAGGAGAGGAGGTTCTACCATCACCATAGACAGGGGCATCCTCTACACCTAGAGGAGAGGAGGCTCTATCATCACCATAGACAAAGCTATATCCTGGGGGGCAGGGAGCTGATTATATACTGGTGGGCTTGGGCTTGCTATATATTAGGAGGCATGAGATGGCTATATACTGGGGGCATGTGCTGACTGCCTATATACCTGGGACATGGTCTGGCTTTCGGCATGGACTGGCTGGCTATATACTGGTAGACTCCTCCTCCACCTCCTCCCATTATGGACAGTTTTCTCCTCCTTACATTGTGGCAGCTCTCCTCCTCCTCTTCCTTACATTGTTGCCCCTCTCCTCTTCCACTCTGGCTCTCTCCTCATCCCATCCACTTTGTGATCCCACTCCACCCCTTCTCCTCACATTTTGGCCTCTCCCCTACTTCTCTCCCTTACATTATGACCCCTCTTCCTCCTCTTCCTCACATTGTAACCCCTCTCCTCCTCCTCCACATTGGGGCACCACTGCTGACATAGCTGCCCCTCTCCTCCTTCTCTCTGTGTGGCTGCTCTCCTCCTCCATACATTGCGGCCTCACACCTCCTCCCCTTGCAGCCCACAATGTGGCTCCTTTACTTCCACTACACACATTGTGACCTCTCTGTTCACCCCTCACATTGTAGCCCACTCCTCACCCATCACAATGTGGCTCCTCACCTCCTCCTACTCACATTGTGACCCATATATATATATATATATATCTATATATATATATATATATATTACAACTAAACACAAGGGGGCATAGTTATCATACGCTGCAATGCGATACATCAATACACTGAAGCCTCTTGATGTATCTGACAGGGTCTTAAGCAGAGTTTATTTCCATCGAAATAAACACAGGTGAAAAGTTGCCGGCTGCAGCGAGTGCGCGGTCATAGGGACAGCAACTTCCTGCGCCTGCCCAGTCCCGGCCAACCATGCACCAACGCAGAGGCCCTGATAAATGTGCCCCAAGAAGAGTGAAGAAATCAGGCAATGTCTGATTTTGAGGGTAACTGAGTATATGTGATGCTGGAGCTTTGGAGAATACTAGTTCTATTTGTCAGACATGATGTTATGCATGAAACAGAAAATTCACAGCATTTTATACACACTAGACAGTGATCATCAAAGGATATAAAAAAAAACTTTAAAACAACAAATTGATAAATACAGGGACATCTTATTTATGACAGGATGGTAATAAACAGACTAAAAACCTGTGAGGCGAGACAAGAGAGCCCTGGCTCTTATCTGCTTGTGGCCTCCAGGTCAGAGGTAGGAGGTCATGAAGCTGCATGACTTGTAAGTCCACTTTGTAAGGTGTTGAATCTCTGCATTAATTTATACCCCCATTCTTTGCTTTCCCTCTGTATCTGGTAATGTCCCATTAAATTGCTGATCCACAAATATTCCATAGTGTGGCCCTCCCTGAAGAAATGTGCAGCTACTGGGAGATCTTTCCTTTTTAAGGGCATATACCACCAGGATGAAGGACTGTATGCAAGTGAGTCTAAAGGGCTCCAGGCTACATAAATGTTAAAGGAGCCTAAAGCCCCTCAGGTCCATTTGCATACAGTTTTTCATCCTGGTGCTAGATGCCCTTTAATATCAGATCTGTGTGAGTTCATGCACTGATGGAGTCTCTGGCATGTTTCCCCCTACATAAAGGCCTGTGGTTGGACACTGTTCACACATGATAAGGTAAACCACATTGGAAGACCTGCAGGAAAATGTCCCCTTGAACAAAGTCACCTGTGCCAATGTTCCAACACGTTTGCAGGCGGGGTAAGGGACCACAAGTTGTTTCAGGTTTGGTGGGACTGGGAAAGGAGAGGGTGGACTGGGAATATTTCTTTTAGTCTTGTATCTTTATGAAGAACAGTTTGGAGTTCCCTAGCAATACAATGTAGGATCTCCAGCACCCCTGGTCAGAAATTCTCCCAGGTACATACAGGACAAGCTGTAGGCCACCGCCTAGACCAGTGATGGCGAACCTTTTCGGAGACAGAGCGCCCGAACTACAACCAAAATCCACTTATTTACCGTTAAGTGCCAATGTGGCATTTTAAGCAGTAACTTATTGCTACCTGTTCTTCCACTTCTTTCAATTGTATCGGCCGCCTGAGGCCCCCAAATACAGTAGAAAGAAGGAGGGCAAATTCACCACCATGGATGTGGAATGTCTGTACACTAAGATTCCCCACAATGATGGAATAGCAGCATGCCGGGCACACATGGAGAAGCACAACCTACCAGAAGAACTGATCACAGAACGTATACACTTTATGCTCATCCACAACTATTTCTCATTTGGAGAGCATCTGTATGTTATGGCCTCTGAGTCAGTGGGAGATGGTACTGAGTCTGCAGAAGATGGTACTAGCCGACACCTGGGACTGGAGTCTAAGTGGCACCTGGTCTTCACCAGAGCCCGCCGCAAATTGGGATGGTCTTGCTGCGGCAGGGAGCCACCAGGTCATTGCACAGGTGCAACCAGCCCACGGTGGCTGCCAAGGTAGTAATGCAGGACACAGTCTGTACCTGGGTTGACAGTGGGAGAACAGCACAGGAAGGCACACTAGGACTCACGTCAGGAATCTCAGGAGCTGGCACATGGATCAGGAACACAGGAACAGACTGGCAGATGGATCAGGAACACAGGATACACAGGAGGGCTTTCTCTTCAGGGAAAGGGCTTGAAAATCTGGTGGGGAATGATGGGAGCCGCCGGATTACATGCATTCCCGCAAGTGGCCAGCGCCAGTCACCTGTGCACTGGCCCTTTAAATCTTGAAGCACCACCGCACGTGCGGTCTATGGAGCGGTGCCACGCGGGGCCTAGTCTGGACGGGAGCGTGGAGAGGTAAGTCCATGGGAGCGGGGCTGGAGCAGTGGAGAGGGGCACCGGTGCACCTGTGACACTGTAACTACAGTGTATGGGAACATCAATAGATTCAAGGTGTGCACCACAGTATCCAAATCCCTGCTTCACTACCATGAGGTTTATAACAACATTCACCCCACCAATAATCTGAAATGAAGCTATTCCGATAATGACAGCTTCCACCCCAAACACACGAGACAATCGTTACAATCGTACCTGCTCAGTCAATAGATGTCTGTGTATAAACCATTCTGTTGTTATAAAGTGTTTTTTTTAATATTCTTTGATGATCACTGCCGGGTGTATATACAATGAAAATTCAGTTTCATACTTAACCTCATGTCTGATGACGAGAACTAGTAATCTCGAAAGCTCCACCATCTAATATACTCAGTTAGCCTCAAAAACGTATCGCCTGATGTCGTCACTCGTCTTCTGCTCTCCATGGATAACACGGTACAAGTCTACTCTACCGATAGCTAAATGCATATATCTGTCGCTTTCTTCATACGTTGTACATTTTGGTAGCTGCCTGATCATGAGATAACTGTTTGGGTGGCCTCGGGCCTCCAGAGCCTCGGGTCATCCCGATCCTCGGGAATATATTCTATTACGCTCCTGAGTGCGCAGAATATCCAGTGTTTGTTATGAAGTTATAAGCGTTTTCTGATTGTTTACCCTCGGGTGTTGATTTGTGAAATATTGTTGACAAGTCCTCATGGTCTCCTAAATATTCTGTGTATCAGAATAATGTCTGAGATGTGGCTTCAGCCATTGAAGTCGCCCTGATTATTCTCATATAGTCAATCTCTCTGCGGCTATATATACATAAAACAACCATTGAGGTCACAATGAGGAAGGATGAGCCCAATATATGAGGTCATGTGTGAGTCCTGATGGTCTCCTAATTATTCTGTGTTACAGGGAAACTTCACTACTTCACATCCACAACATCCAGAGTCACCGCTTCTCCAGATCATCAAGTGTTCTTCCCCATAGACTACAAGGCACAAATGGATCAGCCAGGTGAGATCATGTTCTACTGCAATGACATCTCATCATGAGTGGTGTTTCCTCTAATTCCTGTCCCTTTGGGGTACTAAAATCTTTAATTGTGGCTACTCGGGGGTGTAGCTACCGGGGAACAAGGGGGCTGGAGGCACCAGGGCCATGACTTTGGGTTGACCCAATCCCCAGCTTTCAACTCTTCTTCCCTAGGACAAAGATAGAGTTGAATTGTGTGTCTCTAGTACAAGGAGTGGGTCCTCTCCTTGCATCCTGCACTGTTACATGGTGGCTTCCATACTCTGTAGCTGCCGGTTCTATCCTCTGCACTACAGAGCCCAGCAGAGCTGTGCAGGGGTGAAGTGACACCTAGCACTGAGCATATGCCAATGAGTGCTGGGCTTCTCTGAGCTTCGCCCATGAGTTGGCAGCATATTAGATCTGTATGCTCTGTATGGTGATATCTGTGTCCTACAGACAGCAATCACTCCTGGAGACCCCAGGGAATGAAGGAGGAGGACATTTGCAACATCCCCCACCGGGCCTAGCCTTTTCTTGGGGCCTGGAGACAGCCGGGGCCCACAGTACCTGAGTGGCTGGCGGTTGCGGCCTAGGCAGGCTAGTGTCACGGTGCTTGGTATGGGGACCGGAGAGCTGTCCTACAGCCTGGCAGGTCTCCAGCAGGGGGTGTTGGCAAGAAATGATGAGGGAGAGGCTGCTAGAGTAGTTCTCCCTGGGGCAACCCTTTGGGGTCTGGAGTATGAGTCCCTGTGTGGTGGACAGGGTCCCATGATGGTGGCAGCCGTAGTAGCAGGGACCAGACGGAGGCAGACGTTGAACAAAAATAGTTTACAGTTCTTTATTGGAACCGCCAGGAACAGTAGCAACGTGCCTTGCCAAATGGTAGAATGCTGGGGATGCAGTTGGAAGGAGCCACAGGGGTAGATCACCAGCCTGGATGCAAGGGCAGGCTGGGAGGTAGCTGTGTCCTAGTAGGATGCTTCAGCTTCTCACCAACTGGTCTGATCTGGTCTGGTGTACTGGCTGCACTGTACTCAGTCTGAGCTAGACTGGAACTGAGCTCTCTTCAGACTCCCTGGTCCGACTGAACTCTGGAACTTTCGTGACCAGGGGTTTTATTACTCCCACTGGTCAGGTGGTGGTTACTCCTCCAATCACATCCCAGCTTACAGATACAAGATTAGAACACAGGTGATTGGCTAACACATATTACATCACATTTAACAATTAACTCCTGTCTTCCCAGGCAGGATCTACCGCTGCAGTGTTCCCCTGTGTTATGTGATGACCTGCTGTGGGGTTGATCAGACCCTACACCGGCTGCAAGCTACATGGTGGGACGTATTCGCAACAACTCCTCTGCCTTGCATCGGCAGGGGTGTTGCACATTCCAAAAAAGACTGGTGAGGAGATGACTTGTCTTGTGAGGGGGGACATTTCAATTATTAAGAGAGTTAAAGTGGTCCCATGTCTTTTAATTGAGGGGGGGGGAAAATCCTGAGACAAACTAAAGTTTTGCATATGCCTGCTCGCTGTCATGGCATAAGTGTCCCTGCGATCCCGTGGTCCTCCCTGTGCCCCCGCAGCTAGCCACCTCGGTAACTTACATTCCCTGGCTCCAGCTGTGGTCTCCGCAGCTCCCATTAAGATTTAAAGGCGCTGGCTGGCTGCCTGCCCTGATAAATTTCCAGCCCCTGGGAGAAAGCTGTGTTCCTTGCCTTGTGCGTTTAGACTGATTTCCCGTTGTGCCCTCGATTCCGTTCCTGAATCTAATCCCAATCCCGTGCTGCCTATCCTGACCTAGCACTACGTTCCCGACTCTGATCCTGTGCTGCTTGTCTCGACCTCCTACCTGTCCCCGACCACGAGTCTGTACTACGCCTTGGCCTCCACTGCGGACAAATTTGCGCCTGTGCAATGACCTGGTGCTACCACTCCGCAACAAGTCCAACCCGCTGTGCAGCGGGCTCTAGTGAAAACCAGGTACCACTTACACTCCGGTCCCAGATGTCGGCTTACATCATCATCCGTCGTGATCCAGTGGGTGCCTGACAGTCACCTCCTTATATTTGTGTGATTTGTGGCTAATATTTTAGCCTATTTTTCAATTCAAGAGAAACTCCAGCATGAAGTGATGACCATATAACATACGGACACCCGAGTCAAGATGAAATAAAAAGTTAGCACCCCATAGATGGCGGAAATCAGAAGAGCATAAAGTAAACAGTAGTTGGGTGCCCATTATTAGACATGGGGCAGTCAGCCGCATACCCCTGATGACGCCAGGTGAAACATGTCAGGTGGGCCTGGCTGAACTGTGTCAAAATTTTTAATGAGCAGTAGACGGTGATCTGTAACTCGAATGAAATCTAGGGACTGTTAGAGAAAAATGAAGCATTTCAGACTCTGCTGACCTACAGGGACTATTAGGGTAGATTCTATCCGCAAGTCCTTTTTCATAATGTACGTTTGTCAAGTAGGGGGGAACTGATCGATCCCCCGAGACTATATTATCCTCTTGCTTAAAGGATATGAATGAATATTTAGGAGTTTGGACACTGCCTGCTTGTGTTTTTAACATACAAACTCCACTGATAAAGGTGACATGTTATTATTTGTTTCTGCCCTGGTGGATAAAAAGGCTTTTTGGTCGCTAGCCGTGCGACTATTGGAAAAATAATAGATTCTAAAAATAGGCCCTGGGCTCAAAGGTGAAAACTGGCTTTGGAGTCGGGGGGTTAATGAAATGCTCAGTATTTATCTACAGCAATGCTCTCCCTTTACTTCCTTCCAGATAACCTCCTGCTAACCGTTGCCAGTAAAGATGCCACGCTGAGAGTCGCTCTGCCACCAGCGAATCTTATGGACAACTATTACGATCGGGCAGCGACTTTAGGAAAACTTGACATTGTCGGCCATGTTCTGTGCAGCCCACAGGGGGAGCTGTTCTGTGTCCGAGGGGAGGATCTCTACCGGGGCCCGATGCCGACAAAGAAAGATGGAGATTGGTTTTCTACGGCCAGAAGAGTGGGGAAGAGTAACTGGAGCCATTTTGAAATTCTTTTCTTTCATCCAAATGGAGAATTGTACGCTACAACCAAAAGTAAAGAGTTCTACAAAGGTCCACAGCCCGACAACGAGTATGTACCCTGGGAGTACGGACAAGCCACCAAGATTGGGTCATTTGGTGAATATATACTTTACAGTGTTTTCTATCAAGTCTCCTCTGTGAATGTGTATGTGTGTATTACATGTGTGTGTGTGTATGTGTGTATTACATGTGTGTGTGTATGTGTGTACTACATATGTGTGTGTATGTGTGTATTACATGTGTGTGTGTGTGTGTGTGTGTGTATGTGTGTATTACATGTGTGTGTGTGTGTATGTGTGTATTACATGTGTGTGTGTGTATGTGTGTATTACATGTGTGTGTGTGTGTGTATGTGTGTATTACATGTGTGTGTGTGTATGTGTGTATTACGTGTGTGTGTGTATGTGTGTATTACATGTGTGTGTGTGTGTATGTGTGTATTACATGTGTGTGTGTGTATGTGTGTATTACATGTGTGTGTGTATGTGTGTATTACATGTGTGTGTGTGTGTGTGTATTACATGTGTGTGTGTATGTGTGTACTACATATGTGTGTGTGTATGTGTGTACTACATATGTGTGTGTATGTGTGTACTACATATGTGTGTGTGTACTACATATGTTTGTGTATGTGTGTACTACATATGTGTGTGTATGTGTGTACTACATATGTGTATGTGTGTACTACAAATGTATGTGTATGTGTGTACTACATATGTTCCCTGTTGCCTGTCTTGACCTTCAGCTATGTCCCCAACTCCGATCCTGTACCGCCCGTCTTGACCTCGATTCTTCCTGCTGATTCTGTACCTTGCCTTGGCCACTACAGAAAGCAAGTCACGCCTGTAGAGCGACCTGGTGGTATCCCGCCACAGCAAGTCCAACCCGCTTTGTGGTGGGCTCTGGTGAATACCGGGTGCCACTTAGACTCTGCTCCCAGGTGTCGGCTTACTCCATTGCTCGTGGAGGTTCAGTGGGTCCCCCACCACCAATCCTGATGCTCTTCTTGCATCACTTGTACACGATTGTACATAAACCCTGCCGATGATGACCATATCCATATGGTCATACACTTAAGTAAACACATTAATTTGTTTTATTCTGACAGGTTGGGACAACTTTGAAACCTTGTTCTTTGATCCAGACGGTGTCCTGTACGCAGTGACCAAAACAGACAAACTTGTGAAAGGAAAACCGCCAACCGGCCCAGATTACGACTGGACTCAAAATAACTCGCTGGTTGGAGAAACCGGATGGCTCAAGCTCTGCCATTTTATATCATTTGCTCCTGATGGGAAACTGTGGAGTGTGGATAAAGAGAATGGGAACATCTACAGAGGATCCATCCCGGAGGACGGGAGATATTTTGATTCGGCTGAGCACTTGGGACATGACTATCATCTCTTTCGCTTCCTTTCTTTTACTCCAGATAAGACAATCCGTAACATTATCAGCTTTGAGTTTCTTCCTGAAGAAGGGAAAAGAACTTCTGAGAGCGCAGAAGTGATCGAGGAGAGGATCTACGATAACCGAGGGAGCAGCGTCCCATTAGACCACACCTTCACGTGAGTAATACAAAGTCTATGCAAAATGTATCAACCCCAGACTGACCCCAGGGTAAGGGCAATATGTCAGGGAGTTTTCTCCATCAGACGCCTTCAACCTAAATTCTGATCACTCTGACACCGATAGATGAGAAAATATCATGTGGAACCTCTTCTATATTTATATGAAATGGGGAAAGTTCTGCCTCATTGTCCTCTTATATTCAGTAGAAATGTAGCAAAGAAGAACGTGACTCGTGGTTCATGTCCAGTTCTAAGTTCGTGGACAATGCCCCTTCACATGAGTATTTTTTTGAAATGCAGGACTTTCATTCCACAATAGTCCATTGTATTCATCGGGTTGGGTCAGACTCCATGCACACACAACTGTATGAAAAGCGCTCAATAGCGTCTAAGGAGACGCATCAAAAATGCATCAAACTCTGAGCTACATGCAAGTGCAATGTGTTATGGAACCAAACAAACTGTGACCAAAAACTGATTGAACTCAATGGGGGACATTTACTTACCCGGCCACAGGAGTTCCCAAGTTTCTGATGATCATGCACTCCGGCGCGAATCCCAAAGATTGTGCGCCCGATTTCCTGCATGTGTCGCTTCCCCGCTCAGGTCCGCCGGAGTTCACCATCTTCCTTCCGATGTATGTAAGTGCTTGGATTGCGACACAATTTTTAAGTTAAAAACCGCGGGTTGTCCAAATCTGTTGGATCGTTCCACAGCCACCCCCTGATTTGTGTCCAGGGGGCCCAATCCCCAAAAAGTCGGAAAACCTGATGGAAACACGGCCGCGGAACCCTTATTAAATAAGCCCCATTTGGCCCCCTTGAAATGTCACATTTCAGGCTTCAAACTGTAATTGAATTTAATAAAATTGTAAATTTTTTTAGGTAAGAGATCAACTACAAGTGGGACACAAAGGAAGTGGAATGACATTTATTGGATATTTTAAGATTTTGTAAAAAAAAAATAATGAACTGAATATTGGGACATGTAATATTTTTCAGTGCAGCAAACTCCCTCCAGAAGTTCAGTCTCAGGTCTCTAACTGATCCAATGTTGTCCTCAATGACTGCTGATGATGGATATAATCCCCTGTGTAATCAGGTTGCCAGGTGATATCTCAGGTTCTGCATCATGAAGGTTCCACGAGGCCGAGGTCCAGGAACGTCCCGAGAAGCCGCATGCAAGTGCCATATTGTACTGGAAGAAGCATCAGACCCCGGCAATCTACTGAGACCCGGCGCCCCTCTAACCTTCATCTCACACCAGGAGAAGACTCATCAGAGACACCGCCAAGATCCTGATCCTGATCCCTCTGGATGATCTGCAGAGACCTGGAGCCGAGGGGGAGAGACCGGCCATAGCACAACAATCAGTCACTGCACAAATCTGCTCTTTATGGAAGAGGCAAGAAGAAGCCACCGGGAAGACACCAAACATGTGGAAGAAGGAGCCTGCTCAGAGGAACCACAATCCAACGATATGCAATACAGCTGCTGCAGAAAACCTCTTGGATTCTAGAAAAGACCTGAGACTGGGACAGAGATTTATCCTCCAACAAGACAAAGATCTGAAGCATAAAGCAAAATCTACACTGGAAGGTCCACAAATATCCGTCTCCAGGTGATAGAACGGCCGAGTCACATCCAGACCCGAATCCAATGGAAAATCTGAGGAAAGAGCCGGAACCTGCTGCTCACAGACGCTTCATCCAACCTCCCGGAGCTCCGGCTCTTCTCCAGGGAAGAACGGGAAGAACTTCAGTCTCTCCATGTGCAGGACTGATAGAGACCTGATACCCCGAGCGCCTACAGCTGCGACCACAGCAACAGGGGGCGCTACAGAGTATTAACCTAAGGGGCCGGATAATATTACACCCCCAACTTATCAGTTTATTATTTTTTTTACAAAAGTTTAAAATTTCCAATAAATTTTACTCCAATAAATTACAATTTTATATCTTTATGTTTGAAGCCTCAAATGTGGCAAAAGGTAGTAAAATTCAAAATTCGCAAGGCAATAGTTCAGCTCCGCTTTCTTGATATGTAAAGTGACGCCTCCTGTCTGCTACCTCATCAGGTTTAGATTTCTGACCATAAAATGGCCGTAGATGGTCATGTGATCTCTATCTGTCCATTAGCAATCGTATGAAAGCGGAGCAGAACTAGTAATAGATGTATATTGGTAAATTACCTAATATCCTGCCCCCCACACTTTCACACATCACAAAAACATAAAAACATGAGGTAAAGTGGCCAACCCCTTTTAGATATCAATTGTTAATTTTATTGTACGGGCAGAACAATCAGATGTTCCATTTATTCAAGAATTCTGCATTTTTTTGTAACCCCTGAGCAGGAATTTCCCCCTACAAATAATAAATGTGCTCATTTCAGCTGCAGAAGGTGTAGTGCGGTCTCTCCAGTATTTGGTTATTTGTATTCGTACTTCGGCAGGTTTGATAAGGCGGTGAAGATCTCCAGCTCCTTCTCCCAGGACCATGGATTCACAGTTGAAGCTGGTTTAGAAGTCAAGTTTACGGCCGGGATACCATTTTTTGCAGAGACAGAGGCAACTGTGAAGATAAGTGCAAGCACCACACACACCTGGAGCTTCACCGAGACCAACGAGACCGAGGTAAGTGACGATTATGAGAGAAGTGGAATCGTGAAAGGGCCATTACCATGAGAAGGATTAGTCCTAGGTGCCTCCTGGTTCATGATGATTTCTCACAAAGTGTTATATTTGTTTCCCACTTTCAAAACAAACAGAACGAAGCCCATATTGTGCTGCACATATTATGAAGCTACTTTTCAGAAATCTTCCTCAGCAGCATAGAAGTAGGAGGAGTCTAACCGTTTTCCTATCTACTGCGTACAGCCCTTATTTCCACATCCAATGAGATTCCAACAAGTAAATCCATTAGAGCCGCAGTCATAAGGATATACATGTATATAGAGACATAGCCTGGCAGCCTTCATCACATGGAGGAGAAGAGACTCATGCTGAAATAATTACATGAAGTCTGTGCTGTGTAAACAATAAGGGTTAACAGATTTCCTGATGTATGGAAGTGTCCAGAGACCAGTGGCGGGGATGGGGGGGGGGGGGCAGTGGAGTGACATTGTCTGTGGTGCAGCCAAATATGTGAGACATAAAAAGTTGTAGAGGATCACAAACTTGATGGAGAGACTGATAGGGAACAGGGGAGACCTTCTAGAACCCAAATTCTTTTTGAGGCAATTTCTGAATCCACAGACAAAATGCCCTAGAGGAGGGAGAAGGCTCCATGTGATGCTACTCTCTGTGCAGTATCACATGGTCACCACCTTTGTCCCAGGGAGAAGCAGCCCCTTCCATCAAGCTGAACCAAATTCAGCAAAACCCAAATTTTAAAAACCTGTCCAGTAACACTGGTACCGATCATGGTAATTACTGGCAAGGAGGATACAGCAGAAACTTGACCTGAACCTCTAAGTTTGGGGTTGGTCCAGTGGACACAACCCCCCAAGTTTGTTACGAACCCATACTTTGTGGTTCAGGTCTGCTCAACGCTACTTATAAGTTGTCAGTTGTTTTTGCCAGTGATAGATGAGATGTTACTGGATGAATTATAGAACATTTCTGACCCTTTTTCCTTATACAGGTGAAATTTTCCTCAAGCTCAAATGTGGAGGTCCCTCCGGGTAAAGCCATACGGGTGGTGGCCTCGGTGGTGAAGGCCGATCTCAATGTGCCGTATCGGGCCAGAGTCAAGACCATCTTTGGCTCTGAGACAGAAGTTGGAGGCACCTGGGATGGAGCTGACGTTTATAATCTAAAAGTTACACAAGATGATTACAAATTCTGACAATTGTTCCAAGTAAAGGAATGATTCCCGTGTGAAAGCTTAAGATTCTGCGCCATGAAAAATAATCTATACCGATAATGATAAAGCAAAAATGATTGTTTAGCTTCTGTCAATGAAACTATTCTGCAACAACAGCAAAAAAATTACAATTGGCATCTTGGCTTCGCTTGCTATATGATAACCCAGTGGGTAACTTAAAATCAGGCACCACCAGACCCTCCCTGATCGCGGTGTCAGCAGCCCTGTCGGCCGTGACCATTGAGGTGGAGGAGGCCACAGGATCAGACCTCAAAAAACCTTCAAAGTCAGTTTGTTTGCTCACAACTATTTATTGTCTGCCACACAACCCTGGACACCCGCCCTTGTCTGACCCTCCCACCACCTATGGCTCCCTATCGGGTCAAGTCTGAATCCCTCTTACTCCATACACCCACTGATGATAAAAATGACAGAATTTAGATTCCAACTCCTTTATATTATCTTACTTACTTGGGCCGTCATCTTCAGTTTCACCAGTTGGGGCACAATTCATAGAAAACAGACAGAAATTGTGCCTATTTCCCCCCCTCAAGCCACCTCCACGATAAATAGGGAGTGGATGGGTTGTGAAGGGGGTCACGCTGGCGCAGTGTAGCGCTGTAGCCCATCAGGATTTCTCTGGAGGCCAGAGCCTTGTGATAAACCCGCCAGGGCTGGGAGCTACATGATACGCTGGGGCACTCAACCCGGGCATATAATAAATGGGCCCTGTCATTTCTATCCACATGGAACTTTATCCCACAAGAAATTTACTTAATAAATGGTCTAAACCCACCTGTAGTGACTAGGGAGAGTCCATTCGGTGAAGAGGATCTAGATACCTTTTCTGGTCACTTACTATCCCCGTACTTGTAGAACCTTTAACCGTATGGTCGTTTCTGTTCTGTGTATACGGCTGTATTCTGGCCATAAATATGGGATGTATTGCAACCATATGGCACCGTATCCGTAAAATAGAGTGGGCTGGCAAATGATGGATGGCTGACTATTGGCTGGCTGACAGAACGCCCCTCCCACTGGTTCTGGATACTGCACTTATATACGGCAGCATACAGGGCATCGCCGTATGCAGCATGTATTTAGTCCATATTTTATATGTTCCCGTTGACTTCTATGGGGCGTACGGAACAGAAATAGGGTGGTAAATAGGACATGCTCTATATGTTTATACGGTGTGGTGGACAATACGTCCAGGTACATGGATGGCCATATTGCCCATTGGGGTCGTATTAACCTCATTATACTTTATGGTAGAATTGAGATGCGCAGGTCCGATACCTTCTCATTCTTTGAAAGCCTCTGGGAGCCCTGGAATGACCTTTGTCCTATCTAATGACCCCGGAGGGCGCTGACCCTTTACCCTTAGGTGTTTACCTCAGATTTATGGCTAGTGCTGATACATGACCTGCGCTCCATGGACTCATCGTCCTACTTTCCATTGCTGTGTGATGTGATTGATGGCTGCGTCCCTAATACCCCCTCTCCTAACCCCATTATTTTTATCTTTGCTTTCCCTTTTCCCCCGGTTGCTGTTTTTATACGCCCCCTGTGTGCGGAATCTTTGGCGTTTTTGCATTCTTCTTATTTTTGATTTCTCTAAATAAACATTTGTTGAAAATGAAAAATTAAAGTTGGGCCATTATTTTTTAGAATTTCGCTGACTTGGAGTATAACAGGATAAAGAATTTCTATAATACATGTATCTAATAAATCTAAACATTAGCTGCACCTTCTGTATTACAATGATTTCATTATGAATATTAACGCGCTGGATGTTCTATCCTTCCCAACCCGGATCCATTTATTCTATGATATTTCGCTATGTGCCTTACTGACGCCTTGTGGCCACTGTGAGTTATCGGCATAGGTGTTTATGATGTAATTTTCCCATGTGTCTTTGCTCTCGAGTTACTCCTCCCTTCCTGTGATGTCATATCCTCCTTCCCTGCGCCTTCTGTAGCAGACATCTACCATTCACTTGTACAGAGATGCTGCTCACACTCTTCAGGGACTTCTCTAGACGTACGTCGGTGGCAGAATAGTCAAAAGAAAAGATAAATCTGCAGTGTCTGCAAATGACACATAGGGGCACATTTATCATGCCCCGAAATAATCGCAAATGCCAGGTTATTTCTAGCACTTGCGACTATTTTGCCCTCACCGCCTCCTTCACGGTAGTGGAACGTGAGTGGGGGGGCTCAACCGGCCAGGAATGGGCCAGCGTGGGGCGTTACTGTCCCTGCGCCGGAGCGCTACGCCAAGCCCTGTCGGACGAAGAATAAATGCCGCTTAGCCTCCTGCCCCGATACACTAAGAGGAGGAAGCTGCTGCGAATATCCATAAATGTCCCCCATAGTCTGTAAGCTCAGAGCTGTCCACCATCCTACAAGCACATGGCTTCTCCAGCCGCACTCCTGTCTTGAAGGGTCAGTATCACCTGAATAGATAACAGCCTGTCCACAAACGCCTCTGTGGATTCCTCTGTCATTGGACCTAAGCAAATGCACCGTTACCCAGAGCTCAGATGTACAGGAATAAGAGTCCACGTTTTATCGAAGATCAAGCTTTTACGACCTAAACGTAACTTAAACCATCGCAGAAGATAAGAGAGAACTTTGAAGCCACTAGATACGAGTTCTGTGAAAATCTAGATGACCTATTGGAAAAAGTTGAACAATAAGAAGCACAGAAAGTGCATTGTCCGTATATAAAGCCCTGTGCCGCAATTCACTAAGATCGTGCGCCCGATATCCTGCATGTGTCGCTTCCCCGCTCAGGTCCCAGGAGTTCACCTTCTTCTTCCGGGTGCATGTAAGTGCACTGTCCGTGTATAATGCGCTGTGCGGGGAGTCACTAAGATCCTGCGCCCGATATCCTGCATGTGTCACTTCCCTGCTCAGGTCCCCGGAGTTCACCTTCTTCTTCCCGGTGCATGTAAAAATCCTCCAGGAGCCCAAGAAGGACCAGCCAGTGCCAGGAGCATCTCTTACAAGTGTCTAAGCTTGGGGATGGGGCTCCCAGCATCGCAGAGCTCAGGAATGGCAGCAGCAGGTGTGAGGCATCTGCACGCACTGTGACACTGCGGAGACTCCTGGAGCAAGGCCTGGTGTCAAGGAGGGCAGCAAAGAAGCCATCCTCACTGTCACACATGGTGGGGGCACCATCCCCACTGTCACACATGGTGGGGGCACCATCCCCACTGTCACACATGGTGGGGGGCACCATCCCCACTGTCACACATGGTGGAGGCACCACCACTGTCTCACATGGTGGAGGCACCATCAACACTGTCACACATGGTGGGGGGCACCATCCCCACTGTCACACATGGTGGAGGCACCATCACCACTGTCACACATGGTGGGGGGCACCATCCCCACTGTCACACATGGTGGAGCTGGACAACCTGCTGCTAAAGGGTTTCAGTCACTTTGGAACAGCACAGCATTTTTGCAAAGTTATTAAAACTGGAACGTAAGGTTGCCATTAAAACAGGGTTTGTCAGATAATTAATGAAATCAGCACCAGGTGGCAGATTAACAACAATAACTTGCAGGTATCTGAAAGTGTTCTCTAGTTTTCGTCAGTGTTTTTTCACAATTCCAGGCAGTCCCCGGGTTGCGTACAAGATAGGGTCCGGAGGTTTGTTCTTAAGTTGAATTTGTATGTACCGTATATACTCGAGTATAAGCCGACCCGAGTATAAGCCGAGACCCCTAATTTCAACACAAAAACTGGAAAAACCTATTGACTCGAGTATAAGCCGAGGGTAGGAAATGCATTGGTTACAGCCTCCCAGTATATAGTCTGCAAGCCCCTGTAGCATACATCCTGCCCAGCCCCTGTAGCATACAGCCTGCCCAGCCCCTGTAGTAGGAAAAAAAATAACACTGTACTCATCTTTCCAATGTCCCCTGTAGGTCCTCGACTGTCTCAGACAGAAGAGGACCTACGGGTGACGTCAGAAAGGTGAGTTTTGTCTTTATGTTTTAGTTGACTCGAGTATAAGCCGAGTTAGGGTTTTTGAGCACAAATTTTGTGCTGAAAAACTAGGCTTATACTCGAGTATATAAGGTAAGTCGAAACTGTATATTTTATAATTGTAGATCCAGACAGAAAAAAATTTTGCCCCAGTGACAATTGGAGTTTCAAAATTTTTTGCTGTAATGGGACCAAGGATTATCAATAAAGCTTCATTACAGACACCTTACAGCTGATTATTGCAGTCTGGGACTATAGTAACATCCAGAGAGGTCACCAGAGGTCAGAGGTGTCTGTCTGTAACTATGGGTCGTCTGTAAGTCGGGTGTCCTTAAGTAGGGGACCGCCTGTATTTGGGTCTGTGCTGACTTGCAGGTTCTGGTCCACGAACACGGATTTCAGCAAGAAGTTTTCGTTTCGCTTTGGCATTTGGTAGAATGCTCATGGGTAACACCCAATATCGGTGCTGACAGTTACCACTTACATACTGCGGGCAAAGCTGCAATTTTTTTGAGGATACCAACATCGGAGAGCGAAAGATCTGGACCACACATTATACAAAACGAACTTGAGGTTCTTGGTTACGTTTTGATCAAATTACATAAGCCACTAACCTCTTTATGGTGACCTCATTTTAGTGGGTCCCTACACTAGTGGGGGAGCATTCAGGACCTGTTCACACGGTGCGTTATTGCATTGCGTCCATGGTGTGGTGCTGGTGGGGACCTAGAGCCATGGAGGCTCAGTCTAACAGTATGGGTTCTGGGGGCTGGTGGGTCTTGGTCCCTGCTGGTGCCTCGTTGCTTTGACAGTGGACGTGGCCCTCAATAAAACAAGGTCACCATGAGGTAGTTAGTGGCTTATGCATTCTGATCAAG
Source organism: Engystomops pustulosus (assembly GCA_019512145.1). Lineage (NCBI taxonomy): Eukaryota > Metazoa > Chordata > Amphibia > Anura > Leptodactylidae > Engystomops > Engystomops pustulosus. Next base: position 3,234,032 of record CM033650.1, on the reverse strand, counting down.
AACCTCGTTAGTTTTGTTACTACAGCCTAGAGGAAATGGATGTATAATGTGTGGATCTTTCTCTCTCCAAATGTTGGTATTTTTTGGAGGATCTCCTCTCTTCCTGAGAAGATCCCAAGAAAAGTGGTAGCAGCCGGCAATTACGTCCCACGGGCGGCTTTGCCCACGGTAATGTAAGGAATACCACTCACGAAACGTTCCAGTGCCAATCACAGATGTTCTTATTCCGGTCCACGAACCTGGACTTTTGGTCCACAGGCCGAACCCGCCAGACCCGAATCCGCTGATCACTTCCATTGACTTGTGACCTCTTTACATGTCTTGTGGACATCAGGTTTATCACAGCTTGATAACTGTGGCACATGAGTTGTTCATGTCTGCAGTGGATTTGCATATTTTGTTACAAAGTGACACATCTGATGCATCTACTTCCTAATTTTTTCTTATGCCACTGGAGGACTGGAGGGAATTTGCTCCTGAATTTGAGACTTTTTGAAAAGTCACACTTCATTCACGTGGGATTCACTTTGGATTGAGTCAAAAATGGAGTGAGGTTTCTGAAATTCTTTAAACTTTACAAAAATCTTCACAATCCAAAATTTTGGGACATGTTTGATACTTTCCTCCCCTTAGACCTGGACACAAGAAATGAAGCGCAGTCACATGGTCCAAGCTGGTCTTGTGACCCTCCTCCCAGAACTCCTTGGCACGGATGGGGCTAAGATCTGGATGTCACCCCTGCCCCAACTCTTACAGGGTATTTTACCCTGTCTCTATCAGTCCTGGCGCCTCCGGGATACGACTGTAAATTTTCTCACTTAGGGCCGGGCATATTCTTCTCATGAATAGCTTCTCCAGTCTGCACACTGCAGTGTCTCGGCATCGCTCCTCCCTCCTGCACTCCAAGAGGAGCTTACACACAGACTCCCACATTTCTTGCCATCAACAACAGCGCAAGAAGACTAAATCTACAAGCTACACACAAGATAAGATCTTTATATCAGGGGAAGGAGGCATTTAGCAGAGCTGAGAGGGTCATTGTGTGTTATATGGATCTCATCATCTCTCATCTCTGATCTGTCTCATCTCTCTTTTTCTATGTGTCAGATACTAGTAGACTGTTCAGAAGCTAAATAAAAGTGTAGCTAAACCTGGACTCTGGTAATCTAAATACATTGTCAGCACAGAGGAATCATAAAGTGTCTGCTTAGAGAGTCCCCGCACACACGCTACAATTTAACATTGACCATCATTGAGTTATAGGAGCGAAAACAGCAATGTAAGTGGGTAAAAATTATGTTTATTGTGTAAACATCACCAGGGGGTTAAAATTAAAGAACTTTCTTCTACGGGCAAATTGGGCATGTCGCCTTCAAGAAATTCCATGTGATCGCCCACTTATCTGTACTGTTTCGATCCATCTTTTACAGCTTTACATATAATAAGAATTTGTTTTTTCTTGACATATGAAACTATCTTGATTGGATTTTTTTTCCTAATTTTTCCCATTAAAGTTTTTTAATAAGTTGTAGATTTGTACAAACCTTTCCGTCACCCTTTCCAAGGTTCAGCTACAGATGTAAAGGTCAGCTCTGGCTCCCTGCAGCTCCTTCTCCATTCTTACAGGCTGGAGGGTGGCACATATCTTCTGAACCGTGGCAGCTAGAACCACAGTTCTGGTGTCATCAGGCAACATGATTGTGTGTGTATAGGTGCCACAGAACCAGGGATATCCACTGTTACAGTCGGGAATAGGATTTGCGTATGAAAATCACATCTGATTCTGACTGCATCTATAAAGGAAACCTACCAACAGGATCAAGGATTATAAACCAAGCACACTTACATGCTTGTGCGCTTAACCTCTGGTAGAAAATGCTATTCTTTTAGCTTCTAATGCCCTCATTTGTACAAAAAAGGCTTTAAAATTTATGCAAATGAGCCTGAGACGCTCCAGACTCCATAACTGTTCATTTACAAAATTTTTAAAGGGCATTAAGAAGCTAAAAGAAGAGCAGATCCTGACAGAGTGGGCACATACCTGCAGATAAGTGTACTTGGTTTACAACCTTTATACTGGTGGTAGATTTCCTTTAACAGTGGCTATATCCGGTTCTGTGGCACCTAGAATTTTCCTCTTTAAAATTTTAAAATTACACCAGAACTGTGTTTCTGGCTGCCATAGTTCAGAAGATATAGTAGCTTCAATTATGCTACTGTCATGATGTTTATAAGGTACACATGCTTTCTACATGGGGTATGTGCAATGAGAGTTTAGAGCCGTTTGGCAGTTGTGAACTGGTTAAAGGAGGTTTCCCTCAAAGGCATTAATTATTGTCAAATGACATAGGTTCCTACTGCCGGGACTCCCCACAACTGGCAGAACGGGGGGTCGTAACCCCCCCTTAGTTGGCAGAAGCCCCATTGAAGTCAAAGAAGTGCAGGACGACTGCTTTGTTATCCTGCGGAAAGACGCTAAATATTGTTTATCAGAAAACCCCTTTAATAAGAGTGAGAGCAAATAAATGTGGTCGCTCCTAATCTCCTGTGGAGTTCAGTTTAGGAATGTTACGTACCGGCTCCTCATTCCCATGTCGCAGGTTACCACTCGTCTAGCCCAGAGTATTGACAGAGCATGAAATGGCCGCTTTCTTGATATGTAAAGTGTCGCCTCCTGTCTTGTATCTCATCAGCCAGAGATTCCTGTCCATAAAATGGCCGCCGATGGAGGGTCATGTGATCTCTACCTGTTCATGAACAATTGCTCTGCGATTTTTAAGGGGTTTTCTGGGATTTTCATATTAATAACCTATCCCTTAGATCAGGGGTCAGGACGCCACATATTTTAAAATGTTATTCCGTAAGAGCCTTACAATATGCACATTCCCCCCAGTAGATAGGTAGCCCCAGCACATGCCCCCAGTAGTAGATAGGTAGCGAAGGATGATGACGGGAGTGGGCGAATGAGTTAATGACGCTTCAACTTTTTCACCATGAAAGGTCCAGGCACAGACCAGATACCAAACTAATCTCTATTTTCTCTGGTACTCCCAGTACCCTCTCTCATCAACGATTCATCAGGTCATTGATTGGTAAAAGCAAGCATGTGATCGTACGGGAAGAACGGTCACTTTGACCTCGCTCGGAGGGACATGCTTTGAACAGCAAAGTCCTGCCACTCGGGCTCGTTGTAGCTCAGCCGTAGTTGGACCAGAAGACTCAAGCCCCTTCGGACGAAACAAAAGATGATATCAAAACTCAGATGTACCATAGGGATGGCTCAAGGCAAGATGTCAGGCCTTGAAGTCCATCTTAAGCAGCAGACTCAAACACAGTGCCCGTGGGGGGACACACATCACTGCCACGCCACCAGAAGACAGGACACATTAATACGGTTTAGCACCCGGCCGGTTGTTGGGAGCGGAACCATGAGTCTCCCTGCCCTTGCCCTCGGAAGGCAGACAGGGCCGTGCCTCTCTATCCAAAAACGACAAATCAACTCTTGCCCCGCTATATTGATGTCCTTTCACCCTTCGTAAGGCCTGCCGGAGGCGACCGTTGCAAAAAAAAGCCGTCCCCAGGCACAGAGGACGAGGATGATGGAACCCTATTCCACCAGCCGCGACACTGGCATAGCTCTTAATAGGGTCCGCCACTGGGGGAGCAACCGGACCAACCCTGCACCCACAACCTTAACATACCCACCTCCAGTGCCACCAGAACAACAGTCTCCATCACTCGAACTCCCATAACTGGTCACGGTTGATCACTCAACCATTCAACAGTATCCCCCACAACATTATTGACACCATTCACACTGGATGGACAGAACAAATCAGGGGACATGACCACCTCCGCCTCTTCGGGCACAAGGGACGGGTGGTACGCGTAGAGCATCGACCAAAGGGGAGACCCAACCTTGTCGCACTTGTGCCCTCCGCATCATCGGTGGTCAGCAGATGTTATTTTGCTTCCTGGGAACTTGGAACAATCGCCGCTGCTCTTTAGCCGGGGTGAGGCGCCGCTGATCTCCGGTCTGCACAGAATTGTCATTATCCCCAACACCGACACAAAGAGTACTTCTGTCTGGGAGGTCCGGAGCTCTCATCTAGCGACCCCTCAACACTGACGACGCCCCATAACCAAGTGATCAGCAGCGACGCATGACGAGGCACGAGGCACGAAGAGGCATCGAGGCACCGGAAGCTGCAACCGTGCGGGCGATCCCCCCCTCCACCGGGGGACGCACCACAGCAATGGATTTTGATGGTATCGCCACATACAAGCCGCCATGACTGTCCGGCTGCGGCCGATGCCTCCCCTGCCTCCCCACTGTTACCACAAAAAGAGAACGAGCCCTCGCCACATCAGATGTCACACCTGTATCTCCCTGCACCGTTGCAACGGGTCACAGCAGAACTCGGGGGGGTTTGGGTTAGCACGGGGCTTGCACCGTGAGCTGACCTGCGCTTTGCCCGGGGGGGGTGTACAGGGAGGGGGTAAAGATGAAAACGGACCTCTTTTTGCGCTTATGGTGTCTTCTTCTTACTCTTCCTACGGTGTCCCCCCAGCGGCTTTCCTTCTGGGAGTTCATCACCAAACGAAACAGTTCTGCTTGCACACTGGGGACCGAGAAGCTGGTCTACGCCATGAGGCCCCTCTGGGGGCCGGTGTCACGGTCATCCCCCGAAGCGAGGTGTTGTACTGCTGGCTGTCCTGCAGGGGGGCACCACGGCACGAGGCATGTGATCTTCCTGCAGGCGCCATGTGGGGAATGCTGCTGTATCATATCACATCCTCCTCCTCCACCTGGCTCGCAGGCTGCAAACCATCCAGCTTTGCTCTCTGTAGCAGCCTCTGAGCAAATAGGTATCTTTAAAAGTTTTCTCAAATGGTCCGATGTTGTTGCCAAATATAAAGTTTTTTCCTTTCAAGCAGTTATCAATATCCGCTTTAAGTTGTTAATTTCAAAACATATCTCCGTCGTGCGCGTCCTTAGGCGCCGTTTCGCCCTGGCGCGGGAACATCGCAGAGCGCCTCCGGAGCCTCCTGATGGTCTTGGTAGCTATTCGTACTCACAGAGGTGGCTCTGGACCCGGGAGGCATAGGTGGACAAGACTCCCGGGGCCCCTGCACCGCCCAGCCTCCCCCCGCATGGCAGCCTTACCTTGTGAGCACTCGCTCCATGGCTCCAGCCCGGAAGGACCGCTCTCACCCGCACCATCATGGACGTCTGCTTCTTACGGTGTTGCTTACATGGACTCAGGGGCGAGTAGGAGCGGTATTACTACGGATCCTGGTGGAATTGACACGTCCACCCCTTGAGTCCTCCATAGGAGCTGGCCGGTTGTGTCCTATCCGCCCCCGTGGACTTGGCCCGGGGAAGCGGAGCCTGGGAGTTCGGCTCCCTCGCTCCATCCCCAGGAACCTAACTCCCTCCGGGAGAGGACGAGAGCAGGCCCTGGGTAGGTAGATGGATCCTCCCAGGAGGCAGGAGCACAAGCACAGCGCAGCTTCACCACACAGCCACAACCTCCTCTAACGAAGGTGGGGTAAACCGCCTCCGAGCTGCTCCACTATCTGTGTTGGTGCAGGCACTGTTGTACATACATGACATTACTTATCCTGTATGTCCTGAGTTACATCCTGTATTCTACTCCAGGCTAGCACTCACTATTCTGTGGTTGCAGTCACTGTGTTACATACAGACATTACTTATCCGTACTGATCCTGAGTTACATTCCTGTATAACCCAGAGATGAACTCACTATTCGTAAATACTTAGGGTAGGGGCAGTTGTGAGCTCCTATCTGTCCACATTCTGGCCTAAATCATGGGTGACACGCGTTGAATTTTAGCACATTTACCCCAATCACAGAAGGACATAGTAATATTAACTAAGTAACCCACTAGCAGAACAGCTGAGTGCACTATACAGTATACATTAGGAGATAATCCCGGGCCTCAGACACCAGCACCTAGACAGGTCACCCATCCCGCTCCATACTTTTTTTTTTTCCATGAGCCACTTGTTCTCTTTGTTCTATATTGTGGGAACATGAGCTCCCAGTAAAGTCTATGGAATTTATTTTAGCTATTACTTTCACCTCCTTCCGGCCTCTTTGTATATTTCCCCCAATAAACAAGGGTCACTTACATGCCCCGCACAAGGGCCGCCAACTACAAGCGATCTTGACCTATTTCCTGGATGGGAGTTCACCTACAAAGCAGTAATGCAGCCCACTCCTAGAACTACATTCCCGGACATTCGCCTCTGGGGAGGGTTAGTGTGATGGACACTCGGCGCTGCTGTGTTATCGGGCGCATGCGCTTTGGGAGAATAATTGTTTAAATTCTGTGTACCGCGGATAAATTTAGGTTTAAAGGGACTCGGTAGACTGAGTGTATAATCCATGCGGGCGGCTCGTTTTTAGAAGCATTTCTTTACTTTCTATCTATGATCAATAAATAACATGTAGAATATCCCCTCAAGAGTAATCCCAGGAGCATGTCCATTATAATAGCATTCACTGTGCAGTGTCCGTATAAAGGGGGAGGTAGTGGTGCCAAAACCCGATATGTTGCAAATAATGGTAATATAAGTAACTGCAAACGCAAGTAAGTAACCAAGAATCCCTCATGGTGGTCCTGTGGACGATAGTGCAGGGCGGACATGTTTTAGTTGTTCTGGGGATTTTTTATTGCGTAAAAGCACTTTAGCATAGGAGCGTGGTTCACATGGTGGAATTTGACATGGATTGTCGAGTTTCTGAAGGTTGTAGAAACGGCTTTAAGGATTATCCATGAATTCCGGAGAAACCACTGTGGGGGGGGGGGAGGAGGGGGCTCCTGGGTTTCGCATTGCTTCAGTACTTCTGTCACCCGTATAGCTCGCTAGCGCTGCGCCCATCATTAGCAGTGTAAAAATCGCGTAAGCTTATCGGAAACGTCCGAAAAAAGCTAGCAAACTGTAATCTGCTCAGCCTCAGAACGCCCGTACGAGCTTACAAGCGGCTGACGTATTCATGAGGGGGGAGTCCAGTGTCTTCTCCCGGACCGCCACCTCCCACCTCCATAAGTCGGGGTGATGCCGGGTTTCATGCGGAAGTCACCGCCTCACCTCGAGAACCGCCCCCTCATGAATAAACCGGACGCTCTGTAACCTCAGTCCAGCGTTCTACGGCTATGGCCAGGCATGTTTCGCCTTATTTTATCGGAGGGTTAGCTTGGTTAACAAGGTAAATGAATGCTCCTAGAGTGTGTTTTTTTTTTAGGAGACCTAACCCGAGGAACTCTATCTAGTATCAGAAGTGAGATGTGATTGTGATTTCCTCCTCTCTCTTGCCCCCCCCTGATCTGTAATTTATATAATCCTGGAAGCCTATATGAACTAATTAAAAACTTACAGGCGGTCCCCTACGTAAGAACACCGACATTAAAACATACGTACCCTCTAGTTAACAAAGCGGACCACTGATTTGGTATATTGTACTTTGAGTCCGCGACTACAATAAACAGCGGTACACAGTTTCAAAGCGATGTGTCTATGAATCTTTACGGTTATCTGCTTCTTATGACAACCACACATGTTTTCAAATCCATTGGTCACCAGAGACCAAAAAACGTTTGGCTGGGGTTACATGATTAAAATATACAGTCCGCTTAATACACAAATCAATTAAGACAAACACTAGCAGACCTATCTTGTTGTACACCGGGGACTGCCTGTATTTAGTAATATGTAATAACCCGTAGAGGCTACTGGGGCGAAGCTAGGGCTCCGCGTGCTGGCCAGGCTGGTACACGCCCCAGAGCCTCTACGTTAATTACATCTGATAAATAGAGTTCTCTTTTCCACCCTTACGCGATGTGGCGCTGTTAAGTACGTAGGCTGATGTCGGTGCAGTATATGGAGAGGGCTCACATGGCTTGAGCCCCTCCAAAGCCGGTAGTCATGCTGCACATTTGCAGAACAGACTTTACCAACTGGACACCATATGATTGCGGGTGTTTCCCGTCGGTATCGCTATCCGCAAAGTTGCCGGAGGCTTCAAAAAGCTGGGGTGGCATGGGCAGCGCCATATGTGGTGGAGATCGCCGCTCCACCGATGACGTTCATCAAGTACCATGACGCGCTCGACGTCTTCTAAGACCACCCGAGGAGTCTCTATTTACAAACCCAATTTATCATGTGCATTTGACACTTTTAATGACTGATGGTGAACATCCCCCTATACGCCTACATGTAGTATGGCAGTAATATGTAGATCAATCAGACAAACCGAGGGTTTAAAGTAACTAGGGAGTCTGAACAAAGTACAAATAAATGTATTAAAAAAAATAATAATGTAAAAATTAAATTACATAAAAGTGATCAGTAATGCTGTACGAGTCCCTAACCAAAGGTCGCACACATGACAACCACCCCCTTTCTGCTACCCAACGTCTCAAAGTTATTAGCTGCCGAGCTGGCCATCCAACAAATTATTTGTAGCAGGCAGGTTTACTTTTGTAATGCTTGACAACTTTCTAACAAATCTATCCAAATGTTGTTCCCCGTTCATCGTAACCGCACCCACAATCATAAGTAATGAGGTCCGTATGGGGCGCACACGTGAATCCGGATATCCAAGCCCACATGGATGGTTTGTCACCCATTTTCACTGCATTTGGTATTTTTTTCTCCACCGTCCCCGTTCCACGGCATGCCAGCCTTATCTTACCCTCATCTGGCCGTGCCCCATTGTTTTCCCGAGCGGCCGACATCCGGCGATACTTCTTGAGGTCAACCCTATTGATGGTGCGGTTTCGAGACTCCTCTCCCCACCCGCGCCCCACACGGTTGTGCCACACGGCAAAGTCCCAAGACACCACCCTCTTTAGTGGATTATCCCCCTTGCAACAGCCCCCGACAACCCTCACCCCCCCCCTTTACACCTCCCTTAAAAGTCCAAAGTCCATCCACCTGCACGTTGGTTCCACAGGTAAGCTACCAATCCACCCCCCTCACATGTTCACATGTAGTATTCTGCGGTAACTCGTCCCAACCCCCGACTGTTGGCTAGCTCGGTCTGCAGAGGACCACACGAGTCAGACAAGTTCAACGTGCATGGATGCAAGGGCCCGCCGTCGACAGGAAGGCCGAAAGACAGACGAGGGCACAGGGAACGGGGAAAAAGAGAAGAAAGAAAAAACGAAAAAGTGGGCCCACACGTGTATGCTCCGGGCATCTGATGGCGCCGTTCAGGTAGCGGGCCAACCACAAACACAAACCAAACAAGAGGGGGGCAAAAAACCGGGCAATAAACGTGGCCAAAAAAGACACCAGAAACACAAGTACACCATATCACAAATAGCACACCACCAAACCTCGAACAAAAAGAACCACGCAGAGACAAAGAGAAAGAAAACAGCCCCCCACCCGCACAGATGAACCCTACAAGAAGAAAAACAGTAACAGAAACAGAGCAAGAACCAACCGCAACAACACAACCACACACCAGCCCAAAGAGGTGAAGGCGCAACCACCAACAGGTCACAACGAACCCCTAACAAACGATTCAGATAGATAAGACAATAGCACAAACACCCAAGCACAAAAATGCACCACCCACCACAATCGGGAAGTTGCTGAGTGAGGTTCGGAATGCTGGTGGGGGGGGGAAAGGAGGGTCCCCAGCGTTTCGTCCTCCCTGCTAGGGGACTTCTCAGGGGTTAGAAAGTGCCCCCTAGAATTGCCAAACTCCTTATATACCTCCATCCTACCGCATCCGGGTGCACCTGGGTCAAAACATCATCAGGCGGGCCGTGCGCGGAAGTGTACGTGGCCCAGAAGTGGCGCAACGTGACGCGGAAGCGTCGCACGCAAAGATGTTCCAGCAAGTATCGCGAATCTGGTGCCAAGCCATCAGTTGTAACATCTATAAGTTAACCGGTAAGAGGAGGCGCCTGCAATCATATCCTAGGATGCTGTTAAGACGGCGAAATAAAAGAGTAGGTACAGTAGTATCGTGTCTGAATGATTAAATGAAGCACAGGCATAGTTACTCTGTCCTAGGATTTAACATAATGAATATAATACGCAGATGAAAAAAATATATAGAAAGTATAAAGAAATACAGGTCCAAATTATCAGTGCATCGAAAAATATCATAATTACTCCTATAGTAGGCAGCATTATTGCACATTAGAAGATGCCATCAGTGGACAAATATTATATATATATATATAGAACGCGAAAGCATTGGTGCATAATGGCGAACAGGTGAAACCCTATGGGGAGGAAACAAAAACGAAATCTCACGGGAAACCAACCAATAGGAAAATAAGAAATATAAACATAAATAGATCAAGTAGGTGTGAACAGATAAAAATGCAGGTGTTTAAATGTCAATAAAAATCGAACAATACATGCATAAAAGGCTGATGACGCCAAACAATAGGTAGTTTTGATAATTAATTGTGAAAAAAAAATAGCTAAATAAAAATAAAAATAAAGAAATTTTTCTTATAATCATTGTAAAACGGCGCTTTTTCAGCATTGACGAGTTATTTAGTGGTCAAATAAAGTGAGGTAGTTATTGAGCATAACAAGTCAATAAAAGGAGGAGTTTAGAGAGTTTAGTCTCCAACGAGCTGTAGAAAGACATACTACGGAAAATATCATTCACTCTCGAAAAATATAATAGGTTGTTGAAAAATGAAGCTGGTATGTAATGCAATACAAAGTGCGGAATATAAAGTGTGTGCAATAAAGTAATGTGTAAACCAAGAAATTACTATTTATAGAAGTAAAACGCAAGTTGTGTACCTTTATGCTGGGTAGTATTAGCCCCGATAGGGACACCGAAGGGAGGCAGATGGTAGCCAACCAAAGTAAAGGGAAGCTGGCCTTCATGCTGAAAAGTTTTGAGGCTATGAAGGTGCAAACAATAGCTAACAATAGTTGTTACCTAGTGTAGTCCTGTTCAATTTAGTGTAGTAGGTATATAACATATAACCCACTGATAAGAATGTGGAATCCCACAAAAAAATGTATGATAAGGGAAATAGGTTGGTATCAAAATGAGTACTCCAGATCCATCAGTCCGGATTGGACCGGTTGTTGAAAATAAAGAGAGTCCAGAGAAAGAGTCCAAGGAGTCCAGAAAGAAGGGGCAAGGTAGTCCTCTCTAGGAAGTGCAGACGGAGGGTTCGGTTGGAGCAAAAGTAGGATGGTGTGTAATATCTCGCAAGGCGTAGGGACAGTGTTACGTTGGTAGGCAACAGAATTCGTCATGGTCATGTTGGCGGCTTACAACACATGATGCGATTGGGGTGTAATTCCACTGGTAAATAAGGGGATATAGAAAAGGAAGTAAGCAACAAAAACTTATAGAAGACAAGCAACAAAACTTAATGTTGTGGGAATAACAAAAAAAAAGGGAGTGGCGTGAGGTAGGGGGACAGTAACAGATCCCAAGTTGAGTTGTGAAGGGGTATAGCGTCCGAAAATATAGGGCTAAACCCCCAGAAGAAAAAGTAGGTTAGGATCCCAACTATTGTGTTACATAAAGTGTCGGTACCAAGTAGGTGATGAAGGATGACTAGAAGAACGGGGTAACTCACTCGATAAGTGTCATAAGTTAGATGTCGTAGCCCAAAAAACAGGAATACGAAGTAAGAAGACTTACAATTATAGCGATAGAGAGAGAATACTAGTGATGTATGCTGACACAGAAAATCACAGCAGTTTAACACTAAACAGTCAATCCTCAAAGGATAGTAAAAAAACTTTAAAACAAAAGATTGATACATGCAAGACATTATTTATGACAGGAGGGTAATAAACACACACAAACCTGTGAGGGAGACAGCGAGCCCTGGCTCTATTGCTTGTGGCCTCCAGGGTCAGGGTAGGTAGTGACCTCTGCTCTGGACTGGAGGCCACAAGCAGAATAAGAGCCCAGGGCTCTTGTTTCGCCTCACAGGTTTTCATGTTTTATGGCATCATGTTGTAAATAAGATTGTCCTTCATTTATCAAATCTGTTGTTTTAGAGGGTTTTTTTATATATATCCTTGATGATACTGCCTACTGTGTATGAAAGACTGGTGAATTTTCTGTTTCATGCATAACATCATGTCTGACGAAGAGACATAGTATTCTCGAAACCTTCACCATCAAATATGGTTGCCTCAAGACGGTATCGCCTGTTTCTTCAAACTCTTTCTTGCTCTCACATGGCTACACGGTTACAAATCTAACTAGTGCAATGGTGTACGAGAAATAAGCCCTTACACAGCTCTTTATGTTTAAAAATAAAAAAAAGTTATAGTTTTTTGAAGGTGGGGAGTGAAAAATGGAAATGAAAAAGCAAAAACGGGCCCGGTCGTTAAGGGGTTAACAAGTTAGGTGCCAGGATCATTACATTACAGATCAAGTCAGAGGCTAGCAGGAGGAATCTACCATCAGATCCTTTCCTGATGGTAGATCCCTCATGGTAGGTTTCCTTTAAGGATTTAGACCCTGCACCCATCTGGAAGTTATGGAGGGTCACGGGACTGACTGAGTGCACTCATTGGAGTAGATTTATCACTAGGCTCTTTCTTATTCCAGAGACTAGTGGTGAACGGACCCAAACTGCAGTACAGGCAGTCCCCAGGTTACATACAAGATAGGGTCCGGAAGTTTGTTCTTAAGTTGAATTTGTATTACGGATATACTCGAGTTAAGCCGACACGAGTAATAAGCGAGCGAGATCCATTATTCAACACAAAAAACTGGAACAACATGATTGACTCGAGTATAAGCCGAGGGTGGGAAAGCATTGGTTACAGCTCCAAGATATATAGTTGCAAGCCCGTAGACTACATTCTGCCCAGCCCCGTAGCATACAGCATGCCCAGCCCGTAGTAGGAAAACAAAAAAAACCAATGTACTCTCTTTCAATGTCCCTGTAGGTACTCGACTGTCCAGACGAAGAAGAGGAACTACGGTGACGTCAGAAGGTGGTGGTTTGTCTTATGTTTAGTGACTCGAGTATAAGCGAGTTAGTTAGGGTTTTTGAGCACAAACTTTTGTTGCTGAAAAATAGGTTATTACTCGAGTCATTATAGGTAAGGTCGAAACTGTATTTATTGAATGTGATCCGAACAGAAAAAATTTTGCCCCAGTTGACACATGGGAGTTTCAAAATTTTTTGCTGTAATGGGACCAGGATTATCAATTTAAAGCTCATTACAGGACACCTTCGAGATGATTATTGCGTCGGGACTATAGTAACACAGAGCGGTCCCGCAGGTCAGGCGGTGTCTGTCTGTAAACTAGGGTGCGTCTGTAAGCGGGTGTCCGTAAGTAGGGGACCGCCTGTATTGGGCTGTGCTGACTTGCAGGTTTGGTCACGAACACGGATTTCGCAAGAAGTTTTCGTTTCGCTTGGCATTTGAGAATGCTCATGGGTAACACCAATATCGGTGCTGACAGTTTACAATTACATACTGCGGGCAAGCTGCAATTTTTTTGAGGATACCAAACTCGGAGGCGAAAGATTGGACCACACATTATAACAAAACGAACTTGAGGTTCTTGGTTACGTTTTGATCAAATTACATAAGCCACTAACTCTTTATGGTGACCCATTTAGGGGGTCCCTACACTAGTGGGGGGCATTCAGGACTGTTCACCACGGTGGGTTAGTGCATTGCGTCCATGGTGTGGTGTGGTGGGGACTAGAGCCATGGGGCTCAGTCAACAGTATGGGTTCTGGGGGCTGGTGGGTCTTGGTCCTGCTGGTGCCTCGTTGCTTTGACAGTGGACGTGGCCCTCAATAAAACAAGGTCACCATGAGGTAGTAGTGGCTTATGCATTTGATCAAGAACCTCGTTGTTTTGTTACTACAGCCTAGAGGAAATGGATGTATAATGGTGGATCTTTCTCTTCCAAATGTTGGTATTTTTGGAGGATCTCTCTTCCTGAGAAGATCCCAAAGAAAAGTGGTAGCAGCCGGCAATTACGTACCAAGGCGGCTTTGCCCACGGGAATGTAAGGAATACCACTCACGAAAACGTTCCAGTGCCAATCACAGATGTTTTATTCCGGTCCACGAACCTGGACTTTTGGTCCACAGGCCGACCCGCCAGACCCGAATCGCCGGATTCGCTTCCATTGACTTGTGACCTCTTTTACATGTCTGTGGACATCAGGTTTATACAGCTTGATAATGTGCACATGAGTTGTTCATGTCGCAGTGGATTTGCATATTTGTTACAAAGGACACATCTGAGCATCTACTTCTAATTTTTCTTATGCCCACTGGAGGGACTGGAGGGATTGCTCCTGAATTTGAGGACTTTTTGAAAAGCCCACTTCATTCACGTGGGGATTCACTTGGATTGAGTCAAAAATGGAGTGAGGTTTCTGAAATCTTTAAACTTTACAAAAAATCTTCACAATCCAACTTTTGGGACATGTTTGAACTTTCCTCCCCGTAGACCTGACACAAAAGAAAGAGCGCAGTCACATGTCCAAGTGGTCTTGTGAACCTCCTCCCAGAACTCTCTTGGCACGGATGGGGCTAAGATCTGGATGTCAACCCTGCCCCAAACTGTACAGGTATTTACCCTGTCTTATCAGTCCTGGCGCCTCGGGATACGACTGGAAATTTTATCACTTAGGGGCCGGGCATATTCTTCTCATGAATAGCTTCTCCAGTCTGCCCACTGCAGTGTCTCGGCATCGCTCCTCCTCTGCACCAAGAGGAGCTTACACACAGACTCCCAATTTCTTGCCATCAACAACAGCGCAAGAAGACTAAATCACAAGCTACACACAAGATAAGATCTTTATATCAGGGGGAAGGGGCATTTAGCAGAGTCTTGAGAGGGTTATGTGTGTATATGGATCTCATCATATCTCACTTGATCTGTCTCATCTCTCTTTTTCTATGTGTCAGATACTAGTAGACTGTTCAGAAGCCTAAATAAAAGTTGTAGCTAAACCTGGACTCTGGTAATCTAAATACATTGTCAGCACAGAGGAATCATAAATGTCTGCTTAGAGAGTCCCCGCACACACGCTACCCATTAACATGACCACATGAGGTTAAAGGAGCCGAAAACGCAATGTAAGTGGGTAAAATTATGTTTATTGTGTTAAACATCACCAGGGGGTTAAAATTAAAGAACTTTCTTCTACGGGCAAATTGGGCATGTCGCCTTCAAGAAATTCCATGTGATCGCCACTATTCGTACTGTTTCGATCCATCTTTACAGCTTTACATATAATAAGAATTTGTTTTTCTGACATATGAAACTATTGATGGGATTTTTTTTCCTAATTTTTCCCATTAAAGTTTTTAATAGTTGTAGATTTGTACAAACTCTTCCGTCACCTTTCCAAGGTTCAAGATACGATTGTAAGGTCAGCTCTGGCTCCCTGCAGCTCCTTCTCCATTCTTACAGGCTGGAGGGTGGCACATATCTTCTGAACCGTGGCAAGCTAAAACAGTTCTGGTGTCATCAGGCAACATGATGTGTGTGTTATAGGTGCCACAGAACCAGGGATATCCACTGTTACAGTCGGGAATAGGATTTGCGTATGAAAATCACATCTGGATTCTGACTGCATCTAGAAGGAAACCTACCAAAAGGATCCAGGATTATAAACCAAGCACACTTACATCTTGTGGCTAACCTCTGGCAGAAAATGCTTCTTTTAGCTTTAATGCCCTCATTTGTTAAAAAAAGGCTTTTAAACTTATGCAAATGAGCCTGAGAGCTCCAGACTCCATAACTGTTTCATTTAAAAATTTTTAACGGGCATTAAGAAGCTAAAAGAAGAGCAGATCCTGACAGATGGGCATCAACCTGCAGATAATGTACTTGGTTACAACTTTATACTGGTGGTAGATTCCTTTAACCAGTTGGCTATATCCGGTTTCTGTGGACCTGAAATTTTCCTCTTTAAAATTTTAAAATTACACCAGAACTGTGTTTCTGGCTGCCATAGTTCAGAGATATAGTAGTTTAATTAGGCTACTGTCATGATGTTATACAGGTACCACATGCTTTCTACAGGGGGTATGTCCATGAGAGTTAGAGCCGTGTGGCAGTGTGAACTGGTAGTTGTAAAGGAGGTTCCCTAAGGCATTGAATTATTGTCAAATGACATAGGTTCCTATACTGCCGGGACTCCCCCAAACTGGCAGAACGGGGGTCGTAATCCCCCCTTAGTTGGCAGAAGCCCATGTGGTCAAAAGAAGGAGGACGACTGCTTGTTATCTTGCGGAAAGACCTAAATATTGTTTATCAGAAAACCCCTTTAATATAGAGGAGAGCAAATAATTGTGGTCGCTCCTAATCTCCGTGGAGTTCAGTTTAGGAATGTTACGTACCGGCTCCTCATTTACATGTCGAGGTTACCACTCGTCTAGCCAGAGTATTGACGAGCATGAAATGGCCGCTTCTTGATATGTAAAGTGTCGCCTCGTCTGTATCTCATCAGCCAGAGTTCCTGTCCATAAAATGGCCGCCGATGGAGGAGGGTCAGTGATCTCTACATGTTCATGAACAATTGCTCTGCGATTTTTTTAAGGGGTTTTCTGGATTTCATATAATACCTATCCCTTAGATCAGGGTCAGGACGGCCACATATTTTAAAAGGTTATTCCGTAAGAGCGACTTAATATGCACATTCCCCCCAGTAGATAGGTAGCCCAGCACATGCCCCCAGTGTAGAATAGGTAGCCCCAGCACATGCCCCCAGTAGTAGATAGTAGCCCCAGCACATGCCCCAGTAGTAGTTAGGTAGCCCCAGCACATGCCCCCAGTAGTAGATAGGTAGGATGCCCATGAGATAGGTAGCCCCGCACATGACCCCAGTAAAGATAGGTAGCCCCAGCACATGCCCCAGTAGTAGATAGGTAGCCCCAGCACATGCCCAGAGTGTAGGAGCCCCGAAGCCCCCAGTAGTAGATAGGTAGCCCCAGCACATGCCCCCAGTAGTAGATAGGTAGCCCGAAGACATTGGCCCCAGTAGTGATAGGTAGCCCCAGCACAGGCCCAGTAGATAGATAGGTAGCCCCGAAGCACATGCTCACAGTCAGTAGTATAGGTAGCACCAAGCACAGGCCCCGCTAGTAGCCCAGTAGTAGATAGGTAGCCCCAGCACATGCCCCCAGTAGTAGATAGGTAGCCCCAGCACATGCCCCTGTAGTAGATAGGTAGCCCCAGCACATGCCCCAGTAATAGATAGGTAGCCCCAGCACATGCCCCCAGTAGTAGATAGGTAGCCCCAGAACATGCCCCCAGAGTAGTTAGATAGGTACCCATCAGCCCCAGCATATGCCCAGCCATAGTATGATGGTAGCCCCAGCACATGCCCCCAGTTGCTACCTATTTACTTGGGGCATGTGCTGCTGCTACCTATCTACTGGGAGTATGTGTTGTGGCTACCTATCTACTGGGGGCATGTTCTGTAGCTACCTATGTACTGGGGACATCTGCTGTGGCTCCCTAAGTAGATAGGTAGCCACAGCACATGCCCCCAAGTAGATAGGTAGCCACAGCACATTCCCCCAAGTAGATCGCTAGTCACAACACATGCCTTCAGTAGATAGGTAGCCCCAGACATGCCCCCAGTAGATAGGTTACCAACGCACAGCCCACAGTTGCTACTATTATGGGGCATGTGCTGCGTGCTAACTATTACTGGGGAGTATGTGTGTGGCTACTATCTACTGGGGGCATGTTTGTAGCTACCTATGTACTGGGGCAACCTCCTGTCTCTGTGGCGCTCCCTCAGGCGATAGGTAGCCCACAGACATGCCCCAAGGAGATAGGTAGCCACAGACATTCACCAAGTAGTCGTCGTCACAACAGAGGCCTTCGGTAGATAGGTAGCCCAGCAAATGCACCCAGTAGATAGGTTAGCCACACACATGCCCCCATAGTACCATCTACTTGGGGCGTTCTGCAGCTACCTATGTATGGGATCTGCTGTGCTTCCTAAGTCGGATTGTGTGGCTCCCTAAGTAGATAGGTAGCCACAGCACATGCCCCCAAGTAGATAGGTAGCCACAGCACATTCCCCCAAGTAGATCGCTAGCCACAACACATGCCCCCAGTAGTAGATAGGTAGCCCCAGCACATGCCCCCAGTAGATAGGTAGCCACAGCACATGCCCCTAGTAGCTACCTATCTACTGGGGGTGTGTGCTGCAGCTACCTATCTACTGGGGACATCTGCTGTGGCTCCCTAAGTAGATAGGTAGATACAGCACATGCCCCCAAGTAGATTGCTAGCCACAACACATGCCCCCCAGTAGATAGGTAGCCCCAGCACATGCCGCCTAGTAGATAGGTAGCCCCAGCACATGCTGCCTAGTAGATAGGTAGTCACAGCAAAAAAAAAAACAATATTCACCTACCTGTGCTCCCTGCCACCAGCTCCTCATCGCTCCCACAATCTCCTCTTTGACCCAGGCTTATACAATGGTGGCAATGGCGCCTGGGTCGCACAAAGGACATAGGCAGCGGAAACATCGCTGCCTGTGTCCACTGATCAGTCTTAGACACACAGCAGCCATCACTATTTATTGAAGATCTGTCTGAGAGCCAGATGCAGCCAACAACAGAGCCACATGTGGCTCCGAGCCATAGGTTCCCTACCCCTGCCTTAGATATTTGATTGGTGGAGGTCCACATTCTAAGAACCTCAAGATGAAATCCCTGAGGTAACAGTGGAGCTTTTGTATTCTCTCCAAACTACAGCTCCTCTGAGTTACCCGATGTACAGACCCCTTACTTATCTGAGACGGGTGACCTAGCTTTGGGTTAGAATAACCCAAGTTGCTCTCCCTCCTCAGGGTTACATTGCCAGCCCTAGAGTTGATCACAGCACTATGTATACAAGCAAAATTGGTGCTATTATGCTCTAGAAATATCCATGAAAAAATTATTTATACAACATTTTACTGTGAATAGGAAAATTTTTCTAATTTATAGCAAAACTTTACTATTTTTCTTTATCAAGCGCTTGAAGGCCATTTTCATATCCTTGTTTTTTAGGCTGTAGATCAAAGGATTTAACATGGGTGTTAGTGCCGTATACAACAGTGTAAAAAGCTTCTCCGTCTCTGTCATATATGATGAGGTAGGTCGAAAGTAGACACAGAATAATGTCACATAAAGGAGACAAACCACAGTGATATGAGAAGAACATGTATAGAAGGTCTTTCGTCTGCCGGTGCTGGAGTGAATCCTGAGGATGGTCCGGATGATGAAGACATAGGAGGTAAGGGTTAGTGTGAGGGGCAAGAAGCCAATAAAGATTGATTCCACAAAAATGAGGTGTTGCATCTTGTAGGCCTTGTAGCAAAACAGCTTCATGATGACCAGAAGATCACAGAAGAAGTGGTTAATTTCATTGGATTTAAAGCAATGGATGTCATAGATGATGTATACTGCTGGGGCAGCCTTGGAAAGACCAAAGACCCAAGAAACCGACGTCAATGCAGAACAGACTTTAGTGTTCATGATCATGACGTAACGTAGAGGGTTACATACCGCAACGTATCGATCGTAACTCATAGCGGCCAGGAGAACAAACTCACAACAGAGAATAGAGATGTAAAAATACATCTGTCCGAAACAGGCAGAGCGCGAAACACTTGCGTCTCCCGATATGTACGTGGCCAATGTCTTATGCATAGTGACTGTGCTGTAACTGATGTCCATGATGGAAAGGTGAGACAAGAAGTAATACATCGGGGTCTGCAACTGGCGATCATTGCAGATTAGTAGTAAAATGGCCGAATTTCCACTGACAATAAGGAGGTAAAGAGACAAAAACAAAAGGAAGATGGGAGTCTGCAGCTGAGGAAGGTCACTGATACCTTTCATGGTGAAAAATCCCACCCATGTTTGGTTTTTGTCTTCCATCTGAAAGTGTTAAAAATAAATAGGCAACAAATAAAAAAAATGTGTAAAACCTAAAGAAACAAATCCAGTCCTATGCATAATATGTGCAGGACCACTTTACCGCCAGCATGGCCCTGCGTTAGGGTCCCAAATGGAGTCGAGCGAATCAAAATGCTTGAAGGTTGTGGAAGCTGTGACTGACCTTTTGGAGCCCTTTCCAGCATTGCTTGGTGCTTCATCTCGGTCGCAACAGAATTTCTGCCAAGATGGGAGTAAAAAAAAAAGCTATCCTCTGTGAGCCCAGACTTGGCCCGGCGCTGGTAAACTCAGTGGAGAACCAAAGCCGCAGTTCCCAAGCTGGGGCTCCATCATGTCATTCTCAAAGGGGCTCCAGGAAGTCAGAAGGGGCTTCCACAACATCCAGGTTTTGCCAATTGGACCATCCGACCAAGTGAAAAGTCTTAATGAGAGATATGGGACAAGATTGGGACTCTTAGTTTAGAAAGGGAAGTAGTGAAAGCTTGACCTCCTAGGACCCTTTCTGGCATAGTCAGGTCTACTCTCCAAGGCCAAGTCTGTGCTCCAGGAGGGCAGCTATGTTTTGAGAGAATCCCAGTCTTGTTAGTAATTCTGCTGTGACCGGGATGAAGCACCACACCGTACCGGAAAGGGCTCCAAAAGGTTAGTCATGGCTTCAACAACCTGTTTCAGACACTCAATTCGCTCATCTCTAGTCCCAAACATATATAGCTCACCTCTGCCCCTTGCCTTGAGTTCTCATGTTTACCCATATCATCGAACCCACGGCACATGCTCGGCTTCGCTGTGTTGCTGTACCAGGCAGACATAGGCTAAATAGATTTAGGAGCGGAAAATATTAATAATAATAATAAACAATTAATAATTTGAGATGGGAACACCCTTTTAAAAAAAAAATATTTCAGGAACCATAGATTTTTCCCTTTTTTCATCTGTTGATACAAATCTATGAGGACTTGTTTTTTGCAGGAGTAACTTTATGGATCATTGTCAAAGTTTCAATAGTAGTGATAGTATGTGCGGGCTCGGTGCCCCCTGGCATGGCGCCTGTGCTGCTCACCTGTCCCCGCTCCATATTCCCATCATCGGCCCGTGCGTGTGCGTCTCTGTCTCCTAGGGCGCCGTCTTCAGGGCTTATTGGCGCTGGCCATTTCCCAGAAATCTATTTAAACCTGCCTCTCCCATCACATCCTGCTGGATCTTTGTGCCTTGTGCCTTAGAGAAAGCTTTGTCTGATGCCCTGCGCTGTTATTGGGATTTCCCCTTGTGACGCCCGTTCCGTTCCTGATTACGCTTCTCCACTGCCTGCCTTGACCTATTGCTACATCCCCGACTCTCTTCCTGTGCTACCTGTCCTGACCTCCTGCCTGTCCCCAACTATGAGATTGCCTGCCGTTCCTGTACCTCGACCTTGACTGCCAGCGTGGACAAGTCACGCCTGTGTAACAACCTGGTGGTACCTCTCCGCACAAGACCATCCTGCTTTGCGGCGGGCTCTGGTGAAGACCACGTGCCACTTAGATTCCGGTCCCAGGTGTCGGCTTGTGTCATCGTCCGCGTCGTTCAGAGGATCCACTTCCTCCGAGTCTGACAGTGTGTATATTTAGGCATACAGATATCTCCTAGTCATGCCAGTGGAACAGGACCATGGTAAGTCCATAAAAAGCAGATCAGATGTTGGCCTGATGTAATAATGCAGTTTGAGGTTTCAGATTTGCAGGGAAGCAGGGACTCTTGCATTATGTATCATTGTAGTCCTGTCCTGCACTGAGGTCAGTACATGAGATACAATTTTTGCAGACTGACCACGGTTGTGTGCGTCCAGCCTAACAGACACAGTTGGGCATACATCGGCGCTGCGGAGAGGAGCAGGGGATGAGCGCTGCTCACCCCCGCCCCTCCCCATAGGCATATACAGCGCACAGCGCCGTATCACGGGAAAAGATAGGACATGTCCTATCTTTTCCCGGGCTACGGAGCGTTACGGTGCCGCACATGTGCGGCACCGTACTGGTCCCGTACAGGGCCGTGAGCCCATAGAAATGTAAGGGGGACGTATATCGGCCGTACATACGTCGGCCGTATATACGTCCCCCATACATGTGTGTGAATGTAGCCTTAGTGTTAACACTGATCATGCCCATTTAACCCTTTAAAGACCTTTCACAAGTTGACAGTAGCATTTAAATGGTAAGTAAAAAGAGGGGCTCCTTTACCATTAGCAACCGATCACCAAGGACCCCAGAGCAGCCTAGCATTAAGGCATAAGAAGTTGCTAAGTGTAGTTTTTCTAAAAATACACCATAACAAAAAAATAAAAATGCAAAAAAAAAAATAATTTTGTAGAAATAAAACAAAATTAAATATATACATTCTTGGTATTATCGCAAAACCCCCCCCCTAAAATAAATAAATCACAATGTCACTTGCGCCATAAGAAATATTTAGTTTTTTTTCCTTCCCACCCTTTATTAAAAAAAAAAAAAAGTTAATAAAAGGTAAGCAAAAGTCTGATGTACTCAAAAATATCTTATCCCACTAAAAATTAAAGGGGATTAGGTAGCTGGGTAGTCGTCTCGTGGGGTAGACGGGCACTTTTGCGAGACACAGCAATGACACAGTTCGTTTGAGTCAACCAGCAACCAGTTTTATTTTAATAAAAAAAAACTTAAAGGCAGCAAAACAAAGTACAGGCAGTCCCCGGGTTACATACAAGATAGGGTCTGTAGATTTGTTCTTAAGTTGAATTTGTAGGTAAGTCAGAATTGTATATTTTATCATTGTAATCCCAGCCAGAACTTTTGTGGTCTCTGTGATAATTGGATTTTTAAAATGTTGGGTTGTCATAAGAATCAGGATTAACACTAAAGCTTCATTACAGACGCCTGTGATAACTGTTACAGCTGATTATTGTAGCCTAGGACTAAAGTACAGTAAATTACCAACATCCAGAGGTCCGTTTGTAACTAGGGGTCGTATGTAATTCAAGTGTTCTTAAGTAGGGGACCGCCTGTATAGACAAAATAAAGTCCTAGACCACCTGGCCACTAACTGAACATAGGTTCTCCTACCTACCAGAGACTGCGCCTACAGCACAGTATTCCCCAGGTGCAGAGCGAGCGCAGTGGGTCAGCACCGCTCAGTTTATAGCAGTATAGCTATCAGCTGAAAGTATGGACAGCCAAAAACCCAGACTGTCCGGTTGGAGTGGGGCCCCCCTCACTTCCCCCACTCCAGCAACAAAGTAAGTTTAAGAAAAATCAAAGCAGAGACGTCTGCAAAAGAACAAATGCATCCTGGTTGCTTTTTTAGGAACAGGCAGAAGTTATGTTATGGAGGTTGTTATGTTATGGAGGATGTGCACAGGCTGCAGGGTGACTTGGTCATCTAGTTGGCAAATGAGGTTTAATGTGAATATATCTGTGGTTGTGCACCCGGTGGCTAATAATCCACTTGCAACATATGTCCTGTGAGAGTTCTGTGAGAGTCTCTTGGTGAGAAGGACCTGGGTGTCCTAGTAGATTAAATAACAGCATGCAATGTCAATCAGCTGCCTCTAAAGCCAGCAAGATCTTGTCGTATCAGCAGTGGTCAGGACTCTGGGGATAGAGATGTAATATTACCACTGTACACGGCATTGGTTCGGCCTCACCTGGAATATCCCGTCCAGTTCTGGGCACCGGTCCATAAAAAGGAGGCCCTGGAGCTGGAGAGGGGACAACGAAGAGCCACAAAAAGTATAAGGGGTATGGAGGGTCTCAGTTATGAGTGAACATTAAAACAAATAAATTTATTAAGTCTCAAAATTGGACGACTAAGAGGGGACATGATTAATTTATAAAAATATGAATATATATAAAGTAAAATAAGTGGGAAAGTTGTTCCAGGGTAAATCAAATTAAAAGACAAAGGGGCGGTGTATCCACTTGGAGAAAATGAGTTTTAATCAGCAAAGGTGACAGGGATATTTAACTGTGAGAAAATCTGTGGAATAGCGGAGCTCAGGCGCTGGTCACGGCAGGGACAGCAGAGAGCTTCAAGAAGGGTCCAGATGCCTTTTTACACCTAAATAACATTGAAGGTTATGTTATAGATGGTATAGAATTGTTTCCCCTAAATCCCTTCCCTTCCTTGGTTGAACTTGACGGACATTTGTCTTTTATCATCGGTATAAACTATGTAACTGTGTTACTCCTTATCTTGTCTTTGAACACTGCCAGCAGCTTGAGCTGTGCACACAGAGCTGCAGGTATATTCATCCCTCACTCCAGCCTTCTCTAGATAATGATATTAGATCAGCTCCTGCCCTGTATCTCTCTGCTCAAAACAGAAACTGTTTTTTTACTTTAAAAAAAAAAAAAAAAGTAAAAACAAATTGTAAGATTTTCTTGGAAAGTGTCTGGTGCACTTCATGCAAGTGGGCTGCATGGATAGCAACTACAACATAACAAGATATAACATGATATAGTAAGTGAGAAGGGGTTACCTGCCCTGCGGGTGCCAGCAGCCGCTCTGTAATATCACACAGACTATTTATAATATCGGAGAACATACAGAGAGACCTCTCACAGGGAGATGTGACTCTGGGGTCCAATGCCCTGGATGAGTAACAATCAGCCAAACATGATATCATAGGTTATGTTCACAAAGTCAGCATCCACTTAGAAAAATTGGTCTAACTTTTCTGTACTTTGTCTTTACGGACCCATACACACATTTGCATCACACTCACCGCATGTGGTGGTCTGCCCCAACACTGACAACCGGAACTGAACTCAGTATGTTAGTCCAGCTCAGGTTGTGAGTGTCCGGACCAGGCGTTCCAGCCAACACATGCGTTGAGTGTGATGTGAGTTGAACGCAAGTGTGTAAGGGGCTGTAAAGTAGTTAGAAATAGAAAACATGGTTAATAATGGTTTGGCAACTCAATTGATTTTATGAGGTTGCTCAACGGCTTGAAGGGATCTGGGAAAGGAATATGCAGATATTTTCTGCCATAGTCAGCTGACTTAAAGAAGCCTTTTGGCATGACTTTGCATTGAGCCGCACCATTTTGGCTAGGGGAGAGGCCATGGACACATGGGGGTGGGGCATATGTTCTAGGGGATCCAGAGACCTAGACTGTCCCAAGGAGCCTGTTTAATGATAATGTGGGGATTTGTTTCCTTAAAGTAACCACCTTTATAAGCATGGAGGGGCGTTAAAAGAGGGCACCATCTAAAGCCTGTGCCAGTTCTGCTGAAGGCTATAGAACAGTTCTAGTTGAGACTCTAAGACTGGATATATGAGGAGGCTGTAACCTGAAGATATATCTGCTGGAGGGACAGGGTTTACACCAGCATATGATAAACTCCCTCATAAATACTCTCAACAATGTTACACAGACATTCCTATAAAAGCTCTTCAAGTCCTATCCAGGTCAACATGGTATGCGTTAAAAACACTTAAAAAAGCACAAAAACATAAACTTTGAAGGGGGCTGAAGGCTCAACCCTACTGAGGTCTATGTGTGGACCGAGTAGTAACAGTCAATATCACCGCCATGTGTGTGTCCGGGGGGAGCCGCCACCCCAAGTGTATCTCCAATGCCTATTGGCTTTGTCAGGGCTAATGATCCATACCTCATTTGGGGGTATACAACTGTTGGCTGTATAAGGAACAGTCCAAGGGGCCGCCACCGGAAATCCTGATGATGCGGCCAGCACCTCACCGACACGCACGCACAGTGCCCCCACTCCTCCTTCCTCCATGTGGGAGCATCGTGCATGCGTGAAGGCAAAGCAGCTGCCCCGCATTACTAAGACAACCCATTGCGATTGTAGACGAGCAGAGTAAGTACTATACAGCAAAATGTCCTTTGTTTTTTAGAAATACAGTCTTGGAAGGTAAAGACATGACAGTATGGGTCGTATTGGAATATTCTTTCATTGTGGCATCAGTTGAAGCTGTTGTACGTAGGCGTAGTAGATAAAAGGAGTGTTCACATGTAGTTTAATTAACCCTTCATGGGGCATCTATTGGAGCTCACGAGGTCTTGCAGAGATCTTTTAGGAAGCCGAGATGTTCCAATTTGGTTGCATTAACCCTTTTCGAGATACCGGTGCCATGATTTTTCGTTGACCTAAATCACAAGGTCATGAATTTGATACAGGTTTTATTTTCTGTTAACATAAAAGGTGTCAATGGTTATTAATAAATTTACGTCTTGCCCATAGAGCTCTCCTAAACTAGTAAATTGAAGAAAGTAATGAGCACCAAGTTACCAGTGCTCAATAGATGGAAGTCAGTTTTTTTCCCATTGGGGAGGACTCTATAAATGACCTGCAATCTGGTCATACCAAGGTATCTTTAAATAATAGAATGATCCAATTATATTTCACCCACCAATCTTACCTGACACCTCCGCCTAGTGAGATTGGGTCGGGTCCCCACAACTGCTTGTCCATGCTGTGGTGAGCTAGGAGCGGGCTTCTGGCACATGAGCTGGACCTGTCATCCCCCCATACAGGCTTTCTGGAAAGACGTAACTGACTTTCTATCCACATTAATGCATAACCCGGGACCTTTGCCCTCCGAAGGTTGCCTTCTTGGCCTAATCTTCCAAGAAGATTGGTCTCTTTACCAAATCATATTCCTACTGGAAACTTTGCTCCAAACACTCCATGTGGAGCATGTGGAAACTCCAAATTAATCAGATATTGCCGTAAGAGAAGCTTGTGTATTAACACCGGAAACGTCCAGATAAATTTGACCAAGTGTGGGGAACATGGTGTAAGTCGAGGGATACGAAATACTCAGTGCGAAGATTTAGACAGATAATGAGCTGTCCAACCGCCCAGCACATAAAGTGGACACTGTTAGAGCAATACCTTGTTAGTGACTTCAACTGATATACAGGGGACAAGACTAGACTTGGGTAGCTAACGAGCTCTGATATGTTGAGGAAATTTGGAGAGGTGACGTGGGTGTTAGGGTTATGAGTCACTAGTTGCCTGACGGTTCGATTTGAGTTCTTCAATGAATTGTAAACATTGCTCTTCTGTACCCTTCCGTAGCAGTGCGATGTCATCTATGAACCGATACCATTTGATGACATGGTCTCTGAACCACTGGGACGGGCACAGGTATGCCTGCTCCTACCAACCTAAGAATAGGTTGGCGTATGAGGGTGCACACTGTTCGCCCGTCGCAGGTCCAGAGACCTATCGGTAGTAAACCCATTTGAACAGGACGTAATTATGTTGGAGTGCAAACAATAACAGATCAAGTATGAAGGAATCAGGTCTTCTATCTGTGTTGCCTTGTTTATTCGGAAAATCGGCAACTGCCTCTAAACCAGCATCAAGCCTAATGCTAGTATATAGGGCCCAGATGCCTATAGTGACCAATAAAGTACCTGAATCTATTTTAATTCCCTCCAGGAGTTGGCGGCTGTAAAAAGAAGTCCAAGTAAACACAGGTCTTCTGATAAAGGCTACCTTTTCCAGCCACTATGGCCACGTCACCGCGATTTCCGGCAGCGGCCACATTGGACTGTTCCTCATACAGCCGACAGTTATATACCCCCACATGAGGTATGGATCATTACCCCGGACGAAGCAACTAGGCGGTGGCGATACACTTGTAGCAGTGCCTTCCCCCCCCCGGACACATCACATGGTGGTGATATTAACTGTTTCTATCTGCATCTGTATTTATTTGACTCTGTACCTATTGCCAGGGTGTTACTGCTTGGTCTACACATAGACCTCAGTGAGGTTGAGCCTTCAGCCACCTTCATTGTTTTGTGGTCTGAACTAGTATCCACATTTTATGTTTTTGTGCTTTTTTTAAGTGTTTTTAAAGCATACCAATAAAATATTTGGATTTTATTCACTGTTGGCCTGCTATATAACACCAGTCCTTTCATTCTTGTTTCATTCTTGTTTCTTACATATTATTTTAGACACAAGCACAGTTTTGACATATACTGTATATACTCGAGTATAAGCCGAGACCCCTAATTTTAACACGAAAAACTTGAAAAACCTATTGACTTGAGTATAAGCCAAGGGTGGAAAATGCATTAGTCACAGCCCCCCGGTACATAGCCTGCCAGCCCCCTGTAGTATATAGCCTGCCAGCCCCCTGTAGTATATAGCCTGCCAGCCCCCTGTAGTATATAGCCTGCCAGCCCCTGTAGTATACAGCCAGCCCTCTGTAGTATATAGCCTGCCAGCCCCTGTAGTATAAAGCCTGCCAGCCCTCTGTAGTATATAGCCTGCCAGCCCTCTGTAGTATATAGCCTGCCAGCCCTCTGTAGTATATAGCCTTCCAGCCCCTGTAGTATATAGCCTTCCAGCCCCTGTAGTATAAAGCCTGCCAGCCCCCTGTAGTATATAGCCTGCCAGTCCCCTGTAGTATGTAGCCTGGCAGCCCCCTGTAGTATATAGCCTGCCGGCCCCTGTAGTATATAGCCTGCAGCCCCTGCACCCAATATAAAGCCTTAAAGAAAAAAACAAAAAGTGTACCCACCTTCCGACGTCCCCCCCCCAGCAGATCCTTTTCTATCCACTGTGACTCCGGCATCGGCTCCCTCTTCCCGCGTTGTCCGTCGCAGACACCATGACGTCAGCCGCTCGCTGACATAGTGTGTGTGTACGTTTTTTGTGCTGAAAAACTCTGCTTATACCACTATACAATGTATGGTGCCGTGCTCAATGAGCTGTAACTATATTGAATGAATGTTTTGGTCTCTCCAGACAGCAGATTCGATGAGTTGCCCTATGTGTGCCCCCCACACTAATTCATTATGTATAACTTATCCTATGGCTACTGTAGGTGGTCAGTATCATAACTTAAAGTATTTTGTATTCAGACCCCAAAGTTGGGTCGTTTTACACAAATTGTTTAGAAGAACCAAATCTTCTCCTCCCCTGTATTATGTTGTGTAGGGTTGATCAGAATAGTGTGTATAATATGAAGGATGGTGTAATTATGATCTCGAAATTTCCACAAGTTTATAGCAATATTTTAATATTGTTCTTCATAAGACGCTTGAAGGCCATTTTCACATCCTTGTTTTTTAGGCTGTAGATCAAAGGATTTAACATGGGTGTTAGTGCCGTATACAACAGTGTAAAAAGCTTCTCCGTCTCTGTCATATATGATGAGGTCGGTCGAAAGTAGACACAGAATAATGTCACATAAAGGAGACAAACCACAGTGATATGAGAAGAACATGTATAGAAGGTCTTTCGTCTGCCGGTGCTGGAGCGGATCATGAGGATGGTCCTAATGATGAAGACATAGGAGGTAAGGGTTAGAGTGCAGGGCACGAAGCCAATAAAGATTGACTCCACAAAAATGAGGTGTTGCATCTTGTAGGCCTTGTAGCAAAATTGCTTCATGATGACCAGAAGATCACAGAAGAAGTGGTTAATTTCATAAGATTTAAAGCAATGGATTTCATAGACCATATACATCGTTGGGGCAGCCTCACAAATACCAATGACCCAAGAAACCGATGACAACACAGAACAGACTTTGGTGTTCATAATTGTGACGTAACGTAGAGGGTTACAAACCGCAACATATCGATCGTAACTCATAGCGGCCAGGAGCACAAACTCACAACAGATAAGAGCGACGTAAAAATACATCTGGGAAAAACAGGCAGAGCGCGAAACACTTGCATCTCCCGACACGTACATGGCCAATGTCTTATGCATAGTGACTGTGCCGTAACTGATGTCCATGATGGAAAGGTGAGACAAGAAGTAATACATCGGGGTCTGCAGCCGGCGATCATTGCAGATTAGTAGTAAAATGGCCGAATTTCCACTGAGAATAATGAGATAAATAACCAAAAACAAAAGGAAAATGGGAGTCTGCAACTGAGGAAGGTCACTGATACCTTTCATGGTGAAATATTCCATCCATGTTTGGTTTTTGTCTTCCATCTTGTGATCTGCTGATTAAATATGGTGTAATAAAAAAATGAGTTCTGAAAATCAATATGTAATCAATCCAAAGACATTGGTAAGACCCAAACAAACAAATGCACATTATGGGGCACATTTACTTACCCGCTCCAGTCGCGATCCTGCGGCGCGTTGTCCGGCGCTGATTCGGGTCTGTGGGGATTTACTAAGGTCGTGCGTCCAAGTTCCTGCAGGTGTCGCTGCTGTGCTGATATCCACCGGAGTTCACCTTCTTCTTCTTGGTGCATGTAAATGCTTGCTCTTGCGAAACAAATTCTTTTTTAAATTCCGCGTTTTTTCTGAATCTGTCGGGTTGTCCGGCGGCCAACACCCCCCCTATTTATTTTGCGTGAACGCCGAAATCCCGGGGCAATATTCGGGAAACCCGACGAAAGTGCGGCGTTCTGACCCTTAGTAAATGAGCCCCTATATGTAAACTTGAAGGGAACTGGTCAAGGAGTTTGGGACCATGTGGTTCAACTCTGACTTTTGCTTCAACACTAAATTTGGATAATTTCTGTTGTACTTACACAGCTTCAGCATGAAGCCACCGATGCATGCCAGTGGATATGGTGATGGACCTGAGGGCAGTACATCATCGTTTCGCCATGTAGTTGGCCAGTATCCAGAGCATGCGTAATGAAGCAACATGTACAGCCCTTGGATTCACCAGGTGTGCTGCACATGTGTCAGAGAACCCATCTGGTCCCTAGCTACTTGACAGGTCACCTCTAAGCCACCTGCACATGTTGGCCATGCATTCCTTTTTCCAACAGCTATCTTTCCCATACACATGTACAGTATCAACACAGCTCCCTGCTTAATTTATGGAGAGTGTGCATGCATTGGGGCCATTATAAATCCCTGTACGAGCCATGATAAATCCCCCTCTTTGACTTTATTGGAAGTCATTCGTCTGCAAGATGGGCCAATGAATAGCATTCACATCACAGACATCCACATAAACCCCTTAACTCCTTAGCGCTCTGCGCCGTAGCTGTACTGCGCTGAGTCCTGCTAATAGCATTCAGCGCAATACAGCTGCTGCGCAGAGACTATGCCGGTTCAGCTCTGCACAGGAGCCGAACCGGCATCGGGGGTCGTGGGATGTCAGCGGTAACACCCGCGGTCAGAGTCGGCTCAAATCGCGGGTGTTTAACCCGTTAAATGCTGCGGTCAATGCGACCACGGCATTTAACCTGCCTTCCGGGGTTCTTTCCCCCACTATGGGATTGCTGATTGCTGTTATGGCATCTCTGGGGTCCGTCACATGGCCCCAATAACGAAAAAGCGAAAATTGTATAGCTTTCAAAGGGGGCCAATGAGGAAACTAAAATCCTGGCAGCTGCAGGTCCCTCCTTCCCTTCTGCGCCTCGCTGTGCACCCATAAAGCAAGTCACGGCCACATGTGGGGGGTCTCTGCACTCAGGAGAAATTTCATAACAAATTGTATGGTGGGTTTTCTCTTTTTATCTTTTGGAAATGTGAAAATTTTAGGGCTAAATGAACGTATAAGGGAACAATTTGACCCCTCTAAATTTCACCTCCATTTTGGTTCAATTACTATTGATCAGTAAAAGCTGTTTCTGATAGTTTGAGGGGTGCAGATTTGAAAATGGGTTGATTTATATAGGGGTTTTTTAATGCTAAATATGTAAAATGTAATTTCAAACAGCAATTATCCCCAAAATAGTCAATTCTGAAAATACTGAAAATCACTTTTCGATTTGTAGCCGCGTGACATTAAAATAAATTATCCAAACATTTCAAAAATTATGAAAATGTAAAGTAGGCTTACCACCAACTTATTTAGGTGGTAAATCTATCTGCCTGAAAATGTAATGATTTCGAATTTCAAAAAAGTGAAATTTTTCAAAAAATTCATCATTTTTTCTTTTTTTGGAAAATAAACGCAAAACTTATCAGCCGACATTTACCACTAAAATGAAGTACAACATGTGGGGAAAAAACATTCTCAGAATCTCTTTGATAAGTAACAGAGTTCAAAAGTTATAACCATATAAAGAGACGCACGTCAGAATCCACAAAATGGGGCTGAGCCTTAAGCTGTAAAATGGCTGCGTCCTTAAGGGGTTAATTACTTGGCAAAGTAAGAATCTACCACAGTGATAACTACAGTGCCTTGTACACCATCATAGTGATAGGTGAAGTCATTTATTAACCCCTTCACGACGCCGTACTATTATGGAGCAGCGTCGGAACAGTAGCATTGCAGTTTATGGCAGGAGCAATCAGACTCCCTAAGATGAAAGTACCATAGGGGGCTGAAAAAGTGATTTAAAAAAGTTTTTAAAAAATGTAAAATAAATAATATAAAATCTTAAAGACTAGTTGCAACAGGTAATTGTTTTTTTGTTGTCAACAAAAACCTGCTAACTTTGTAGGACATGCAGGTTTCTGCCCACCATCACCAATTTCTCACACAGAAAACAAGCCCCCATTTAGCTCTGTAAATGGAAAAAATAAGATATTTATGTATTTTTGAAGGGGAGGGAGCAAAAAACTTACACACAAAACAAGTCCAGATCGTTAAGGGTTTAAAAAAATTAAAAAAATAACCCCCAAAGTACAATGAAAGCTTTGTCATCTTTACATAGTCTAAATGTAGTATGGGACTAAAACACATGGCATGTTGACAAGTTGTTCTCATTTACCCTGATGACTAAGAAAATTGTCCCACAAATTACTAGAGTAATTGTTGAGTCAGCCAGCATGACTTGCCTATCCTTAAGCCCCTTCCACACTGGCGTTTTTCACGCGCGAGTTCTGCGCGTGCATTTGACGCGCAGAACTTGCATTGCACTCTGTCCCATTGTATTCAATGGGTCTTTCTTCATTAGCGTTGGTTTTCACGCGCGTGCTTGCGTTCGTTTTCACGCGCGTCAAAATCGCAGGGTTGCTAGGTGACCAGAATAACAGTATTTCCCCTGCTCGCGATCGAGCATTTAATTAAAAAAACACAATGAAGAACAGTGAAGAATAGAATAAAAACATTGAACACAGTGAACACAGGATCATTTAAGAGAAAAACACAGTGCAGAACAATTGCATGATTGATATCAGATGTTCGGCACATCTGCTTACGGTGTCGGGAGATACGCCGGAACGGGTGCGAACAAAATAGCATGTGGAGAACAATATATATGTGTGTGAAGAACACATTGCAGATGTTTAAATACATCTGCAATGTGTTCTTCACACATATATATTGTTCTTCACATGCTATTTTGTTCGCACCGTTCCGCGCGTATCTCCCGACAAGTAAGCAGATGTGCCGAACATCTGTAATCTATTCTGCACTGTGTTTTTCTCTTAAATGATCCTGTGTTCACTGTGTTCAATGTTTTTATTCTATTCTTCACTGTTCTTCACATCTGCTAACTTGTCGGGAGATAATATACGCGCGGAACAGTGAAGAATAGATCGCAGATGTTTGCTAATTATCAGAAGACATTATTTTTCAATTAAATAACACATTTTAATCCCAAACCATGGTCCCTTTGAAAGATGCTCGAGTCTCCCATTGAATCGCGCGCGAAAAATGCGCCGAAAACGCAAAAAAAACGCTAACAACACGCGCGTGAAAAACGCAAAAATGCTAATTACTCCAAGGAAAAATGGAACAAAAACGCAGGCAAAAACGTCAGTTTTTCACGCATTGCACCCTGACGTGAAATGCAACGCTAGTGTGGAAGAGGCCTTAGGTCATCGGTATGAGAATGGTGGGGGGTCTGACATCTTGCTCTAAAGATCGTGTTTCTAAAGCAGTTACAGTGTTCCGATTAGCATTCTAATTGAGACGATCTGATATTATTCCCCTGTTTTATGTATAGGGGACAATGGAAATCATGGAATATAACTTTAAAAGCGGTTGTCCAGAGTTTGAAAAACATGGCTGCTTTCTTGTTAAATTAGTGCCGCACCAGGAAATACACAGCAGTCTGCACAGTAGCCTAACAAGTAACATCCGCTCCCTACTTTTCATTGCCTAGCATGTAGGTTTTGCCGTATTTTGATTCCAGTTTGCTACATATCTTGGTCTTTTTTCTCTAAAATGATACAATATTTCCTTGTAACTTGCACATTAATAAAAACGGCACATAAAAAAATCCAGGCTTCTCAATCAAAGCTGAAGGCAATGGTAACAAAATTCATAATAATAATAATAATAATATGTTCATTTAATCCAATGATTTTTCTTCCTATACAGCAGTGGTTCTCAACCTTTCTAATGCTGTGACCCCGCAATACAGTTCCTCATATTGCGGTGACCCCAAACCATGTACAAGAATATTGTATTCGTGCCAAAATATGCAATAAAATCATGGCTCCGATGGCTTTAGGCGACCCCTGTGTTTTGACCGTTCGACCCCCGCCGGGGTCGCGACCCACAGGTTGAGAACCACTGCTATACAGGCAGTCCCTGGGTTACGTACAAGATTTGATGAGGTTCCATAGGTTTGTTCTTAAGTTGAATTTGTATGTAAGTCGAAACTGTATATTTTATCATCGTAGATCTAGCCCAAATTTTTTTTTTTGCTCCAGTGACAATTGGAGTTTCAAAATTTTTTGCTGTAATGGGACCAAGGATTATCCATAAATCTTCATTACAGACACCTTACAGCTGATCATTGCAGCCTGGGACTATAGTAACATCCAGAGAGGTCACCAGAGGTCACAGGGGGCAGAGGGGTCCGTCTATAACTAGGGGTCGTCTGTAAGTTGGGTGTCCTTAAGTAGGGGACCACCTGTATAGGGATTTTTGATGTGGTGGTGGGGGGAGGATTAGTCTATTACATCTTGTGTAATATGCTACATTTATTCGACAGATTGCATGATTAAGGCTGATACCAAATCTATACTGAGGTTCTTACATTTCAGCACAAATACACTTTTTAAAAATTAAAAGTTTGACCTGTTGACTTTTTCATTTTTCTGTTTTTTGTTTTTTTTTTAAGGGAAATAAGAACTTTTTATTCTTGTTTGTAGCAAACGGTTTTACTTTTCTTTACAGTGCAGAAAAAAATGACATTTTTTGTATGAGTTGTTATTTATGTGGTAGTTGTTGCAAATTTTTTTTTTTTTTCATGAGAAACCTGTACTTCCCATATGTGCTATAGGTATGTTACATAGCTACACAGTTTCTACAGTTGAAAGACATAGGTCCATCAAGTTCAACCAAAATGTTGATCCTGTGGACACTCAAACTGCGCCCAGTATAATTACAGCAGAAGATACAAATGTTTTGTAGTCCGTATTCTTGTACCTGTATATAATTTAGGTCTCTGTGTTGGGTAATGGATTCATCCTCATTGATGTTTTATCTTATTGCTGTGTTTTTGTGGCTATTTTTAGCTGTTTTTGATGTTTAGTGCCTTCTCGTCGAAATCTATGGGTCTCATGTTTTTGCAGAAGGCATTTAAGGTTTTGGTTTTTGGCAACCGTTTTTGCATTCTGCTACTTAGATACAACCCACAAGTCAAGAAAATGATCCAGTTATAAAGGCAAGAACCAATGGCTATATTTAAGCTAGGCTGCTGCTTTTACTGATCCGCAAAAATGGATGACATACGGATTACTTGGCAACGATTTTTGTGGACGACAAAGGGGTAAACACTTAAAAAAAAAAATTTAAAAATTGATCTACAAGCCTCTGTTTACGGACAGAGGAAGACAATGGCGCGCAATCGGATTTTGTCGCAGCTACGCCGGCTTTCATACGACAGAATTCGGGGGGGGGGGGATCCGACTGATTTGGACTGAGCTCTAGATTTAATATTCAAATTGTGTTGCATCCAATGCACTTACCTGATCGGGGAAGCGACACATGCAGGATATCGGGTGCCCGATCTTAGTGAATGCACTTTCGGGAACTCCTTGAGACCGGTAGGTAAATGTGCCCCATTGTGTGAAAGGGGACCATGTAGACACTGACTACAGCAGATTAACCCTTTAGATATTTCAGTGAATAATGAGGGTGGCATCTAAATGCTAAATAGTAGGAGGAGCAAGCTCCTTCACCATTGGCCAACCTGCATGGTTATTGCAAGAACCACCAGAGCTGCCTCGCATAAAGAACACATTAAATAGAGCTTGGGAGTAAAAAAAATTACACCCCATAGTATCAAAATAAAAACATTTTTTTTAATAAAGTTTGATTTTGTAAAAATTTTTTAAAAAGACCAAAACAACAACAAATATCATTTTAGTATTACTGCGACAGTAACTACTCCCAAAATGTTAAAAATTAATAATAACTTTTCACCATGTTACAATTTGGGTGGTGATCATTGAAAAAAGTGTCTGGTATACCCAAAATTAGTAAAAAAAAAAATAAAAGCTACATCTGATCCCACAAAAAATCAGCAGCTGTATGTTACGATGCACAGAAATAATTTTTAATTAAAAAAAAATTATTGTATTGTAGAAAAATGATAAAACATTACAAAACTAAATAAATTTGAGATCACTATGATAGTAGGGGCGTGTATAAAAAAGGTGAAAAGTCACTTTTGTCACATGGCGCACAGTATTATAAGCACAGAAATGAAATGAGAAATCCTGATCCTGTTCTTGTACACTGCCGGCAGCATAAGCTGTACACAGGATGAAGTCACAGCTGCAGGTATATTCAGCTCTCACTTCAGCCTTCTCTAGGTCTAGATACAGCCATTAGAGTAGTAAATTGTCAAATTTTATAAAAAAAATTGTTAGATGCATATCATACGGATGTGCAAATGTATGTATACAAGAGATAGCGACTACAATATAGAAAGATACAATATAGACCAAGAACATGATATAGTAAGTGAAGGGGGTTACCTGCCCTGCGGGTGCCAGCAGCCCCACTGTGATGTCTCTCCGACTATTTATGATATCGGGGAATGTTCAGAGAGACCTCTCACAGGGAGATGAGACTCTGGGGCCTAATGCCCTGGATGAATAATAATCAGCCAAACATGATATCATACAATATAATTACAAAGTCAGCATCAACTCAGAAAAATTGGTTCAACTTTTTTGGACTAATCTCTTAAAAGGATTTAGGAATAGAAAACATGGCTGATTTTTCTAAAAACGGTGTGTCACAATTCAGAGTCTGTGGACCCTCTGGACCACCGCGGGAGATGTTACTAGTCGACACCCAGGACCGGAGTCTAAGTGGCACCTTGTCTTCACCAGAGCCGCCGCAACGGAGGATGGTCTTGCTGCGGCGGGGTACCACCAGGCCATTCCACAGGTGCAACTAGCCCATGGTGGCAGCCAAGGTAGTGGGGATGCAGAGACAGTCCAAGCCTGGGATGACAGCAGGTTATCAGCATTGGAGGAAACACTGGAACTCAACGCAGGACACAGGAGCACCTTGACACAGGGCACACGGTACAGGAACGCAGGGATGGGCTGGCACAAGGAACAGGAACACAAAGAAACACTGGAAATGCAGGAACACTGGAGAGCTTTCACTTCACAGGAAAATGGCTGAAGATCCGGTGAGACAGGAAGGGAGGTGCTGGATCATAAATGGAGCCGAATTAACCAGCTCCAATCATAAGGATGCTGGCCCTTTGAATCTTGAAGAGCCGGCGTGCATGCCCCAGGGAGCGGGAACGCACAAGCGGCCTAATCAAATCCGAAGACTGGAGCGTGGAGTCTGGGTCTAGGAACAGGGCAGCGGGGACCACGCCACAGAGTGACACTGTGCCACACCTGGTTAGAAGAGATTTTGCATACCTTTTCTTTTAACCCTTTAACAAACGATCAACGCAATCGTGTTGACTGGTCAACAAGTGATATATGGACAGGCTCCATATTTTAAAGCAAACACCTGCCTCTAATTGACAGCAATTAATCTGTTTGTCCACGGTAACTATGCGGTGCCTCCATGATGATGTCATCTAGTGCCAGTAGCAACCTACTATTAAAAACCCCAACAAGTTATGTCTCCATAGACAATATTAATGTCAGGACTCAGTGTCAGTGATCCCCCTGGACCGCCATGGGAGATGTTACTAGCCGACGCCTGGGACCAGAATGTAAGTGGCACCTGGTCTTCACCAGAGCCTGCCGCAAAGCAGGATGGTCCTGCTGCGGTGTGCGGCGGCCACCAGGTCATTCCACAGGCGCGACTAGTCCGTGGTGGCAGCCAAGGTCGAGGTGCAGAATCAGCGGGCAGTCTCGGAGTCGGTCACAAGCAGGCAGTCAGAGCAGGCGGCAGAGATGCAGAGGTTTGAGGTCAAGTTCAGGGTTACAACTGGAGATCAAGGCACAGCAGGAACGGGAACAGGGAGCAAGGAACAAACGCTTGCTTCCTCTTTGACTATGAGCTCAAAGATCCGGCGGGGAGTGATGGGAACCTCCAGGCTTTATGGGAAACCCAGAAGTGCCAGCGCCAATCAGCGGTTTGCTGGGCCTTTAAATCTTTGAGTGCTGGAATTCGCGCGCCCTAGGGAGCGGGGACGCGTGCACGGCCTAGCAAGGAGCATGAGCATGGAGAGGTGAGTCCGGGCCAGAGGACAGGACAGCGCTGCCATGGAGAGGGCATGGTTGTGCCTGTGATCCAAGGCATGTGACATTTGACCCATGACAAATGAAGACTCTTAACACCTCTCTTGCAAGTCTGTACCCTGAAATGTGTAATGGATTATAGTCTTTTATCAGTCAGTAAAGATTCCAGAGTATTCAAGTTATAAACTGTGTCTGAGTTGATCGTTATGGACTTGCATCACCCCAGGAGATTGTATGGATTGAGATATGAGAATTTTCTTTCCTGGGAAAACCCCTTTAAGTCCCCCCCCCCCCCTTCCCCGAAGATGGGGATTTTTCTCATTGCTTACAAAGTTTTCAGATATAGAATGCTCGACATTAAGTGCTCCAATTTGGTAACATTTTTTCAGATATTGTGTATGTATCAACGTTTTTGAAAACAATTTTGTGATTATAGCGCCATCTGTCACCACAATTGAAAAAGACCTAGGTCACATCAATGTTATTTTTATCTTGGGGAATCCTTTTCTGCAATAAAAAATGGGAGTCCCCATTTAAGATTTTTAAGTTGCTCCCCACCCCAGGTGAGTTTGGTATCATTGGAAATATATTTCAAAAATCTTTTATATGTATGTATTGCATATTTCGTGAGATATTCCACTTTCCCCACCTTTTTGTTACACCATGTATACATCATTTTATGGTGGTTATTAAGTGACCTTAGTCTTGGGCACCACACTGGGGCATATTTACTAAGGGTCCGTGGATCGCATTTCCGTCGGTCTGTTCATGGTATTCGGGACAGGTATTTAGAAGGGGATTGTTACGCACGTGACCGGATTTTGGCGCAGCTGCTTTCATGCAACAGAGATAAGCCGACGGGCAATCCGACTGATTCGAACTGAGCACAGAATTTAAGATTAAAATTGAGTCACAACCAATGCACTTATGTGCATTGGGAAAAAGATGGTGAACTCCGTCTGACCTGAGCGGGGGAGCGACACATGCAGGATATCAGGCGCACAATGTTAGTGAATCGCGACAGAGTGCGTTGTCGTTGGACAATGCACCTTTGGGAACTCCTCCGGACGGGTAAGTAAATGTTCCCCACTGTGTCCAGTTTGCACTATGCTTTATTTTTATCCATCTATGGCAGTTATTTCATACAGGTGGTCCCCTACTTATGGACACCCGACTTACAGACGACTCATAGTCAAGGACGGACCCCTCTGCCCACTATGACCTCTGGTGAAGCTCTCTAGATGCTTTACTTTGGTCCTGGAGTGCAATGATCAGCTGTAAAGTGTCTGTAATGAAGCTTTATGGATAATCCTTGGTCCAATTACAGCAAAAAATTTTGAAATTCCAATTGTCACTGGGGCAAAATCTTTTCTTTGTCTGGATCTACCATTATAAAATATACAGTTTTGACTTAGATACAAATTCAACTTAAGAACAAACCTACTGACCCTATCTTGTATGTAACCTGGGGACTGCATGTACTCATCAATTTTTATACTGCACAAGGAGAACGAGTGGGTGGAAGCATTTTGTACTTGGTGACAAGAGCTCTAAAATTGTTTTATTAAAAACAAACTATACAACTTTTATGAATCTACATCTTAAATGACTTTCTCTTGTAATTAATACTTTATTTGAATCATTTGATGAAAAATAAAATATACCTGAAGCATCTAATTTATTAAAAAAAAAAAAAAAAGAAACAGAGGAACAACTTGTCCTGTGAAAAATTAGTCTTCACACAACTCAATCAATGCAAATGTTTGTGTAAATTTGGTATTGGGTTTGTATTAATGTAATTGCACATTATAACTGTAATAATGTCCATGTAGTGAACCCATAAAAACTAAAAACAGTGGTGGGTTTACAGTTTTATTTAAACTTACCCTCTGAAGGAAATAGAAATAATTATAGAAATTAAATCAAATTTGGTGCTGATAAAAAATATTGCCTAAAAAAACAAGCCCTAATACAGCTATGGGGACTAAAAATGAAAAAAAGTTATGGTTGATTGTAAAAAAAAATGATGCAAAAGCAGATAACATTCCATTCCATTACATGCGCATAAGGCTCCAGAATTCATAAAGAGAAAAGGTTTTAATGAGACAAACAAATCGAGAGTACTATCAGGCCCCCCTTACTGATGCCTGAACAGTGCTTAAAATAAAGGGATAACTGTGAGAAGAAATGAAAAATAAGTTTTTATATTAGTACATCAAATCAGTTTCATCCATAGCGAAAATAAATTGGTCTTTTAATTATTTATTATTCCAGTTGTCAGATCACAGTCCAAAAACGCTTCATAGACCTGTTTTTGCCCCTCACCCAGTACTGATAATACTAGTACCATATTTTGCGGACTATAAGGCGCACCATCAATAAATGCCTGCTAAAACATCTAGGTTCAAATATAAGGCGCACCGGATTATAAGGATGAATGACTAGTAGGTGGCAGACCTGTGCACAGTTCAAGGCAGCTGTTGTCTGTAAGTACGGTTCATATATAAGGAGCACTTTTGATTTCTGAGAAAATCATAGGATTTTTTGTGCGCCTTATAGCCCGAAAAATACGGTATTTTGATCATTGTGATTGCTAATGCTTTATTTTGACCTCTTACTTTATTGTTGGACTGCACTTTGCCTCACTATTCTGTACTTCGCCGCCATCTTGGCTTTTGACTTGGATACTCTTGTCTACGGCTGGTTCGCTTTCTGTCTTTCTGTCTCTATTTTATTGTCTCCTGTTCTGAGCATTTACTCTAATTAGGGACCGTTGTCCACTTTTCCCATGCAGGTTGGCACACTAGAGGTAAGTAAGCAGGGGCAGGAGTTGTGAGTAGCTCAGGGCCTCTTTCTTTGCCTTGACACCAGTATTTTTTATTCCAATATTTCCAAAATAATTCATTAGTAGGATACCATTACATGCCATTAATACTTTTCTTATTGAAGTAAGCAAATTGCTTGGGTTTGATACAAAGTAAATTCAACAACTTCTTCATCGCTGACTTCACCTCTTTGTTTTTAAGACTGTAAATGATGGGATTCAGTAAGGGCACAGCGGCTGTGTTAAAAAGAGAAAAAATTTTGTGGGAACCTAAGGTATTTTCAGAAGTTGGTGATAGATACAAACAGTAGAGGGTCACGTAGAGAAGAACCACGATGGTGAGATGTGAGGAACATGTATAGAAAGCCTTACGTCTACCATGATTGGTCTTAATCTTCAGTATGGCAAGTATTATGAAGATATAAGGGATGACGGTCATAGATAAGGGTATCAGACCTGAAACAAATACCCCTTCTGTGACAATCCAGAGCTTTAGCGTTGACACATCGCTACATGAAATGGTCATGAGTGGTAAGACATCACAGAAGAAGTGGTTGATAACATTTGAAGTGTAGCAAGTGAAATTCGATAATATGAAAGTATGAGGAATGACCTCGACAAAGCCACAAACCCAACACATGGCGGCTAACGTAAAGCAGACTGTATAACTCATGACCATGTGGTAATGCAAGGGGTCACAGACAGCCACGTACCGATCATAACTCATGGCGCCCAATATCAAAAGTTCTGTGCATTCCAAGGCCATAAAGAAGTAGGCATGAGCCATACATTCTACAAAAGACACAATCTTATCTCCAGTAACAAAGCTTGTCAGACTTTTATGGAGAGTCAAAGTGGTAGATGATATATCCAACACAGACAGATTTCCCAGGAAGAAATACATTGGAGTGTGTAATTGACGCTCTCGACAGACCAAGAGAAGAATTGTCAGGTTACCCCCGAGGGTGATAAGATAAAGAAGTAGGACCAGAAAAAAAACTGGGACCTGTAGTTCTGGAAGGTCAGAAATCCC
The DNA here is from genome assembly GCA_019512145.1 of Engystomops pustulosus. NCBI lineage: Eukaryota > Metazoa > Chordata > Amphibia > Anura > Leptodactylidae > Engystomops > Engystomops pustulosus. The sequence goes on along the minus strand of CM033650.1, from coordinate 3,191,752 downwards.
TTTAATAATAAAATATTTAACTGTTTTATTTTTCATGTCCATATTTGGAAACTGTTAATATTGATAAATTCTAAACAGAAAATAGAAATCAAATATTTCTTTTTAATAATAATTAGAGTACTGTCCTACAATGTCTATAATTACCCAAGCTATACAATTATAATGTAAGTAGTGTCATTCAAATAACACTAAATCTTTAAAATCAGTGGCAGGAGTGCTGTTTTGGTGTTAATGGGAAAAAAAAAATTTCAAAAATTTTCCCCCGAAACTACTGTATATACTCGAGTATAAGCCGACCCAAGTATAAGCCGAGACCCCTAATTTTACCACAAAAACCTGGGAAAACCTATTGACTCGAGTATAAGCCGAGGGTGGGAAATGCATTGGTCACAGCCTCCCCAGTATATAGCCTGCCGGACCCTGCCCCATAGTATATAGCCAGCAGCTGCCCCCCAGTATATAGCCTTTCAGCCCATATCCCCCAGTAATAGCCAGCCCCCTGCCCGAGTATATAGCCAGCCCCCTGCCCCAGTATATAACCAGCACCTGCCCCCCAGTATATAGCCTGCCAGCCCATATCCCCCAGTATATAGCCAGCCCCCTGCCCCAGTATATAGCCAGCAGAGGGGGAAGCCGGAAAGGTGAGTTTTTTTTATATATTGTTTTTTACTCGAGTATAAGCCGAGTTTGGGTTTTCATCACATTTTTTGTGCTGAAAAACTAGGCTTATACTCGAGTATATATGCTAATAATAACATTAAAATAATCAGGTCTTTAAGCAAGTAAAAAGTCCTCACAGATCAATCAATAAAAGTAACAGAGATTTGACAGCTTTTTTTTATCATTCAAAGGTAGTAACAATTAAGAAAAACTAGACAAATGTGGTAACTGACACGAAATATTAACCCCTTTAAACTTGGAGTTTTTCAGGTTTTTTCTGTAATACAGGCCCTGGGAACAGACAGTTGACCACATTTATCTATAATGCTAAATGCGCTTCCCAGCTAGCCCTTCCAATTGCCCGGCCTCCCCTAAGTAAGGGGTAGACAACTAGAAGATGTTTCCCCCCTACACCACAGCACAACAAAAGTTTTTGGTATTGCTAAAATTCCTTAAAGTCCTAAAGCCCCGATACAAATTAAAATACATTAAAATAACAGAGAAATAACCAAAATGCCCCCCAAAAATCCAAATTTTATAAAAAAAGATTCCTGAAATTTTATATAAAATACCTGTAAAAAACAAGGCAAAGTAAAATGTAAGAATAGAGGATATCCTAAAGCTTTAGACAATGATATTAACAAAAATGAGAATAAAGCAAAAATGACAAAAATAAATGAATTATTTTATCGAAACAAGTGGACTTAAAATAACTGAGAAACAAAGTAAAATAAAATGTGAGGTCAGAGGATGTCCGTTGGCTTGATTAAAAAAAATATATAAATAAAAAATTCTGTGAGAGTAAAATATCAAAAATTTTATTGAAATGTTATTAAAATAACAAAGAAAGACAAAATAAAATGTAACGTTATAGATTTACACAGTTTTTTTCTGCTAATTAGTTTTTTATTTTTATAGTTGGAACATAAATTATTATAGATCACTCATTATAAAATACGATGGGATCCTTTTCACTTGCTTTCTATCTGCTGTTAGTGTTTTAATAATAATTTAGCATTATCTTTATAAATCTCACCTTTGTAAAAATTTAAATACAAGTATTTAGGCTTAATACAAAGGAAATGTGAACACTGTCATGAAATACTGAGAGCAGGTCAGTCTGTTATGCAAGTTTCTCATTGGGAACTCTGCTTTCTTTCAAAAAGAGAAAATCCATAGTTTCTGAAGTTGCAAAAATTCAAAAGCTAAAAAAACTCAATTGTAAATATACAAAAAATCTGAACTTTATACAAAAATATATCAACAAAAACAAATAAGAAAGTTTCAAAGAGCTAAAATAATAAGTCTATCCATGGCAAACACCTACTCCTGGCCTGACGAGAGGAGTTGGTAGATAAACATTATGCACAGAAATATCAGAGCTTTTATAGGTTTGTAGAACTCCGGAGATAAGGTCCAGGAGGAATCTGTAGATATTGTCAGTGGAAAACTGGAAACTTTTAGTTACGATTATAAATGGAATTTCATAGATTTTGAAGATTGAAAATGGAAATAAAGAAACAAGTCTATAACATTTAAACTACCGTATTTTTCGGACTATAAGGCGCACAAAAAATCCTTTGATTTTCTCAGAAATCAAAGGTGCGCCTTGTAGTCCAGTGCGCCTTATATATGAACCGTACTTACAGACAACAGCTGCCTTGAACTGTGCACAGGTCTGCCACCTGCTGGTCATTCATCCTTATAATCCGGTGCGCCTTATAGTCCAGTGCACCTTATATATGAACCGTACTTGCAGACAACAGCTGCCTTGTACTGTGCACAGGTCTGCCACCTGCTGGTCATTCATCCTTATAATCAGGTGCGCCTTATATATGAACCTATGTGCAATCTGTACTGTTCCAATTACGTATAAACCCTGGTAAGTGCGTCTCCCACACCAGTAAACACTATACATATACCACACAAAAGACCCAAGATGGGTACTGGTGTTATAGAGCCTAAATTACAATGCCATATAAGTATAAAAGTTATATTTTATTGATATGCATTAAAAACATTTAAAAACATGCCATGCACCCATCAAAAGGATGGGAGCCACCAGATGCCCCTAATACACTCCCCCCTGTTGTCTATGTAAAGACGAATAGAGAGACCCACAGGAAATATTTAAAACATAGCATGGGTAACATTCAATACAAAATCGCTTGAGCCATGTAACTTTACCCGATATGGTCACATCAGGGGGGGGGGGGCTGACTGCCCCACGCGTATCGCCACCTCACTGTGGCTTCGTCAGGGGTAAACAGCATATCGCTCGTCGGGGTTAAATACCTTGTGTGCATCACGGATGTTCCCCACTATTGGATCGCGAAATATCGCGAGTTCCCGGGTGCCGCGCCAATCCCGCGCATGCGTGGTGCCGCACTCCTTTTGATGGGTGCATGGCATGTTTTTAATGCATATCAATAAAATATAACTTTTATACTTATATGGCATTGTAATTTAGGCTCTATAACACCAGTACCCATCTTGGGTCTTTTATATATGAACCTAAACGTTTTAGCAGGCATTTAATGATGGTGCGCCTTATAGTCCAGTGCGCCTTATATATGAGCCTAGACATTGTAGCAGGCATTTATTGATAGTGCGCCTTATAGTCCGAAAAATACTGTATACCTACACAAAACATTCATGTCAATGGACCTATAGGGGCTAAAAGTTTACTTCCAACCTCTAAATATGACAGATAGAGATCTGGGTCCAATCTCAAGGATCTATTTTCCATAACATCATAAATCTGTCATCAGAAATTGGCCTAATAAACCACTACTAGTATATTGTCAGGTAACATAACACCTATTTTTTTGTTTCTTTAATGGCCTGTGTGATGGCATCATCCAGAAAATTAAGAGGTAAATTGGTTGTATAAAGACAAGGAGGAGGAGATGTGCCATACACACATTGGGGCACATTTACTTACCCGATCCTGTCGCAATCCCCGTTGTGCGTTGTCCGACGATCATGCGCGATTCATTAAGATCCGGCGCCCAATTTCCTGCTTGTGTCGCTTCCCCGCTCAGGTCCCCGGAGTTCACCATCTTCTTCCCCGTGCATGCAAGTACATTGTCTTGCGACACAATTTAAATGTTAAATCCCGCGCCGAATTCCAGTCCGAATCGGTCATATCGTCCGACAGCACGCCCCCCGATTTGTGCCACATGAAAACCGGCGCGATTGTGCCAAAATCCGATTGCGTGCACCACAATACCCTTTTAAATGCGGCGCAAATCGGTAATCGTCGGAATATCTGACGTTTGTGCGGTCCGTGGACCCTTAGTAAATGAGCCCCATTGTAATAAATGAGTAGTAAGTTGCCCATATACTGAAATATATTTAAAAAAATAATTTAAAAGTAACAAAAATCAAATTAAAAAAGCCCTAAAAATTCAAATCACCCACCTTTCCATAGAAGTGATATAAAATTAATGAACAGTAAAAATCATTAACATATTAGGTATCGCCACATCCCAATATGTCCAAACTATCAAAATATAATAACAGTTATTCTTGGATTTTAACCCTGTAATGGAAAATGGCACTCAAATGTCTGAAATGGTACTTTTTTGCCATTTTGCAACATCTAAAATATTTTATAAAAGTGATCAAAAGGCTGTACAGTCCTCATAATGGTAGCAATGAAAATATCATCTCAACTCACAGAAAATTACACAACCCACAGCTTCGTACACTGAAGTATGAAAAAGTTGGCGCCAGAAGATGACAGAATTTATTTTTTCTTTGTACAGGAGGTTTACATTATAGTAAATGTATGAAAACATTTGGGTGGGGGGAAGTAGCAGAATACACCATCAGACCACTCTGCACTGGAAATTGACATCCAAGCCTATCCTCCCTGTTAACTAGCCCTTTTGACCGAGCAAGGGCCCTAGCATTACTTCTGCTGACATCCCTGAGCCCCAGGGAGCATTTTAAGAGCCTCCCAGGATCGAGGCCTACCACGGGCCTAGACGCCAGGGACTAAATGGCAATTAAGCAGTGCCAAACCACGTCCACTGCAATAATTGATGAGATTAAGGTGGACATTGTTCTGATTAATAATAATAATAATAATAATTAGGCAAGATGCTAAATGTACCAGGAAACGAGTTACTGATGTAGAACACTGTGTGGGAAACTTGTAAGACCATCAAATCCCACTTGACGGATACCATGCAGGCGGCGACTGCTCGACTGAAGAGACTGCATCAACACGTCAAAGAGCAAGAAAACCCTCTATGTCTGAGGAGGGGGGAGGTCGAGGATAGCCACCAGCCTGCTGCTTTGCACCTGGGAGGAGGGGGGCTGGGTCTTCCCAATTCAGAGCTTTACTATTGGGCGGCTAGTTGTCCCGCTTCCCTTGGATGTTCCACCTTGAAAAGCTGGCACTTCTTGTAAACCCCTACTCTACTCTACATACCTCACCTGAACATCTCCTATTTGGGGGAGATGGAAGGCCCAGAGGGGCATCCCCCTTGCCACGCCAACTTCTTTTGTTGTGTGCGAGAGTTCACTCCCACTACTATGCTACCAGATTTGACAAGTACACTCCCCTTTGGAATAACCCAGCACTTTCCGAACTTTTCCTACTGCCTAATGGAGCTAGATGGAGGGCCATTGGGGTGTTCTATATGGGGGATGTCTGTATAGATTGATTCCTCCGCTCATTTCAGCAGTTAAAGGATTCCTATGACCAGGCAAATTCCTTCCACCTGCCAGGTGGTAGAAAGCTCCTTTCCTGTTCCCCTCATGTGCCTGCAGACCCCGGGAAGGGCCCTCATATCCAGGTTGTACAGACAGTTACTATCCACTAACATTGAACACCCCTCGCTGGTGAGGGTATGGTGGAAAAGGGACCTTGGTCCCTTGACAGACGAGGAGTGGGATCTTGCCCTCTCTTTGCCTAGGCCGGTTTCCCCCAACCTGGGGGACAGAATGTCCAAGGTATAGATACTCCATCAAACATACCAAACCATTAGTACAATTAGTAAGCTTCATCCTGGGTTCCCGGACCTCTATCCTAAATGAGACTCCAGGAACCTTCTTCCATCTATTATGGTCGTGTCCTGTGGTTAGAGGGTTCTGTAAAAAGTTTTGTAAATTTCTGTTCGACAAAATGGGAGTGGCTGTCCCGGACGACCCCAAACTCCTTCTGGTAGACCATGAATTGTTCCAATCCACTGTAAAAACAAGCTTTCATTATCCAAACTCTGTATTGTGCTAAGACAGTTGCTAGGTTTTGGATGGCTGTACATCCCTCCTCTCTTCGTGACTGGATCACGGCAGTAAATAACACCCTTCCGCTCAAAAAGATGTTATTTATTCATAGAAAGAAGGATAGGAGGTTCCATGTCATCTGGGACAAATGGCTTGACTCTCATCAGGTTTCCCAGATATTTCCATTTTGCGCCGAATTGCCCCAGGTTTTTGGCGCACACGATCGGATTGTGGCGCAACGGCGCTGGCTTGCATGCAACAGAAATCGGGGGAGTGGCTGTCGGACAACTCGACGGATTCAGACAAACCGCAGAATTTAAAAAAGGAAATGTGTTGCAAGATCAAGCACTCACATGCACCAGGAAGAAGCAGGTGAACTCCGGCAGACCTCGGTGCAGAAGCGTTGGATGCAAGATCTCGGGCGCACGATCTTAGTGAATCGTGGCAGACTCGAATCCTCGTGGGACAATGCACCGCGGGATCGTGATAGGACCGGGTAAGTAAATCTGCCCCTCTCCCTCTGATATACAGTATATGAGTCTTTCTTACCCTTATCTGGGCACACCATTAGTGGCGGACCTGGGGTGGGAATATGGTGCAGGTGCATGGTTGGGTGCTTTGTGCTGTTTGTGTTTCAAATTTGTTTATTGTTACGAGGGCATGTGCCACACCTAATTTGAACCCATTGTTGTACGGCTTACTTTGCACATTTTTGACTACAAACATGTTGGATGATTCTACACTTTTCTTTCTGTGGAGTCAATCCATCTATGGTAACAGACATAGTATAAATATTGTATAATTATACACTGTTTCCCTTTTTTTCCCCTTTTCTCCTTCTCCTATATGTGGGGTCCTGCAAGACCACCATTTATCTGCTGTAATCATTGTATGCAAATGTCCTTTAATAAAGTTTTATTGTTGCTTTTTTAAAACAATGTATGAAAACATTATAAAACCAATATTAATTTGGTATTCCCGTGATCGTACCGACCCAAAGAGTAAAGATGTCTTTCGTGGCGCACAGTCAAAGCTGTAAAATCCTAGCCCACAAGAATATACCAGTTCCACTACATTTAATATTTTTTTTCCTCTTACCAGTACACAGCAGGGAATATTAAATATGGTCACTATTATTTGCAATTAGTTACACAGAAAACAAGCCCTCACACAGCTCTTTACATGGAAAAATAAAAAACATGGGGAGTAAAAAATGGAAACACAAAAACAAAAAAGGGCCTAGTCATTAAGGGGTTAAATTAAAAATTAAGGGAAGTAATTATTTTTAAGGTTATTTTCTCCCAAAAAGGTCATTTTAAAATTGTATGCTCAGAAACATTCCATCAAAATTAATTTTGATCAATAACAATTATAAAGAATAAATTTAATTGGTTAATTTTAAATTTAATTTTTTAATTTTTCACAGAAGGAACAAACACTTTACATCCTTGTTTCTAAGAGTATAGATGGGAGGGTTTACCAGAGGAGTAATAATAAGAATAGAAATCTGATACAAGCTTCTTTGTAGGGATGGAAGAACCTGAATTGACCATTGTAGACACAAAGGTTTACGTATAACGAAGGTCATCCAGCACTGTGTTAAAAGTTTTCTACTTTATTCTTAAAAATGTTAAAATTCATTACCATACAACAAAGCGCATTAGAGCTGACGCGTTTTGAGCCCTCAAATTAGACATAGCCAAGAGCCTTGACGACTAAGAGCCATGTGAGGGCTCCAAACGCGTCAGCTTTTTTTTGTATGCTAATACTTAATGAAAAACTTAAACTTAATGAAGAATAAAGTAGAAAACTTTAATCACACTGCTGTTTGACCTTCATTATACGTAGTGTGGATACCCTGGAGTCCAGCCAGTACATCCTTGCACTGTGACGGAGTCTACTTCCCATGAGGGCACAGTTGAGGGACTTGGAGGAGGGGGGTAAGTTGTAACGGCTTTTGGACTTATATGGTAAGGAGTCCATAAAACACAGTACAGACAAGGGGATACATACAGGGTTCAAGCGGGAAGTTCAGTTGTGTATGGTGTATGGAGCTGTGTCAGGGGTCGTTTTTTGTGGGACAAACTGATGTGTTAATAGAGTTTGGGGACTGGAAGACCATTTGATCACTTTTTTTCACACTTTTCTGTGTGATTAAATTTTTCTGTGTGCTGAAAAATGGGAAACTGGATATTCAGAAGTTTTTTTTTCTTCTTTTATGGGGTTCACCACAGGAAATAACAATTTCTATATTTTGGGGCACAGTGACAACTATAATGTTTATCATTATGTTTGTTTATTTTTTAATATGTTTTAAGGAAAGGAGAGTGATTAAACTTTAAGGGGTTTTTTTTAGGTTTTTTTTTTACTATTTTGTAGGTCTTTCTAGTGGGACTGAGCACTGGTACCATATAGTGTAATGCTAATGAATTGCCGTTTATTGGCAGTTCAGTGGATCTGTATTAGACCCTGCCTCCAGTGATGAGGGGGTCCTGGCTGTTGGAGCAACTAACAATTCCACTTATCACCCCTAAAGACTTCGCCGGGTGGGGAGCTTGGGTAGTGACGATCAAATTCAAGATGTCAGAACCAATGCTTCCAAGTGTTGTGGTCACAAAAAAGCAAATTACTGTGTTTTTTCATACTAATAATGTCACGGTTACGGCTGAGTTTCTTTCTTGGTTCCAAGATTGGGAAATATTAACAATAATATATCATTTTATAAATGGCCGGTTTTTGCTCCCCTGGTTAGCCGTCCTTGGTTTCTTTAAAGTTCTTTGTAATGCTTGCCTTATATCCTTATTTCTAAGAGTATAGATGAGGGGGTTGACCATGGGAGTGAAAACAGAATATAAAACAGATACAAGTTTGTTTGTGGAAAAGGAAGAACCTGATTTGACTCGGATATAGGTAAAACTCATGCTTCCGTAGAAGATACAAACTACAGCCAAGTGAGATGTACATGTGGAGAACGCTTTGTAACGCCCTTTAGAGGAAGGCATCTTTATGACTGTCCATGTAATGCAGAAGTATGAGATGAAGATGACCAGCATTGAACTTATGAGAACAAATGCAGATAAAATCAAGTCTGCAATTTCTTTTGGCTTTTTGTTTCCGCAGGCCAGTTTCAATACAGGTGAAGCATCACAGAAGTAATGGTCTACCAAATTGGGCCCACAGAAGTTCAGCTGTGTCGTGAAACATAATGGAAGAATTGGTGTGAAGAGCCCAGTTAGCCATGAAACAATTAGAAGCCACAAAACATATTTGTCTTGCATTGTGATAGTGTATCTTAGAGGATTACAGATGGCCACATAACGGTCATAGGCCATAGTAGCCAGAAGATAGCACTCAGTGGCCCCCAAAAAGGTGAAAATAAAAAGTTGAGTGAGACAACTGACATAGGATATCTCCCGAATGCCTGTCATGATGTTGGCCAACGCATTAGGGAGAGTGACACTGATGTACCAAATCTCTAAGAAGGAAAGGTTCCCCAAGAATATATACATTGGTTTCCATAGTTTGGGATCTCGAAAAACCAGGCCAAGTATTGCCAGGTTCTCCAAGACCGTGAAGACATAAACTAGAAGGAATAAAGAAAAGATGGCATTCTGGCAATGAGAACAGCTTGAAAATCCTGCAAGAAGGAACGTGCTCACTCTGGTCCTATTGGACATTATAGATAGATCTTCAATTACAGATGTAGGCGATTTTGTCTCAATAATTTCTTCTGATTGCAAATTACTGTGTTTAGTAATAAATTATACTGTTTAATTTTAGATGTGGAGAATGGCTGAAGAATGAAAATAAATATGTAATAATATTTTTGATTTTTTCACCGACTGCTGTATATTGATGCATGTGTTATGCCTCTCATCGGTCCTGGGGTAGCGATACATGACACAAGGATCTAAAGGACATCAATCCATCTGTCTACTCTGCCTGTCTACTCTACTAATCATAACTTAGTTTTCCAGTTTGCTCAGTTTTCAAATTCAATCTTTGTGCAAATAGGACGAGGTCATTCCATTGGCTGTGACTCTGTTCTTCATATTGTACATGCTCATACCCCCAGTATGGACTCTTTACACAAAAAATGACAATCCGCAAAGGTGTGGAGAAAAAAAAAAAGACTGTTCGCTACATCACAAACAGTCTTTGTTTAGTATTGACTAACTCAGATAGGTCAAGTGACATTGGCGGCTTCGAAGGGACATCGTCAGAAAACAACCTAGTGTGAAAAACCAATTTTTCGGTTAAGTCAACCGATTTGGACTTGGCCCTTCAAAAGGCAGGAAGTGGACAAATCTGTGGTTTAACGTTTCTGGTTCAAGGACCAATCTACTAGATAATTTGGTCACTAGTGATGAGTGTCCAGAAATTTGGGTCCAGGTTCAGCACATCCCTACCACCGATAACATCCACGATCAGTGCTGGAACAAATCTCGGGTGCAATTGGAAAACTTCTTTGAGGATATTGGGGCATATTTACTTACCCTGTCCAGTCGCGATTCAGCGGCGTGTTCTCCGTCGCTGATTTGGGTTCTGGCGGGATTCACTAAGGTCCACCAGGTGTCTCTGCTGCGCTGAAGTCCGCCGGAGTTCACCTTCTCCGTCTCGGTGTATGTGAGTTCTATTCTTGCGACACAAATTTTTTTTAAATTCCGCGGTTTTTCTGACGGCCACTCCCCCCCACTTCTGTCGCGTGAAAGGCGGTGCCAATGCGCCACAATCCAATCGCGTGCGCCGAAATCCCGGGACAATTCAGCGCAAATCAGAAAAATTTGGGAAACCCGACGAAAATGCCCGATTCGGACCCTTAGTAAAGAGCCCCATTATATATTAAATTGTGTTTATAGGATGACACTTTTCCTTCTTCGTCATAAGCAACACATGTAGAAAGTCCAGTATTATGTCATCAATAGTTATCCTTCCACATACAGTACATTCACTTACCTCGCAAGTAAGATTTTCCATGGTTATCAAAACCATATGAGAGGCATTAGTTCACAGAAATACTGCAATACCAATAGGAAACTTTCTAGTTTACTAAATATTAATTTCACACTGAGATCAATGACATATTTGTTTCATTGTAAACTCCAATCTCCATTCACTGTATCACATACTTAAAACCTGATTATGATAACACAATAAATCTGTGTCCTATTGGGCTACCCAATATCATGTATTTATAGGTGCCCAAAACACGGGAGAGATGTTCCAGGTGGATTATCCAAGATCCTGAAGAGGGACGTGCCGTAATTACTACTATACAAACCTAAGAAAATATAGTCACAAACAACAAGAACAAGGACACAATTGCACTCTGCACACCCAATAAACTTAAATCATTTAGATGATTTTAATTAGTTCATAGCCACACAACAAACATTAAAATGCATATATGAAATAAAAATAGATTCTGTCCATGGTCCATGATAAGATCATCTGCCAAACTGGGGTTACCCTTCACATATCTGAAGGATCCAGGACGTACAAGATAAGTGCATCAAATATATCAATACAATGCAGGTCTATGTATCACAAAACAAGGGCTACCAGTCCCCCTATGTCACAAGCACGGGTGCCCCTGCGACCCATATCCCAGGTCGCAGGTGCACCTATGTGCCTTACTGTTCCCCCGGAGCCTGCCTGCACTAACACTCACCTCACCAAGATAAATTCCTGCCCCTTCCTGTGTCCCCTGCCAGATCTTTGTGCTTCTATGTGTAAGAGAAAACATTGTTCCATGCCCTTTGTGATTATCCTGATTTCCCGTTTTGACCTCGAGTCCGTTCCTGACTCCAATTCCGTGCTACCTGTCCTGACCTACCACTACATCCCCAACTGTGATCCTGTGCTGCTTGTCTTGACCTCCTGCCTGTCCCCGACCACGAGTTTACCTAACGTTTCTGTACTATGCCTTGGCAGCCACCGCGGACAAAGTTGCACCTAGGGAACGCCGCAACAGGTCCAAGCCGCTTTGCGGCGGACTCTGGTGAAAACTGGGTGCCACTTAGACTCCAGTCCCAGGTGTTGGCTTATATCATCGTCCGCGGTGGTCCGGAGGATCCACTACCTCCAAGCCTTACACCCTATAATGGAAAAATTGCATGAGAACAAAGTCACTAAATATATAAGGTCCAAGAGATGAGGTGAGACCCCTGAGGAAGCCCAACACATTGGTCTCTAAAATAAGTCCACTAAAAAGAACAATCCTTCTTGCAAAAAATAAGCCCCTAAACAGATTTGTGTGGCCAAAAATAAAAAAGGTATGAAAAACGCTGATGCTAAAATGAACATTACTTTTTTTATTCAGTAAAATTGGGGAAAAAAAATTCTACATAAATGAGGTATTTCCCTATTCGTGGCGACCCATAGAATAAAAATAATATACTATTTTCATTTTTTCCATCAACAAAGAGTTAATAAAATCTCACCAATTAGCTATAGATGCCCCAAAATTACGTACCAGAAAAGTGCATTTCATGTGGCAAAATAAATAAGCCCCTATAGGTCCACATTAAAAAAAGGAAAAAATTATTGCCTGTACAATGTGACATAGCAAATCTGATCTGGATGGCGCCTCCTTCCCTTCTATGCCCGGCCGTGCGCCCATACAGCATGTTACCACCACATATGGGGTATCAGTGTACTCGGGAGAAATTGGGTATCAAACTTTGTGGAGCCTTTTTTCATTTAATCCATTGTAAATGTTTAATTTTCCACCCAAAATTAGTGTATTGTGAAAAAATATTACAATTTGTAGACCACACCTCCATTTTGTTTTAACCCTATAAAACACCTAAAGGGTTAACAAACTTGTTAAAAGTGGTTTTATATACCTTGAGGGGTTTAGTTTCCATAATGGGGTAATTTATGAGTCTCGCTATTATTTAGGCCTCTCAGTGTCAATGCGGGTTTTGGTGATTTTACAAAAAATGTGAAAAATGATACCTAAATTCTGAGCCTTATAACATTCTAGTAAAATATGTGGAATCTTAAAAAACCATCCAACATAAATCAGACATTTGGGGAAATGTAAGTTATGAATTTATTTGGGTGCTATGACTATCTGCATCAAAAGTAGAGAATTTAGAACTTTGAAAATAAAGAATTTTTCCAAATTTTGTTTTTTTTTCATAACTAAACACAAAACATTTCATCCAAATTTTTAAACTAATTTGAAGTACAATGTGTTGCAAGAAAACAATCTCAAAATCCCCTGGATATCTAATAGCGTTCCAAAGCTATAACCAGTTATAGTGACACAGGGCAGATTTGAAAAGTGGGGCCGCCTCCTAAAGGCCAAACGGTAATTTTAAAATTGTATTCTCAGAACATCACAAATATTAAATGAAAATTTTTACATTTCAATTAGTAACATTTATAAAACATAAATTACATTGATTCCTGTTAAAATTTTTCATAGAACGAACAAGAACCTTACAACTTGTTTCTCAGAGTATAGATGAGAGGGTAGACAAAGGGAGTAATAACAAAATATACAATATATACTCGAGTATAAGCCTAGTTTTTCAGCACACAAAATGTGCTGAAAACCCAAACTTGGCTTATACTCAAGTAAAAATAATATAGGTTTCACCAGGTTTTTGTGTTAAAATTAGGGGCGTCGGCTTATACTTGGGTCGGCTTATACTCGAGTATATACGGTAAATCTGATACAAGCTTGTTTGTGGGAATAGAAGAACCTGAATTGACCAGGATGTAGGTAAAACTCTTCCATAGTAGACACAAACTACAACCAAATGAGATATACAAGGGAAGAATGTTTTGTAATGCCCTTCATGACTGTCCATTTAAAGGACATCTGCCACCACAATCAATTATTGTAAACCAAGCACACTGACATACTGGTGTGTGCCCCCTCTGACAGGATCTGCTCTTCTTATGCCCATGTATTATGAAAAAAAGCTTTAAAATGATTCAAAGGAGCCTGAGACACCTATGTACCCCAGTACCCCTTAGGCTCATTTGCATAATGTTATCATTTTCCAACAACCCAGGGCATAAGAAGCTTAAAGAAGAGCAGGTCCTGACAGAGGGGACACACACCAGTATGTCAGTGTACTTGGTTTACAATCCGTCATCCTGGTGGTAGATGAAGTAGTAGATGAAGATGACCAACATTGAACTTAGTATACCGTAATAATTCTAAATTATTTTTGTTTATTGACCCCCACAAGCCAATTTCAAGGGAGAAGCATCACAGAAGTAATAATCTCCTAGACTGGGTCCACAGAATATATTACATTATCTTACAAAAAACTTACATGCCATACACCAAATGTATAAATAATATAATTTTTATTAATTCATCAGATTTAAAATATCACAGTAAGGAGTCCATAAAACAAAGAAAAGGGGATGCATACAGAGGTCAAGCAGGAAGTTCAGTCGTGTCTTGAACCAGATCTGAACAGTTGAAAATACTAAGGACCCACGATACATATTTGTCACATTGTGATAGTGTAGCTTAGAGCAGTGATGGCTAACCTATGGCACTGGTGCCAGGGGTGGCACTCAGAGCCCTTTCTGTGGGCACCCAGGTCATCAATGAAAACTGTGACAGAGAAGGGAGTATAAATCACAAATTAAATTTGTGTTGGCACTTTGTGATAAAGAAGCGGGTCTTTGTTGTAGTTTGGGCACTCGGTCTCTAAAAGGTTCACCATCACTGGCTTAGAGGATTACAGATGGCCACATAATGATCATAGGTTATGGTGGCCAGAAGCTAAAATTCAGGGGCCCCAAAAAGGTGAAAATAAAAAGTTGGGTGACACAACCGACAAGGGATATCTCCCGAATTCCTTTCATGATGTTGGCCAACACATTGGAGAGTGACAATGATGTACCAAATCTCTAAGAAGGATACATACCAAAGGCAAGGAGGAAGTTCAGTTGTGTCATGAAGCAGATTTGAATATTTGGAAACAATAAGAAACCACAATACATATTTGTTTTGCGTTGTGATAGTATACCTGAGAGGATTACAGATGGCTACAAAACGATCCTAGGCTATGGTGGCCAAGTTAAAACTCAGGTGCCCCAAAAAATGAAAAAGTTGAGTGACAAATCTGACATTGGACATCTCTGCGGAATCTCCTGTCATAATGTTGGCCAACATAAAGGGGAGAGGGGCACTGATATACCACACCTTTAAGAAGGAAATGTTCCCCACAAAAATGTACACTGGTTTCCATTATTTGGGCTCTTAAAAAGCTAGAGCAAAGAATTGTGAGGTTAACTAAGATAAAAACTAGAAGTAATAAACCAAAGATTGAACACGACAGTGAACCCTAAACTCAAGGCCCCCGAAAAGCCCTGCCTGCTTACTAGATCCACTCGAAACTGTGATCAGCAACTGGGCGACAGTCCCTCCCTACGCTTAAGTGCAAAGAAGTAACAAGACAAACAGGTAAGGATAGATCACAACACAGATATCTACAAAGTACTCATTCACAAAAGTAAAAGATCAGGAGCCCAGATCACAATACCAGAAATACAGCAAACAGACTTTCTGTCACAAGGAATGGAACGGGTCAAGATAAACGTTAACCAGCAACAATTTTAACCCCTTAACGTTGAGGCCCTTTTTCGTTTTTGCTTTCGTTTTCGTTTCCATTTTTTTCTCCCCACTTTCAAAAATCAAAGACTTTTTTATTTTTCCATGTAAAAAGCTGTATGAGGGCTTGTTTTCTGCATAACAAATTTCACTTCATAGTTACGGTATTGGGAAACGGGAAAAAAATTCCAAATGCAATGAAATTGGTAAAAAAATGCATTTTTGCTATTTTCATGTGGGCTTGTATTTTATGTCTACTCAATGGGGCAGATTTACTTACCCGGTCCATTTGCGATCCAGCGGCGCGTTCTCTGCGGTGGATTCGGGTCCGGCCGGGATTCACTAAGGAAGTTCCTCTGACGTCCACCAGGTGTCGCTGCTGCGCTGAAGAGCATCGGAACGCACTGGAGACATCCTGGATGAAGGTAAGCGCGTGTCGAGCGACACTTTTTTAAAAAAAAATGCGGCGGGTTTTCCGAATCATTCAGGTTTTTTTACGGCCACGCCCCCCCGATTTCCGTCGCGTGCATGCCGGCGCCGATGCACCACAATCCGATCCCGTGCAACGAAATCACGGGGCAATACAGGGAATATCAGCGCAAAACGGATTCGGGTAACCTGACACAAAAATGCGAATCGGGCCCTTACTAAATGTAATGTCTATTCTTTGTGTCAATGCGATCACAGGGAAACCAAATTTATATAGGTTTTAAATATTTCGATACATTTACAAAAAAATAATCTTTGTTTCCCCTTCTTCTGGTTCTAATAACTTTTTCATACTTCGGTGTACGGAGTTGTGGCATCATTTTTTGCGACTTTTGATGATGTGCATGGAGAGGGCTCAGCTCGTGAGACCTCTCCATACACCCGTAACCGACATGATGTACAAATCGTTGTATTGCAATTGACTGAAAAGAAATGTAAAAATAAAATATTAAGAAAAAGTTTTAAAAACATAAAATGACCTTCCTTGTCCCTGAAGTCTCACTGGGACCGATAATGCTACACAAAATGACAAATGACGCCAATATCTTTTTAATACTTTAGAGTATGGAGCCGTGTAAGGTGTCATGTTCTGGAGGCCAAACTGATGTGTTCATTGATTTTGGGGACTGGAAGACCTTTTGTTTCACGTTCACGTTTTGTGTGTGTTGAAATTTTTGTGTGTAGAAAAGTATCTCCAATAAAGGTCTTAGCTGTCAGAGCAACTGAACATTGGCCATCCTCCTGACACCATGGGATGGGAAGCTTAGGTGGTGACAATCAAATCCTAGATGTTGGTACCCATGCTACCCCGTCACTTAAATGCCAAGGTCACAAAAAATCTTCTTTAAAACTAAGAATTTAACAGTTATGGCTGAGGTTCCTTCTTGCTTTTAAGTTTGGGAAATACTAACAATAATATATTATTTATTATGGTTTTTGGTCTTCCACTTAGCCGTCTTTGAGTTCTCAAAAGTTTTTTGCAATGCTTGCCTTACGTCCTTATTTCTAAGAGTATAGATGAGGGGGTTGACCATGGGAGTGATAACAGAATATAAAACAGATACAAGTTTGTTTGTGGAAACGGAAGAACCTGATTTGACTCCGATATAGGTAAAACTCATGCTTCCGTAGTAGACACAAACTACAGCCAAGTGGGATGTACATGTGGAGAACGCTTTGTAACGCCCTTTAGAGGAAGGCATCTTTATGACTGTCCATGTAATGCAGAAGTATGAGATGAAGATGACCAGCATTGAACTTATGAGAACAAACACAGATACAGTTAAGTCTACAATTTCTTTTGGCTTTATGTTTCCACAAGCCAGTTTCAATACAGGTGAAGCATCACAGAAGTAATGGTCTACCAAATTGGGCCCACAGAAGTTAAGTTGTGTCATGAACCATATCGGAAGAATTGGTGTGAAGAGCCCAGTCAGCCATGAAACAAGTAGGAGCCACAAAACATATTTGTCTTGCATTGTGATAGTATATCTTAGAGGATTACAGATGGCCACATAACGGTCATAGGCCATAGTAGCCAGAAGATAGCACTCAGTGGCCCCCAAAAAGGTGAAAATAAAAAGTTGAGTGAGACAACTGACGTAGGATATCTCCCGAATGCCTGTCATGATGTTGACCAACACATTGGGCAGAGTGGCACTGATGTACCAAATCTCTAAGAAGGAAAGGTTCCCCAAGAATATATACATTGGTTTCCATAGTTTTGGATCTCGAAAAACCAGGCCAAGTATTGCCAGGTTCTCCAAGACCGTGAAGACATAAACTAGAAGGAATAAAGAAAAGATGGCATTCTGGCAATGAGAACAGCTTGAAAATCCTGCAAGAAGGAATGTGCTCACTCTGGTCCTATTGGACATTATAGATAGATCTTCAACTTACAGATGTAGGTGATTTTATCTCAATAATTTCTTCTGATTGCAAATTACCTTATTAAGTAATTAATTATACTGTTTAATTTTAGATGCAGAGAATGGCTGAAGAATGAAAATAAATATACAATTAGTACATTTTCATTGTTGCACCAAACACTGTATATTGATGCATGTGTAATGTCTAGCACAGGTCCTGGGGTATTGATGCATGACACAAGGATCTAAACAACATCAATGTTTGGGGCTACTCTTCCTCCATACGTCACGTACTAATCATAACATAGTTCTTCAGTTTGCTCAGTGTAAAATTTCGATCTTTGTGCAAATGAGCCTCCAAGTGCAAAGGGGTCAAGGTCATTCCTGTGATTGCACTTTGGAGCTTATATACTAGGGGTCGCGCAACGCACTTTTGCGGCCTGTTCATGGTTTTCAGGATTTGTGCAGCTTTAACAGGGGTTTGCGCTGTGCTGGCTTCCATGCGAAAACAAATCAGGGGACAAGCCGTCGGACGATCTGATGGATTCGGACTGAGCGCGGGATTTAACTTTCAAATTGTGTCGCAAGACGATGCACTTACATGCACCAGGAAGAAGAAGGTGAACTCCGGCGGACCTGAGCGGGGAAGCGACACATGCAGGATATCGGGCGCATGATCTTAGTGAATCGCGGCACAGCGCATTATACACGGACAATGCACTTTTGTGAACTCCGCGGGACCGGGTATGTAAATGTGCCCCTTTATGTCTTCACAGTGCAGAGGCCAGCACCCCCAGTAGTGACCCTTTACATAATAAATGACAACCCCCAAAGAAATAAGGTAAATGAATAAAAGGTGCAACTGTAAGTGTGGCCACACCCCTCATGCACTTAGAAGCTCATTTGCATTAAGATAAAGACTATATTTTCTGTAACATGCAAAAGCAATTCATTTTAGCACACTTGCCCTTCAAAAAACAGGAAGGGGACACATCAGTACTCTAGAATTTCTGTCGCAATGATTCACCTACTAGAGATTTGGTCACTGGTAATTAGTGCAGAAGTTCTGGTCCGAGTTTGCCGGTGATGAGTGCACACTGCCATTATGGGGAGGATTATGTCTTCCAGTCATGAAGTCGTGGGGACCAATGTCCTCCACAAAATAGCGGCACCCATGCACCATTGGGATTTAAATGGAGTGGTGAGAATGTAATTGGTATTCTCTCTTAGTCTTATTACTAACACCCACAATTTGCTTGCCGGGTTCTGTTATCCGTTGTTACCGGTGGAGGAACCCGTAACCAAACCGAATTTTCAAGCCCAGTTCATCGATTCTTCTCATCAATATGGGTGATAGCTGGTTTGGTGGTCCTGGATTTACAAGGTTTAGATCAATTTTGAAATGGATTTTTACTGTAATAAGTTATCTATGACTGTGCTTCCCTGTATTGAGTCCCCCATATACCCCTTTATTTTAAAATGTTTTGTGAATGGAAACCCATAGGGCTCAGAACTCCATTCTCAAGATGTCTGGAATTCACAGCATCTAGACCAACATCATAAGGTTTCAAAGTTATTTTACTTGGGGGGGATTTACTAATTGTGGCGCAAGCACGACTGTCGGCATCGGAGATCAGTCTCTGGAAAGCACAGCCCGATGTATTAAAGTGGCCATAAAAATGCCGACATCAATGAGATATGCGGCAAAATCTTACATGGACTGCACCTTAATTTTGCTCTCTGACCATTTTTTCCTGGTCTATCGTGCGCCAAAAATTGTGTCTAAAAATGGCAAAAAAATACACATAAATGTGACGGATAATGTGGAAAAGTTAGACCATGCCCACTTGCGACCAAAAAATACGGAGGAGTCAGGATAGTCGGAAACATCTGTTCTTTCTGGCGCAAACACATTAAAAATGTTCCGCAACAATTCTGCGCCCAAAAAAACGAAAGATCCCGACAATCTTTTGGCTCAGAAACGATAATACATGTCTCCCATTAACTTGGTTTTATAGGATAGCATTTTTCCTTTTACGTCATAAGCAGCAACACGTATGGAAAGTCTCCTATAAAAGTCCACTGTTATGTCATCAATAGTTTTTTTTTTTTTAAATTATTTTTATAATAATACATTAGCATTAACAGCGAGGGTTACAAAACATTATAAAACATTATATCAAAATTTATCAAAGACATACGGAAACGACCGAAATTGTAACCCAGGTAAATATCATAATAGCCCCAGCGCCCACCCTCCCAGCCCACAAACCCAACCCTTCTGCCGTGAGGAAGAAAAGAAGAAAAACAAACTGAAATTTGATAATAATAATACACAACATTTTGATAATTTTATTAATACTGAAACACAAACTTTTTCTAACTATCTGCCCTTCTTACTCTTGCTCATCTGTCATTCTCCGACTCTATACACCAAATCTTTTTCCACTTATCAAGATATCCTCCCTTAACTGCCATACATTTTTCATACTTTTTACTCTTCTCCACCTCTCCGAAATTCTTCCGGGGACGGGGCAGTTGGACACCCCCACTTCCGTGCGATGACTAAACTTACCAACAAGAGAACCTTGTTAACCACTGACTTTTTTCCCCTTTCCCCATTATTAAATTGATGAAGACTAAGAAGGGCGACCTGAATAGAGCGGGGCATCTTTACTTTAAACGTTTCTTCCAAATACAGGAAGACCCTGGACCAGTAAGAATTAACTTTATTACAGACAAATGACACATGAACGAAATCCGCATTCTCCAGGCTGCACCGCAGACACTTGGAATTGTCTTTAAGTTTCATTCTAAATAAACTATAAGGAGATTAATACAATTGGTGTACAAAATTAAATTGCACCATTCTATGATTCCAAGAGAGGGAAGACAGCCCAATGCCCCTGTAACATTTTTCCCAATCTACCTCCAAAAAAGAGCCCACTTGATCCTGCCATTTTCTTTTGGAGGGATGCGTAACTCCTTTTGAGAACCCATCGATTAAACATCTGCTACCACCTTATTCAGAGCGGAGGATCCCAGTAAGAATTCTACCCCTGCATCTGTGCATAAATTAAACCTACTTTTATCCTCTATCGAGTTATATACGTGCTGCAATTGAAAAAGTCCTAAAAAAACATGTGTCAGAGCTTCCATTTCGGGTGATAAAATCTGAAAAATCCAGTGAATGATCAAAACTAGTTAATTGTGAGAAAAAATTTACTCCCTTTATTATCCAATATCTACAATCCGGAATGGATCTAAACTCCTCAAAGTGATAATTCCCCCATATTGGAGTGAAACCAAAGATACCTTGAATACCTATAATTTTCTTATAAGCAATCCAATAGTTAACGTTTCCACGTACGTTCACTTACCTCACAAGAACAATTTTCCAGGGTTATCAAAACCATATAAGATGTATCAATTTACAGACATACTGCAATAACCATGTCACGCGGTGTAGGATACTTATAAAAGCAATCTTTCCAGTTTACCATATATTCTATACTATCTCTTTACACCGAGACCTAATATCAAAGATTTAAATAATTTCTACATAAATCTAATCCTCTACTAATTAATACTGCAGGAATATTCGTTACATTGTAAAGCCCAATCTGCATGTATCACATACTAGAAACCGATAGCGACAGCACAATAAGTCTGTGCCGTAATGTGCTGCCCGTTATCATGTATTTATAGGTGCCCAAAACACAGGAGAGAAGTTCCAGGTGGATTATCCAAGATTACGTGTCGTAATTACTACTATACCATGGCTACCATTTCCCATTGGGACTGGTCAGTGTGAAAGGAATTGATGTATGAGCGGCTCTAAGCATTCATCCACTGAGATTTATAGAG
Source organism: Engystomops pustulosus (assembly GCA_019512145.1). Lineage (NCBI taxonomy): Eukaryota > Metazoa > Chordata > Amphibia > Anura > Leptodactylidae > Engystomops > Engystomops pustulosus. The sequence continues at coordinate 3,170,041 of CM033650.1, read as the reverse complement.
GGTTGTCTACAAGGTTCACTATGGATAAATCTAAAGTTATGGATATGTGTTTTAGATCTGCCTAACAATTATTTTGTTGGGGGGAAAAATTGGAAGAGTTGTTGAGGAAGATCTGGTTGCACTTGTAGACATGGCTGCCACCAGGAATATCAGGGTCCCATATAGGCAAATTGCCCCCCTTCCCCCCCCTACACACACACTCCAATCCCATTAGACACATTCCAATATACCAACATGAACCGGATGACCTGAATCCATGTCATGCACATTTGAAGATTAGCCAGTAACTACAATACTGATGAAACATGGGAAGACGATGTATGTACTAACAAACAAACATTGCGGGATCTGTCCTCTGATGTCTTCAGCTCTATGAAGCATCTCCACACTGCACTAAAATATGGCTGTCCCTTATGGCTTTATCACACACTATGCTCCTAAATATTATATATCCCAACACCACAACTGCCCCCCCCCCATAATTATTTTTATATAAATAGAAACCACCATGATAAATAATAATGTTTTTTATAATATAATATGTGCCTGTTGAGACCCTCCCTATAAAATAACAGGGGTCTGAATTCAATATGGAAGCAAAACATAATAGGGGTGTCTCTATTATGGGTGCATAAAATCCCAATGCTCCCACAGTAGCCAATATAGTCACAGTGTCCTCATCGCAGCCATTGTAGTCATTTTTTGCGGCTTTTGATGGTGTTTTAAGTGCTACCATTTTGAGGACTTACAGCCTTTTGATCACTTTTTATAGAATTTTTAATATTTTGCAAAATGGCAAATAGTTAGATTTTTGACTTTTTTGACTTTTCCATTATGTGGCTTAATGCCGGACATCACAATTATTATATTTTGATAGATCAGACATTTTGGGACACAGCGATACCTAACATCTTTAGGATTTTTACTGTTTATTTACTGTATATTTATATCAGTTTGAATTTTTTTTTTTTCATTTACCTTTTTTTGTATTTTTATTTTTTTTTACTATTTTTCAGACCCTCTAGGGTACTTTAACCCTAGGTTGTCTGATTGATCCCACCATATACTGCCCTACTACAGTAATTTGAATTATCCACAGTATCTATTACAATGTGCAATTCGCACGTTGTAAAAGATGGGTTAAAATAAGACAGCTTCGGGTCTTTGTATGACCCAAGACTGTCATGGAGTCAGATCGCCGTTCCCCGATGAAGGAACAGGGAGCAACGACTAATGCATTGCCTTCTTTTTAATGGTACCTTCAAACATTTTTGTAGTACACCAGAGTGCTGGAAAATTATGTTTCTGCTGTAGGTAAAAAGTACATTGATGAGCCAAGTATATAATCTAAAAATGTAACCAAGGTTGAGCTGACCGCCAGAGTAGTGAAGGAGCCTCATATGGTACAATGCTCTTAGACAACAATGGACTTCAGAGGTCCATCACTGACCAAACATGGAACCAACTCCCTTGTCACTAGGGACTTCTTATGGGATAAATCACAACTGACCTACAAGACTTTATTGATTATATGACCTGTGTGTACTGTGATAACAACAAAGTTTATGGTGATATTTAATGTGGACATGTATATATGGTGTATGGATCAAGGGTTGACCTCATAATCATCCTCCGAAGCGTTCAAGGAGGCCCAGTCCACCATATAAAGTTAATGGTAGATCCGTTGAACATTGAATGGAATCTCATCAGGTAATTTACAAAAGACTTTATTTAGTTATGTGATGTGTAACCTTTCTGTAATAATTACATATACTGATAGTCACGGGAGTTCTCGGCCGCTCCTCACAAGTGCCAATTAATCCTGAAGAAATAAACCCCTGGAGCCAACGACTTCTATTATAATTTAATGTGAAGTTTCAGCTACGGAAGGTCTCAGGTGGGCCTGGTCCCTCTTATTTATCTTCTAATTAAAACTTGAAGTTCATTATAATTATTACACCACATAACAAGTCCCTGGGTTGGCAAACATGGACGATTCTATTTTAGTTTCGAGGCTTCTCTAAGGGGAATTCTTGAGTGAATCTTGTTTGCATGGAGGCAGATGGGATTTGTAATGTTGATATAGTCAGCTGGGCCTGGTTCTTTACAATGAATATGATTTACTGTAGTTTCATACACAATTCAGTGTGTAGCCTTTAAAATAAATCAACTGGACCACCAGATTCCACACTGGATGTAAAAAATTCATAGATGAGATACTATTGACACTTTGTAAATCTATCGTTCTTTTTAGCAGTTGAACTGAGTCTTAATTTTAGGCGGATAGAATAACTGATTAAAAAAAATGTGAAAACAGATAAAGACTGTCCAACTAGTGGGCAATAGGGGGCACAGCAGGCTCCAAGTGTTGCTTACTTTTATAGGGGGCACAATGACTCCATAGCAAGATTTGTTCTTTTTTATAGTAGCTTTATAGGGTAAATCAGGAAGGGAACAATGAAGGGGCAGGGGGAAGTAAGAGTCAGCACCAAAGGAGTAGAGGCAATCAGATGATTGTATCCAAGGTTGCCAGGTTTTGTAAAATGTTTTGTATGTGCCATGTATTGAGGAACAAAGATCCTCCTTGTATACATGAGGACATCGACCTTGGTCAACCACATTGAAGTTGTTGGAGGGGAAGTTTAAATGGGGATGCAAGGCCTTTTGGCGATGATCATAAAACACGTTAGGGAGCTTATACATACAAGTTGAAAAGTCACAATGGAGGAGTTGGAGAAGAGGTGTGCATATTTCCCACCCATAAATTGAACAGGAAGGACCCATATTCTAGTACCAGGTAACATCCACAGATAATCTTCCATCATGTGAGTCACAGTCTGCCTCCTGGTACTATGTGCCATATCTGTTGGTTGTGGATTCCGAGGACAATTGAACTTGGTGACCACATTGTGGTGGTGCTAGTATGCTTGCTGTGTTGGTGATTTCTCCTTCTTGTGCTGCCACTGAGCTCTTAATGTTGGATGGGAACTCTGCCAGTAGTGCCTCCACCACGCTTGTACTCCCTCATTTTTCTATTACACTCTACTGGTGGAATGAAGGATGTCTATGTCTTTATCCATGTAGCATTGATTCAACAGGCTGGCCACCCAGTATTCAGAACTTTGGATATCTAGTCAACTCAGGTGTCATTGGGCAGGCACTGCAGCATGTATTGGCTCATGTGAGCAAGGCTGCCCAGAGGTAAGGACAAGCTGCCCTCAACAGGAGTTGTCTCCTTCTCCACCTTCACATACCTCTAGCCACGCTCTAGTGATACCTGTGAGCTGCTCTGGGTGTTATCCATCCATTGGATGAACAGTGAAGTACCTGACCACAGGTCTAGCAACCCAACCTGCGAGCCATGTGTGGGCCTGCTGTTCCTTTCCTTCCTCTTGTGCTACTATTAAATCCTCCGTCATGGTCCGAAGAGCTTTTTTTACGTGTCATTTTTGAGGTGCCTCCTTGGACTAATGGCATTGACCAGAGCTTGTGTGGGATAATGCCGAAACCTTGTCATTCTTTCCATTATTTGAGGAATAGAAAGGTGAACGGATGGTGTGCACAGACTTGATGATGGTGACAGTGGTGTTGCTGGTGGTAGTGGTGGTGGTGTCACATTCTCCATTTGTGGGGAGAAGGTTGGCCTTGTCACTCAGAAGGCAGGGTACGGACTGAACCAATCAAAGCAGCAGAGGGAGGCTCAGGTGTTTTCACTCTTTTGCGGTGTCTTATCTACTGCAGCTTTTGTTTACTTTGCAGATGATTGGTCATACATGAGGTGCTCAGATTGTTGAGACTTGGGACTTGCTTTATAGACTGGTGACACAGTGTGTAAATGACACATGCTACATATTTACTAATCTGGATGAAAAAGTGCAAAGCCGCACACCCCCTGTGGGCCAGCCTTTAGATGCTGAGTCTCTGGGCACACTTGGTAGTAGCAAGCAAAGTTTGACTAAAGGCTTCCTTACCACCACATCTTCATCCAAACTATCACTGCCTTCGATTCATGTTGGGTCTAGAACCTCATCATCCCCTTTGGCATCTTTAACCACTGAGTCCTTACTGTTTACCTCCTTCTCAGTCTGAACATCACAGAAAGCCACAGCATTTGGGTTTCAACACAGTCGTAGATCTCTTGTGATGGTCCGTCGACCACACCCTCATCCTCCAGCACAAGTTTTTGGTAATCATGGAACATGGACAACCTCTCTTTAAAGTTTGCCATTGTCTAGTTTTCTGCAGTGTTCTTTGAGTTATCACCTGATTCCAGGTAGATTGGCCACACAATCCCAACTAATACAGTCATCATACAGAATTAGCAACTGCTCTGTGACTTTTGGTTGACACAGCTTTGCTGTTTGGAAGGGACGTGAAGTGGTGGGCTATTCCCTTGCAGCAGAAGTTGAGCATGGTGAAGATAACCCCTTGGAAGTTGAGGCATTGGGGCAGATTTATCAAGCTGCCTGAAAGTCAGAATATTTCTAGCTGCCCATGGCAACCAATTACAGCTAAGCTTTCATTTTACCAGTGCTCGTGAATATTTTGAAGGGGAGCTGGGATTGGTTGCCATGGGCAACTAGAATATTCTGACTTTCAGACAGCTTGATAAATCTGCCCCACTGTCTTCCAATTAAACAATCCCTCAACTTTGTGAGGCCTGTTGGGACCTACAAGTATATGTTACACACCCTGGCAACCTGCTTGCACTAGAGGATGTTGTAGCAGGCACACACAGAATTTGTCCTCGCCCAGCAGCACCAGCTCCAAAAGCAACAACCTGGCCACGTCCCCGTACCTTAATTCCTGCTACCATATGGGTGAAATTAGTAATAACACTGGCACGCGAATGTAATATTGTTGAGGATATTCATGAAATTACTACTATGACTATCACTGTGGTACCATATGATGCAAATAGTACTAAGACTTGTACTGTAACTTAGTACTGTATGATCCAGATAGTACTAACTCTAGTGCTGTAAGGTAGCCATTAGAGATGAGCGAGCACTAAAATGCTCGAGTGCTCGTTATTTGAGACGATCTTTTGCCGATGCTCGAGTGCTCGTCTCGAATAACGAGCTCCATTGAAGTCAATGGGAAACTCAAGCATTTTTCAATGTGTCATTTTATTTCAAATAATGTCTTCTGATAATTTAGCAGATGTATGGAAACATCCACTAACGTATGCGAAGACACGAGTGCCAAACGGTGCTCTTCACAATAGTATGTGAAGAACAATATGTGTGAAGAACACATTGCAATGTGTTCTTCACTTAAATGACCCTGTGTTCACTGTGTTTACTGTTTTCACTGTGTTCTTCACTGTTCTTCACTATGTTTCGTTAAGTTAAAGCTCGTTATCGAGCAGGCGAAATACTAGTCCGAGCAACAAGCCGTTTCGAGTAAGCTAATACTCGAACGAGCATCAAGCTCGGACGAGTATACTCGCTCATCTCTAGTAGCCATGTATGATGCAAATATTACTAAAACTGGTACTGTAATATTGTGCTGAATGATCCAAATAGTACTAACTCTAGTATTGTAAAGTGGTACAGTATGATGCAAATAGTGCTATCATTGGTACTATAGTAGAGGACAATATTATGCAAATATTACTAACACTGGTGTGGTAACATAGCACTGTATGATGCAAATAGTACTAGGACTGGTATTGTATGATGCAAATAGTACTAGGACTGGTATTTTATGATGCAAATAGTACTAGGACTGTTATTGTATGATGCAAATAGTACTAGGACTGGTATTGTATGATGCAAACAGTACTAGGACTGGTATTGTATGATGCAAATAGCACTAGGACTGGTATTGTATGATGCAAATAGCACGAGGAATGGTATTGTATTATGCAAATAGTACTAGGACTGGTATTGTATGATGCAAATAGTACTAGGACTGGTATTGTATGATGCAAATAGTACTAGGACTGGTATTGTATCATGCAAATAGCACTAGGACTGGTATTGTATCATGCAAATAGCACTAGGACTGGTATTGTATAATGCAAATAGTATTAGGACTGTATTGCATGATGCAAATAGTACTAGGACTGGTATTGCATGATGCAAATACGCACTAGGACTTGTATTGTATGATGCAAATAGTACTAGGACTGATATTGTATGATGCAAATAGTACTAGGACTGGTATTGTATGATGCAAATAGTACTAGGACTGGTACTGTATGATGCAAATAGTACTAGGACTGGTATTGTATGATGCAAATAGTACTAGGACTGCTACTGTATGATGCAAATAGCACAAGGACTGGTATTGTATGATGCAAATAGTACTAGGACTGGTATTGTATGATGCAAATCCAGTACTAGGACTGGTATTGTATGATGCAAATAGCACTAGGACTGGTATTGTATGATGCAAATAGCACTAGGAATGGTATTGTATTATGCAAATAGTACTAGGACTGGTATTTATATCAAAGAGTACTAGGACGGTATTGTTGATGCAAATAGTACTAGACTGGTATTGTATCATGCAAAGCACTAGACTGGTTATTGTATCATGCAATAGCACTATGACTGGTATTGTATCAATGCAAATAGTATTAGCACTGGTATTAGCATGATTGCAAATATACTAGGACTGGTATTGAATGATGCAAATAGCACTAGGACTGGTTATTTGTGTGATGCAAATAGTACTAGGAGTATGTATTAATAGTCTACTATATGTATGAATGCAAATAGTACTCGGACTGTATGTATGATGCAAATAGTACTAGGACTGGTACTGTATGATGCAAATAGCACTAGGACTGGTATTGTATGATGCAAATAGCACTAGGACTGGTACTGTATGATGCAAATAGCACTAGGACTGGTACTGTATGATGCAAATATTACTAACACTGGTACTGTAACATAGTACTGTATTATGCAAAAAGTACTTGGAATGGTACTGTAACATAGAACGGTATTTCATCATTGCTTTTAGGGTGGTTTCTATGTAGTCTACTCACTTGAAAAATATTCTTTATTAATTTCATGGATTTAAGAAGTTTACATTGGTACAACGTTGGGGCGTATATGACTGTGGCTCACTCCTTTGAACACAACAAATGTTTTCCCACTTTTCCTTTCTAAATTGAACACTCTGAAGGCCGGCAATTTCTCTTCATGGGCACGGAACTCTTCGATGAACTCAGTAAGCTCATGTCTTCTTTATCTTAAGTTTGTGGGCCCCCATGGATGTTTCCCCCTCTCGCGATGGGCTGGACCCTTTCCCCCTACTATGTTAATTGTACTTAACTGTTTTATCACCTATTATTTTTGTATTTATACTGTATATGTATATATATAACACTCTGATGGCGCTATAAAAATAATAATAAATCTTGACAACAAAAAACGTACAAACAAAAAATTGTAAAATATTGTAGTTTATGGAAAACATCCCATCATGTCTCTCATACAAATACATAATGATGGGTAAGCCATGGTATCTCCTGTGTACAATTCCCCTAAGTAAACAGATAGTAAACACGGCCATTATAATGAGGCTCTGAGGTTTTCTTTACATCTCATATGTAACTTGTGGACACTTAGGTGTTAATTGGTCTGTTGTCATACAATGAAATACACATTAGTCTACAGAGACCTCAGATGATGGGAAAGCATAAAGAATACAACGTGCAATGGCCTAGTAAAGAAATGCATTGAATCTGTCATCAGTTTTGACCACATAGTGTAATTAATACTTTGTGTATGTTGTCAGTAGCTGCAGGACTGTGAAAACCGCATGTATATCCCAGATTGTAGCTGCATTTGGAGCACTCTGGTGCACTAGCATCTTAGATCTCTTGACTGAACACCACACAGTCCTGTCCCCTAAATAACTTCTGTAGTATTTGAACAGAAGCGTGCTACAGCAGTGACTCATAGCAGAGGGAATGGGCTTTGCTGATCTCATTGCAGACAATCAGTGAACCAGAGTTCTCCAAGTCCAGATACAATCCTGGAATATAAACGCAGGTTCACAATTCTGCTGCTACTAACAACACACACAAATTACGTTTTTCACAGACCTCCAGGGACAGTACCTAACACTGTGGACGGATCCCCTTTAATAATATTTATTATTAAACACTATGGGGCACATTTACTTACCCGGGCCAGTCGCGATCCCATGGCACATTCTCCTGCGATGATTCGGGTCTGCCGGGATTCACTGAGGTCTGTGCGCCCGATATCCACCAGGTGTCGCTGCTGCGCCGAGGTCCGCCGGAGTTCACCTTCTTCTTCCCAGTGCATGTGAGTGCTGATCTTGCGACACAAATTCTTTTTTAAATTCCGCGTTTTTTCCGAATCCGTTAGGTTGTCCGACGGCCCGCCCCCCGATTTCTGTCCTGTGAAAGCCTGCGCAGATGCACCACAATCCGATCGCGTGCGCCAAAATCCCGGGGCAATTCGGTGCAAATTGAAAATCGTTGGGATACCCGACGAAAGTGCGCGATTCGGAACCTTAGTAAATGTCAATGGGTGGATACATACTGGCAGAAGGTCTGTGAGATATGTGCCAAATCATTTTTTAACTTGTTGTCCCATTAACTTCAGTGTAACATTTGGGGCTCCTGTATATAGTTGTATATAGGATCTGGACTTTACCTCCATGTGCCTAAATGTGGCATTTTATTTGAATGGGTTCCATAAGATGGACTGTACGGGATGGAGGGATTCTTAAGGGACACCATACAGAGATACAAGAGTTGCCAAAAATCAATGATATGTATCTATAGGGATTCCATTTCTCTGTTTCCATCATAGAGGGGTCCTCCCATTACCTTGCAAGCCCTAAGAGGTCAAAGAGTACAACTGTTGATGACAACTGAAGAAAACATGCAATATCGAATAATTGTTTCACATAGACATAATCATAGTTGGTTAACTGTTTGGCAATGTAGGACGAAATAGATAGTCCAAATGAGCAGGTTGTTGGCTCATTTGGACGATCTGTTTTGTCCTCAGGATTGTGCTGGCACACTGACAGTGTGATCCGCAACAGGAGACCTCAGCATGGTCCCTCCTGCGTCTGCCCGGCAGGGAGAACTCTCCTTGCCGGGCAGTTTAACTCCTTAACTGCCATATAAATGGTAAAAAAAAGTTAAACATTTAAAAAACACAAACATCACCTAATCCCTACACCTAATTCTATTTTGCGTTTAAAAAATAAAATCATAAAGCCCACCCCAAAAGTTTGGCACTGTCTTGTCCGTAGCAACCTTGGCCAAACAGATATAACTTTATTAGACCCATATGGCGAAGGGTATAAAATAAAAATTAAAAAAATAATAAAAAATTGTAATTTTAGTGCTTCCTACCTCCCAAGAAATGTAATAGAAAGCAATCAAAAAGTCAGATGTACCCCATAATATCCTATAATAGAACCAATCAAACCGATGCCTTTTCCCACAATTAACAAGCCATAATAACCCTCTTTTCATGAATAAAAAGGTTATAGCAAATGCGGTTTCCTTAAAAAAAGGGTTTTATTTGCTAAAGTGGTACATGTTTGGTGTCTTCTTAATCGTACAAGTCCTACAGAATAATTTTATCATGTTTTTTACACTGTACGGTGAAATGTGTAAAAGTTTTAACAAAAAAACAAGTAGCAAAACAACTGTTTTATTCTGTTCCACTGTTGGAAAGAGTTAATAAATTTGAATAATAATGCTATTTTTACCATGAAAATTAACCCATTGGAAAATACAAATCTTACCACAAAAAACAAGCCCAAGTCAGATAAAAAAAATAAAAAAAAAGTTATGTCCTTTGGAATGTGAGAAGAGAAAAATGTAAAATAAGGTCTGTGCCCTGAAGGCTATTTTAGGCCGTGTCCTTAAGGTGTTAAATCAGTAGGCAACATTGGAATTCATCCATGTCACAGATAATTTGTAGTATTATAAATTTTTGAGTGTCCAGTTGTATCATCTGATGGTCAAACAGTAGATTTGTATACAGTGTCGGTCTGGAGTGACCATTGGGGGAGCTAAGGTAGAGCGTCACAGAAATATTACCCGACCCTTGTTACAAATTCCTCAAACTACTGAGACACATCACTAGTGGTTTCGTCCTATCCCTTGCCTTTGACTTTTTATTTGCAGGAAGTCTTGACGGTAGCTTAAAGGGGTTATCCGGGTTTTAAAAACTAGTGAGGGTCAGGCTGGGGAGGGCTATTTAAAAATAATAAACATCCACTTACCTCCTCCAGTGCCGCAGATGTCCCGCGCCGCGGTCCCTCTGATCCGTGCCCCTGTTTGTTTACAGGGGCACGGAAGCCGCGCACAGGGAGCTTCCGGTCCGCGATGTGGCCGGGTCCTCCCATCGGTCCCTATCTCATAGCGTTGTAAGCGCTGGGAGATGGTGTCGGATGGGAGCTTCCGGCCGCCCGGAAGCTCCCTGTGCGCCGTTGTAATGAAACCAGCGCACAGAGAAGACCGGCCGCGACGCGGGACATCGGCAGCGCCGGTCGAGGTAAGTACATGTTTATTATGTTTAAATTGCCCGCTCCAGCACTGCCCTCAGTAATTTTTAAAACATGGATAACCCCTTTAATGCTTGGCCCTTGCCACATCCTCTATCTTGAGGGTACACGATGGACAGGAGATCACCATATCTTCTATCTGTAGGATACAGGATGAGCAGGAGATCACCACATCCTCTATCTTCAGGGTAACATGATGGAGAGGTGATCACCATATCTTCTATATGTATGATACAGGATGAGCAGGAGGTCACCACATCCTCTATCTTTAGGCTACACGATGGACAGGAGATCACCATATCTTCTATCTGTATGGTAGAGGATGAGCAGGAGGTCACCACATCCTCTATCTTGAGGGTACCACGTGGACAAAGATCACCATATCTTCTATCTGTATGATACAGGATGAGCAGGAGGTCCCAAATTCTTGAGGGTACATGATGGACAGGAGATCACCATATCTTCTATCTGTATGGTAGAGGATGAGCAGGAGGTCACCACATCCTCTATCTTGAGGGTACACGGTGGACAAAAGATCACCATATCTTCTATCTGTATGATACAGGATGAGCAGGAGGTCACCACATCCTCTATCTTGAGGGTACATGATGGACAGGAGATCACCATATCTTCTATCTGTATGGTAGAGGATGAGCAGGAAGTCACCACATCCTCTATCTTGAGGGTACATGATGGACAGGAGATCACCATATCTTCTATCTGTATGGTAGAGGATGAGCAGGAGATCACCACATCGTCTATCTTTAGGGTACATGATGGACAGGAGATCACCATATCTTCTATCTGTATGATACAGGATGAGCAGGAGATCACCACATCCTCTATGTTTAGGGTACATGACGGACAGGAGATCACCATATCTGTAGGATACAGGATAGAAGATATGGTCTATATGGAACATGATGATGTAGATTACTTGTTTGCTCAGGTACAAACAGTTTCTTGAATCTCAGCTTCCTTATCTCTTTTGACAGTGAGGCAAATTGTCATGGAACTTTAGGGTTTACCTGAGAAACACATACATTTTTTAAGGTTTCGAGTTACCGTATGTTAGACTTTAACTATGAGGCTGTATCTAAGAAAGAATGAACTTTTCTCCGAAAAGCTGCTTTGACGTCTTTATTCTTCAAACTGTATATGAGAGGGTTTAGTACTGGGACAGCGCCAGAATTAAACAGAGAAATCAGCTTATTGTATTCAAGGCTCGCAGGTGATATCGGCTTCAGATATTGATAGATGAGAGTGGTGTAAAGCAGAATGACCACCGTGAGGTGTGAGGAACACGTGTAGAAGGCTTTGTGTCTCCCGTTGCTAGAACGGATCCTAAGGATGGTAGTTATAATAAAGACATAGGAAATGAATTTTAATAAGAACGGGATAAAAGACAAAAGAACTGCTCCCTCCATGATAAACAAGGTCTCCAACACTGATGTGTCACTACAGGAGAGTTTTATCACGGGCACAACATCACAGAAGAAATGGTTGACCACATTGGACTTGTAACACGAAAACCCTGTGATCAAAACAATGTATGGTATTATCTCTACAAAACCAAGGATCCAACATACAGAGCCCAACATGGCACAAACTCTTCGGTTCATGATAATCCTGTATCTCAAAGGGTTACAGATGGCCACATATCGGTCATAACTCATGACCGTCAAGATGAGAAGTTCTTCACTGATGAAGCATCCAACGAAATACATTTGGGCTATGCAACCTATGTAGGAGATAGTTCTGTTTCCGGTTATCCCTATGAGAAGCATTGTATGTAGAATAACTGTGGCAGAACACATGTCGACAATGGACAAGTTGGCTAGGAAGAAGTACATGGGGTTGTGAAGGTGATGATCCAGGCAGACCAGAAGAAGAATGGTCATGTTTCCTCCAAGACTCATGAGATAAATGATAAGGACCAAAAAGAAGATGGGAACTTGAAGCTCAGGGACATCTGAGATCCCTTTGATTATAAAAAATGTCACCATTGTCTGATTTAGGTGCTCCATCTTTTCGGATCTAAGAAGGAAATGGTCTTTGAGATCAAGGAAAGAAGAATAAGATAATGTTAATGGAGATGTTCATGGATCTGAAGATATTATTACATAAAATGCAGTACTTTTACAATAGATAAACATCTTACTAAGATGAAACATCTTACGGTGAACAGTAGTTGTAGAGACAGCAACAGAACCCTGGACTTGGAGCCTAAGACAACCCATAGGCTTCGTCTTGGTTGGACTTACCATCTTCAGGAGTGCGACCGATATACAACACAGTATAAACCATAGGCTCCATAAGTGGATATTGTCATTAGAAATTACATGTGGAAAGTTAGATACCGGCTTCAGATGTTGCTCAAGTCAGGAGCCTTCTCACCACATCGTATACACACCAATAGGGGCTCATGAAACATAATAATGAAAAACCACAAGAAATTTCTGCATTTATTTGGCCAGCAAGATTAATACCACTCACAATGGAATAAGCATATACTGAGTCATGTAGATCAATAAACATTTTTGGGGTACCTCAGTTCATCATTCCACCTACCAGTTGACATCCATTTGTGCATTATTACAGTCTCTGTAGAGGATGGAGCTTTTATAATGGAGTAGTGGATCATGTATGAGGCATTCTCATGGGATCCGTTTTCTGACATCTGTTCATCTTATCTAATGAAAACTGCTACAAACCAATTATAAGTTACTTTCCTGCCTTAATGAACCACAACTAATTAGCAGAACTGACAGAGACACGTTTTATTGTCAACAAATACCTTTTTGGCTCCCATCTTGGAAACTCCACATTTTTTTGGATTGCCCCAAATTATCCAAAATAAAAAACAAAACAAAAAAAAAGCAAGGTGACTGATGTATGATTAAAAATCACCTACTGTTTTTAATTTAGTTTGTGTTTCTATGGTTACAGACTGCATCCTGTAGTCACACAAAGTTTATATACATGCATCTGGAAGGTGGAATATCAAATCCTTTATAAGGTTTGTTTATGACTATGTATAGATGCTTATGTTAGGCTCACGATAGGCCATTTCTGTGCCTACTGCAAGGGGGAGCATCATGATCATGATGTAAAGTAAATTTCACACCACTTCTAGTGGTGTCCATTGTCAGGCTCCAGGGGTACTGGACCTGCTGTACCATGATGATGATGTAAGCCGGCACCTAGGACCGGTATCTAAGTGGTACCCGGTTTTCACCAGAGCCCGCAGTGAACCAGGTGGATTTGCTGCGGCATGGTACCACCAGGTCGTCAGGTGCGGCTTGGCAGCCAAGGCATGGTAAAAAGTCGTGAGGCAGAGGCGTGTATTCTGATAAATGGGCAGCGCCATTTAACAACGCACTGGCCCTTTAAATCTTTTGAAACCGGCTCGCCCTAGGGGACAGGGAAGCACGCCCATGGCCGGAGGAGCAGGATCACGAACGGGGACAGGTAAGGGGCGCAGGGGCTGCGTTTGCTGGCAGTGAGGGGCACGGGTGAGCAGTGAATGGGATAACGGACACCGTAAATGGATGGAAAATGAAGCCCTTCTGCTTACCATTTATTCCCAATGACTCCCATTCACCTTCTGTCATGCATCCACTATTTATATCGGCAAAAATAGAGCTGCCGTTTGTGTTAATTCTACCTTTACAAATAAGTGAATTTAGTGATAAACACCTTGAACGGTCAACTGTGCCAGACAGTAGATAGTATTAATATAGGTTGGTCCTACACACAAGTTACATTACGCCTCCTTAACTGTTTCATCGGCCACTCGTCTAGAATGCCATCACTGTGTACAAGGACTGGTTACCCTGAAACTGTTTTGTTTTGGAAAAAGTAAATGTGATTTGGTCTATGGTGAGGTCACTCCTCTTGAGGCTCGGTCCACTCATCATTACTTATGATATATATATATGAGCCTCAATGTTCAGGTTCATACCAAACATTTCCAGGTTTGCCTCCCCCCCATGTAAAGCATAACAATGGTGATCAGTGCAGGTGTTATAGGTGGGCAAGCAGACATATTTAATAAGGTTAATGACCCACCGGACCCAAATATTGATTGATACGCTCACTGATGGATCAAAAGAGGATCACCTTTCCAAGACAATGGGGCAGATTTACTTACCCGGTCCGTTCGCGATCCAGCGGTGCGATCTCTGTGGTGGATTCGGGTCCGGCCGGGATTCACTAAGGTAGTTTCTCCGCCGTCCACAAGGTGGCGCTGCTGCGCTGATGTTCCCAGGAGGCGCGCTTGAATGCCCTGAAATTCACTGGCCAATACCTAGTGAAGGTAAGTGTAATTTTCGCAACACATTTTTTGTTTTAAATGCGGCGGTTTTACCAAATATGTCGGGTTTTCGTTCGGCCACGCCCCCGATTTCCGTCGCGTGCATGCCGGCGCCGATGCGCCAAAATCCAATTGCGTGCGGCAAAATCCCGGGGCAATTCAGGGAAAATCGCCGCAAATCGGAAATATTCGCGTAACACGTCGGGAAAACGCGAATCGGGCCCTTAGTAAATGACCCCCAATATTGTGATGTCCCATGTGTGACTCACTAACCATACCTTTATTGACCTATAGGAATGGACCTGCCAATAAGTGGTGCTTTTCTTACTCAAGAATAAGAACTTATTTGTATACCTTTTCCAAAGAAAAAAGGAGACATACATGGCTTTTAATGGGTTTGTCTTGCATGCATAGATCATCTGTTTGACTCGGTGTAGGCACACAGCATGGAGCCAACGACCAACCACCAAAGAGAACTTAGAGCAATTTCTGCTGCCTCCATGGTCTCTGGACCAAAGAACTGATAGAAGTCAAGGCCATGTGTCAACCCATACTGATCAGATATTGATGGTCTAACCTGCAGATAAGTTATTCCTGGACAAACCCTTTAAAAACCATCATACTTAGATAGCAATCTCCACAAGGAAAAGACCCCTATTAAAACGATAGAGAACACAACATTTTTGTGCATTAAAAGTTGATGGTGAATTTATTGATTTTCCTTGAATTGTGCAATGCTCAAAGGAACCTGTAACAAGATTTGACCCGATTAAACTAGCAGCACCTCTCAGGTAAGGAATGAAATGCCCTTTCAAAATTTTCCTCTTTTATGTGAAATCTTGTCCGTTAACCTATAAAAAGTCTCATCCAAAGTCGTGAGACAATGAGCAAAGCAGAGAGATGGGTCAGGCCAAGAAGCTAGAGGGGAGGTAACTTCAGAAGCCTCTATCTTCAGTTCTATAGTGCCTAGAAACATGGTGCCATATTAACTATAAGGATCTCCTCTAACATCCATTGGCTGTGATCTATAGATCCAGAGATACAGTTAAATACATAGAGCCTTATTTACTAAGGGTCCGCGGACACACTTTTGTCAGATTTTCCGACATTTTGGGGGATTGCATGGGTGTGACAGGTATTTAGCAGAAGATTGTGCCGCACGGGATTGGATTTGGCTTTCATGCAACACAAATCGGGGGGTGGGCCGTCGAACGATCCAACTGATTCAGACTGAGCGCGGAATTTAACATTCAAATTGTGTCGCAAGACAATGCACTTACATGCACCAGGAAGAAGAAGATGAACTCCATCGGACCTGAGCGGGGAAGCGACACATGCAGGATATCGGGCGCATGATCTTTCGGACGTGTAAGTAAATGTGCCCCATAGTTTGAAATGTAAACACCAGATAAAAATCCAATTCCCCCTTTTTTCTTAACTGCCTGTATGTCCAGTTCTGTAGCTCACCGAATCCATAAGGATGAGTTTCTTATCTTTAATATGTAATATGACAGCAAAAGCCAGTTTCTAGGTACTGTAGAAATAAATATAGTGGTGTCTTAAATCACTCTACCTACTGGTCAGCCTCTTAAAGTTGCTTAATCTCTTCAGTCAGCCCCTATTATGATTCAAAAGCCTTTAATTTTGTTACAAGCAGCGGGTTGTGAGCCAACTGTGTTTTCCTACTGGTTTGAAACATGCTAAGGGTTGTAAAGGTGTTATGACCTCTAACCTCTGACCCTTTAACCCCTGTACAGGAATCTGATACAACAGCCTCCATGGAGAGAAGTAAAAGTCCATGCAGACTGCTGTGATGTTCTTATGTGGTCAGATATGTGCATGGGGTACAGTTTGCTAATGTTTGCTAAGGACCTGTGATGATGTCTCCTGGTCACTTGACATTAGGCCACGCCCCTTGACTTGCTCTAAAGATACATAGATACCAAGCAAGTTTATAATTGTGACTTTATGGGGATGTGACGGAAACTATTTTTAGCTAAAAGAATGGGGTCAGATAATTACTAGGGCTATATGAACCTATCACTAGCTGTATTTGTGAAAAAATGTGGTGACAGGTTCGCTTTAAGTGAAAGGGAACAGCAACTATACAATATACAGTGCTGAGTGTGGTGTATACTAATCAAAAGATAGGTCAGCAAAACTTCAGAAGACTTCTTGAAGTTACACAGTTGAACTGGTCTACAAGGCTATAAGAAGTTACTCCTGTTTGACCAGGTTCTTAAACCATAATGAGCTCCAATTGTCTATTGTGCGAAACCCAGATTTGAAAGCCATCAGGTTGTTAACAACACAAGCAACACAAGGATAATATACAACAAAGAGATATGAATTGAAGATATGAAAAGAGTTATTATGCCCATATCCTAAAACAATTCAGAAATGTAAATTTTCTTGTCATTGCCTCTTTAACATCTATATTTTTTAAGCTGTAGATAAGGGGATTCAAGACGGGGATAGCAGCAGTGTTAAATAAGGAGAAGAACTTATTGGACTTGGAAGTGTCTGATGATGTAGGCCTCAGGTACTGGTAGAAGAGGGTTGAGTAGAGAAGTATGACCACTGTGAGGTGTGAGGAGCAGGTGTAAAAAGCTTTACGTCTTCCGGTGCTGGAGTGGATCTTCAGTATGGTGGAGATAATGAAGATGTAAGATATGAACTTTAGTGTAAATGGAATGAAAGTAATGAGGACAAGACCTTCTGTCACACTTAAGATCTCCAAGGTTGATGTATCGCTGCAGGACAGTATCATGAGGGGCACCAGATCACAGAAAAAGTGATTTATTACATTCGATTTGTAACACGAAAAGCCCAAAAGAAGAGTAATGTAGGGTATCACTTCTATCATGCCCAGCAGCCAACATACAAACGCAAGTCCTACGCAGATACTGGGGTTCATGACCAGGTGGTATTTCAGAGGATTACAAATGGCCACGTAGCGATCGTAGCTCATAGCGGTCAGGAAGAGAAGCTCATCGCATATCAGAAAGCCAAAGAAATACATCTGACACATACAACCAGAATAGGAGATGGTGTTATCCCCCGTAATATACATATAAATGATGTTATGAAGAGTGACGGTGGTGGAGAACATATCCAAAACTGACAAGTTGGCCAAGAAGAAGTACATAGGGGTATGAAGCTTACGATCCAGGCAGACCAGGAGAAGTATCATCGTGTTACCACCAAGACTCAGGAGATATGTAAGAAACACCAACAAGAAGATCATGGACTGCACCTCTGGAGCATCCGAAATCCCTTTAATGATGAAATACGCCACAAGGCTCTGATTCTTTTGTATCATTTCCTTTTTTTCAAATCATAAAAATACAGTTTATTCAAATTTTGGAATGAAATAATCACTGGGTCAAATAATGCTTATAAAATAATATAAATTAATTAATATTATTAATTAATATATTATTAAAACATATATTAATTTATTCTATATCTCTATGGATAGATACATGGTTTCTTAACATGTTGAGGACAGTTTAGGAATATCCCAACGTCTGTATAAAGATGTTCAAGAGCTTCTTCACTTTCCTGTTATGAGGGATCAGTTTCCCTCTAGAATGGGTAACAAATATGGGGGCAATGACGATATTACACAACTGAATAGTGGGGTCGGGGAATCGGATCATAGGGGAAGACTAAGGGATACGTGATAGGGACATAAAACATGTGTAAAGGAGAATGGTTTAATGGCTTTTTCTTAGAATTTTCACAAAATAAACCTTAACGTAAACTAATTTCTTATCTGTATGTATGAAGCAAAAGTTTTGCAATAGATCTGGACCCAAAAAACACCCTTTTAGCCAACATACCTAAAAAGCAATGAAAACAAAACCATGTAATTCTAGTGTTACATGAACCACTTAGCACAATTTAATACTTACAGGTGGCAGTGTGTGCAGAAATTTAGTTGATTTTCAGCAGATATTTTTTCATATCCCTGAATCTATAAAAAAATAAAGAAAAGAACATAAACACCTAAAACATAGGAACATTTATAAGCAAAAGAGACAAAAAGAAAAACTCAAGTTAAATGTAAGGACCCAATCAATTGTCGTGAAACCAAATTAAGTAATTTTCAAATTTTACTATGGATGTATTGTAGGAATGAGATTTTCCACCAACCGGTTGGTTACGCTTTAATTGTCTGCAGAAGGAACAGGGTAATACATAGTGCTGACAAGTGTCCTGGGATCTTTCTCTCGTAAATAACATTTGTAATGATCCCAGAGTCCAGATCGAAAATAACCCAATTATCATTCATAGGGGGAAAACACATAGAGAAAATAGTTCTCAGGTTGAAATGTATAAAAAGATATATATAAAGCATAAAAACATTCTGAAATTTGTTGATCATAAAGCCACACAACATCTTTCTTAAAAACCCCAAAAATCTGTATTGCCAAACCAAAGCATAAAATCAGAACTGATGTCAAGCTTAAAGGGGTTGTACAGTTCTACACCAATCTGTTTGTTGCCTTGTATATACATGGGCACCGAATCAGTTGGCTCTGTCTGTCTTTATCGGGCAGATGCCACAACTGATGCCAAGTCTCCCATTAAAGGGTTTGACTTATAAAAAATAAACCTGTACTTACCTTTTCTTGTGCTCCCCGTGTCCCCTACCATGTCCCTCGGTGCCATGTTCCTGTTTGTTTACAGGGGCACAGCATCTTGGCTCTGGCAACTTCGCCCGCTTGCACGGTTCAAGTAGGTGCTGGGGCATGGGACGGGCGACATGCCTGGTGGGGTGTTAATGCAGGGTTTTTTGTACAGCCCCCCTCCCCCCATGGCTACCTCGAGATTTTTATAATCTCGATCAACCCCATTAACTTTGAAGACACAGCTTAAGTTGTGGCTACCACTTAATAAGTGGGCACAGAGCAAACTGCTTCTGGATTTGTGGATTTGGGTTGGTGGCAAGGTATTTGCTTCCCATTAATAACATATAGATGACCTTTCCAGAGGCCAACATTTTTACAGAGGGAGAATCACTACTTGACACCACATTTTACATATTAGAGAACATGATACCAAAATGAGACCATTGCAGGACAATTTGTAGATCATCAATTTATACTGAAACTGGTGATTCTAATACTGGGTTACCACATACTGAATCCTGAAAAATCCTCGAAGAACAGCTGGCAGCTCTTTTCCATTATGTACATTGTGCTGTACACGGGACTGCTCCTAGACAATTCTTCAAGGCTTCAGGCAATGGCCAACGATGAAACACAGAGCTTCTGCAACCACTGAAGGAAAGGAGATTTGTTGCACCAAGCTCTGGAGTACCTTTCTCTCTGCTGGTCTTGGAGGTTATGTCCAATTTGTGCTCACATGTCGGGCCTGTCCTAAAGTAACATTAGGGATTAATATTCATTCTTAGAACTACTTTTGGAGTAAGTTGGATTTTACATTGCCACCTAGCCATAATGCTCAGGATAGTCATGTGAGGTTCCAGGTAGCCTCTGATTACCACCCTTCTAATAATAAGGACAACTTCTCTCTGCTAGAAAAGGCAAACCCTGTAAAGAGCATTCTGGATGCTAGAGGAGAGTACTATGGACATTTGTGCAAGGTTGCCTTGATAAAACAACACACCTAAGATCTTTCACTGCCAAGTTTTTGCATTCTTTAATAGGCATATAAATATGTGACATTACTGATGTTAAATTTATCTCATCCGTGAATGTTGATGCCAGAGATTTCTGAATCACGGGAAAGTATACATGATTTTATTTGGTCAAAATGTTAGAAAAATTAGGTACATGGCTAAACTGAAACGTTTTGGAAAGTTTCTTCTTCTTTCACAACAAAGCACATGAGGATTTTTTTTGCAGATTTAAGCCTTTGTTTACAACAGGTGATATTTTCGGTGAATTTTTTTGTGAAATTCCACACACCCCAGACACATGTACTATGCTACTTATTGCTGTTGATTTCAATGGAAATTTATGACATGTTGGAAAAACAGCAAGAAAGAAATCATTGGATCCTAAGTTTCCTATTATGAGTGAACGCTTTTTATGACTATTCTTAACCATCGCCACTTGTACACATTTTAGAGACATTTTGAAAAATTTCAAAGTTGATATAAACACATAAAAATGTAATGTACTGATTGGGGCTCATTTACTGAGGGCTTTGCTCTGCACTTTTGTAGGACTATGCACATTCTTCTAGGTGAAAACGGCTTGCATAGGTATTTAAGAACTGTCTGCATTGCGATTGTGTCGCACACGACCCTTTTGTGGCGCAGCTGTGCTGGCCTCCATGTGACACAAATTAGGGGACTTGCCATCAGATTCGGTACGAATCTCCGGGCGCTTGACTCCCTTCTGGCACGGAGATATAATTCAGAAGTCCACTGCAGTAATCCACAAACAAGGAATAACTCCAACACGTCCATGGGAATACTTTTAAAAATTTCTTCTTTTATTTCTTGTTATAAAACATCATCCACGGCAAACAGATAATTTATCAGACTGGACATAGTGTGAACATACAATCGGTTTGTTCACACTGGGACTTATTTACTAAGGGTCCGAATCGTACACTTTCGTTGGGTTTCCCGCCGATTTCCAATTTGCTCCGGGTTTACCCAGGATTTTGGCGCACGCTATCGGATTTTGGCTCATCGGCGCTGGCTTTCACCCAACAGAAATTGGGGGGCATGGCCGTCGGACAACCCGACGGATTCGGAAAAACCGCAGAATTTAATTTGTGTCGCAAGATCAGCACTCACATGCACCAGGAAGAAGAAGGTGAACTCCGGCGGACCTCGGCACAGCAGCGACACCTGGTGGATATCGGGCGCATGACCTTAGTGAATCCGCTGGATCGCGCCTGGACCGGGTAAGTAAATGCTCCCCATAATGCTGCACAGTTTATTATACACGGACAATGCAGTTTTAGTGAACTATCCGAATTTGTAAGTAAATTTGCCCCATTATTTTTGTTGAGATTTATGGCACAAAGATGATTCAGCTAAGTGAGTAGTTTTTTTAAATTCTTCTTTTAACTCAAATAAAACTTGACTTTTTAAGCCTTTGTGCTGTTTACCTTAACATCATCAATCCCTTTGGCTTTTATAGACCCGAGGGAAACCTTCCGTTTCTAAGCTTTGACTATTTAATCCCTGACTCCGATCACTACTACACTTTTTTCTATTCAAAGAGAATAATATGTGTAGCCTGAGAGCTGGATATATAATTACCTGTGACATGTTTTACATGGGGGTGAGGATTATGTCCTTAAAAATTTCAATAAAAAACTTGTCTACAATCAACTCCCTGGAATGGGCCTCTTTGCCTCGTACTTGTATATGTATTATATAGTAGGTAATGCCCAAAAATCCTTGATGCTTATGGTGTGATACATTAATAGCCCTTGGAAATAATTTACTATTAATATTTGTTACACAAGATCGTAGATTGCTTTTCAATTTTTTTTTTAATTTTAAAAAATTAATCATCTCATTGTCCTCCTGAAGTGTTCACTGTAATTCTACTACTAAATGGATGATAGAAATGTGAGCGTTCCAACCTATTTCATCATTATCGGTATCTCGGATGAGCCTCTTGTGCAGGTTTTTCTTTTCCTCCTGGTTCTGCTCACCTATCTCACCGCTCTCGGAGGTAACATCACCATCTTCCTCCTGGTTTGTCTGGATCATCATCTCCATACACCCATGTACTTTTTCTTGGCCAACTTGTCCATCTTGGATATTAGTTGTTCTACGATTACTCTTCATAAAACCCTGATATCTTTCATATCGGGAGATGGCACCATCTCTCTTTTTGAATGTTATGCAAATATTTTTGCCTTTTTTTCGTTTACTTGTATCGAACTGTTGGTTTTGGCAGCTATGAGCTATGATCGCTATGTTGCTATCTGTAACCCTTTACATTATTATCTAGTCATGAATTATAACATTTGTGTCCTTTTGGCATGTATATGTTGGGGCTATGGTCTACTTGAAAACTTACCAACTTTTTGGGGGCTCTTCAAATTAACATGTTATGAGTCCAATGAGGTGGACCATTTCTTCTGTGACATTGTGCCCATCTTGAAGTTGACATGTAGCGACAAATCTTTTCTCCAGCTTTATTTTTTAACTGCTGGGGTTTTTTCTGGTACTTTTACCCCTTTTGCCCTTACGTTTATCTCCTACATCTTCATAATATCCACCATCTTGTCCATAAGATCCAGCAGTGGGAGACGTAAAGCCTTCTTCACATGTTTCTCTCATCTAACAGTAGTCATCACTCTCTACGCTTCTCTTGTCTTCCAGTATCTGAGGCCAAATGCTTCCATCAATTTAAGTTCCAATAAATATTTTTCTTTGTTTAACGCAGCCGCTGTCCCGATACTGAACCCATTGATCTACAGCTTGAAGAATAAAGATGTGAAAGCCGCTATAAGACGAAGAATAAGCTGTAGGTAGATGTAAACATCCACACACTATGGGTACAGAAAGTATTGAGACCCCTTTAAATTTGTCGCCGTTTGTTTTATTGCAGCCAATTGGTAAGAGCAAAAAAGTTCCTGTTTTTGCTCATTAATGTGCACTCTGCCCCCATCTTGACTGAAAAAAACAGAAATGGAGGTTTTTTTTGCTAATTTATCAAAACAAGAAAACAGAAATCCCACATGGTGATCAGTAATCAGCCCATTTACTCAATGTTGAGTCATGAGTCTTCTTGGGAATGATGCAACAAGTTTTTCACACCTGATTTGTGGATCCTCTGCCTCTTCCTTTTATATCCTCTCCAGTTCCCTCCAGTTGTATGGTGAACGTTTGTGGGTGCCATTTTCAGGTTTCTCCAGAGATGCTCCATTGAGTTTGGGTCAAGGCTCTGGCTGGGCCAGCCAGGAATGGTCACGGTAGGTCTGTAGCCTCTGCCGTGTTATTTTAGCTGTGTTCTTAGGTTCATTGTTGGAAGTTGAACCTTTGGCCCAGATTGAGGTCCAGAGCCCTTTGGACAAGGTTTTCATCCAGGATATCTCTAAACTTAACCGCATTCATCTTTCCTTCAATTGCAACCAGTGGTCCTGTTCCTGCCCCATAACATGATGCTGCCACAACCATGTGTCTCTGTTGGAATTGTATTTGGCAGGTGATAAGCAGCGCCTGGTTTTCTCAACACATACCCTTTTAAACCAAAAATGATTGAAAAATGAGAAAATCTTATTTCTCATAGTCTGGGAGTCCTTCATGTGTTCTCCTTACTGCATTGCATGGAGCTCAACCACAGTGATCCTGGTATTTTTCTTTACCTCTCTTACCAAGGTTCTTCTCCCATGATTGCTGGATAGCCAGGTTGAGGAAGAGTTGTGAACATCCCAAACTTCTTCCAATTAAAGGAAATCTACCACCAACCTCAAGGATTGAAACCAAGCACACTAAGACCCGTTCCACACTCGCACCGCATGCTGCCGGGAACGCACGGGCCGAATGCTGCACACCAGGAGTGAACTGACATGCTGAGTTCACTCCCGGTGTGCAGCGTTCGGGTCGTGCAGTCCGGGCAGCATGCGTTGCGAGTGTGATGCGAGTTCATCACATCACACTCGCAAGTGTGGAATGGGCCTAACATGCACTAACATGTGTGCTCCCTTTGGCACAATCTGTTCTTCTTTTAGCTTCTTATGCTCTTGTTTTTATGAAAAAAGGCTTTAAATAATATGCAAATGAGCTATGTGCAAATGAGTGCTCTTAGGGACCTTGAGTGCTGTAGAAATTGTTTTGAAACCCTGGCCGGATCTGCGGATTGCCACAATTCTGTCTCTGAGCTCCATGGAAAGTTACTTAGCCCTTAATGATTCTCATGTGCTCTGACATGCACTGTGAGCTGTGAGGTCTTGTATAGACAGGTGTGCGCCATTCCTAGAAAAGTCCAATTCATTTATATAAACACAGCTGGAATCCAATGAAGGAGTAGAACCATCTTAAGGAGAATCAGAACAAAATGAAAAGCATGTGAGTTAAATATGAGTGTCACAGCAAAGAGTCTTATGACCTTATGATATTTCAGTTTTTCTTGTTTAATAAGTTAGAAAAAAGTCTACATTACTGTTCTTTTCTGTCAAGATTGGGGCAGAGTGTACATTAAAGAGGTTGTCCCATGAAGACAAGTTTCTTATATGTTCTCAACAAGTTCAATCTGTCCCTATAAGTTCTTCTGTACACAATTTCAGTTGCCCCTAGATCCGACCCAGTAACTTCTGACTTAGGGTCGGGCCGCCATCTTGTATTTTTGTGTGAGATCGTGCAGATGAGATTTCTGTGTCTTGTGCCTGTAGCCCCGCCCCTTGCACGGAGCTCAGAGACACAGACACATTGATCACTTCCTGCCAGGAGATTGTGAGGAGAGACAAACTGCAAACTACAAGCTACAGGGAGATAAGTGATCCAAAGGAAGGGGGAGGCAGGCACATATCTGTGAAAACACAGATGTAGCAGTGCTGTGTGTGAGATCTAATGGATCTCATGCTTCTCTGATGTGTCTCATCTCTTTCTATGTGTCCATGTGTTAGTACAATGTCAGAAGCCAGATGAAAGTGTATATACACCTGTACCCCGATAATCTAAGCTCACCCCACAGAACTAGATGAATCATATTGGGGCTCATTTACTAAGAGTCCACAGACCGCGATTCTGTCAGGTTTCCCGAATATCTCTATTTTGCGCCGAATTGCTCCGGGTTTTTGGCGCACGCGATCGGATTGTGGCGCATCGGCGCCGGTGTGCATGCAGCAGAAATCGGGGGGCGTGCTGTCAGACAACCCGACTGATTCGGGCAAACCGCGGAATTTAAAAACAAAATTGTGTCGCAAGAAAAAATAATTACATGCACCGTGAAGAAGAAGGTGAACTCTGGCGTATCTCAGCGGGGAAGCAACATCTGACAAGTGGACGCACGACCTTAGTGAATCGCGGCAGACCCGAATCCTCGTCGGACAATGCACCGTGGGGATCGCGACTGGACCAGGTAAGTAAATCTGCCCCGCCCACATTCTGGTATTTTGCACTGAGCACCATAGAAAGTGATAAGAGCTTAAACATCAATAAAACTGAGTAAAATTGTAAAGTAAGGGGTTAAAATGATCTTTTTTGTGTTAACATCAATAGGGGATTGAGATGTGAGAATTTTCTTTCATGGGAAAACCCCTTTAACCGCTTACCGTCACATGCCAGGTGCGGGTGCAGGAGAGGGCTCACAGGCTGAGCCCTCTCCATAGCCGGTAAGTCTTTGCTGCATATTGCAGCAAAGACTTAACGGTAACACCCGCGATCGGTGCGAGCAGCGATTGCGGGTGTTTTCCCACTGATCGCCGCTGGCGGCTTCAAAAAGATGGTGGTGCATCCTCATGATGTCATCGTATAAAAAAGTTATTAGTGCCAGAAGATGACAAAAACAGAAACCAATTTTTTGTACAGGAGTTTTCAATTTTTGTAAATGTATGAAAACATTATAAAATCTATACAAATTTGGCATCCCCATAATCATACCGACCCAAAGAATAAAGTAGACCTGTCATTTGAGGCGCACAGTGAAAGACGTAAAATCCAAGCCCACAAGAACAAATGCGTTTTTTTACCAATTTCACTGCATTTGGAATTGTTTTTCCCGCTTCCCAGTACACAGCATGGAATATTAAATACCATCACTATGAAGTTCAATTTATTATGCAGAAAATGAACCATAACACAGCTCTGTACATGGAAAAATAAAAAAGTTATAGATTTTTGAAGGTGGGGAGTGAAAAATGAAAACGCAAAACTAAAAAGGGCTGCGGCGTTGAGGGGTTAGTGAGCAAAAATGTAACTTTTGGCTACAATGAATCAAAGAGTGAAAAATTTAAAGGGGTATCAATACTTTCCGTAGCCACTACATATACCGTACTTGCTGTGCTGGAAAGCACATTGTAGGTTATGGTTCTTATGTTCTTATACAGGTTGTGATTAAAACGTTTAGTATGTTTTTATTGAAGCAGTATAATATTTTGGCATATTACAGTCTAAAATGATATAAATCATGGACAGCAAGATTCACAACAAGATCATCTACAGCAAACCTTCATAAACAAAGATCTTAGGTCACATGGCCCTAGGGGAGGTCACTTAACCATCCAATGGTTGTAGTATTGACCCACCTCAGCTACTGATTCCTGATGTGAAGTAGGGCATGGTGGGATCCTTGATTCTTGTTCCCAAGGGGGGCGGGGGATGGTATATACCGTCTGATTATCTTACTACAACCCTGAAGACCTTCTTTCAGCAGAATTTTCCAGTGGTTCCAAGGTTCCTCTATGAATCCGTAGAACATACAGATGTGACAACCTTTAACTTGGAATCTAATAAAGACGTTAAATCGTTTTTTCAGGGAACCCTTTGGGGCCAGGCAAGTGGCTAACATTCAGTCTTCTGCAATGACACCAGAATTGGTGGGGATCATTGGATCTTCTATTGCCAATCAGTGGCCTCATCAGACTGGGATCTGCTGGGGACTGGTTACTGGACTAGTAGTGAGGGAATGGGGCAGATTTACTTACCCGGTCCATTCGTGATCCAGTGGCGCGTTCTCTGCGGTGGATTCGGGTCCGGCCGGGATTCATTAAGGCAGTTCCTCCGACGTCCACCAGGTGGCGCTGCTGCGCTGAAGAGCATCGGAACGCACTCAAGTTCACCGGCCTATTCCTAGTGAAGGTAAGTGCAAGCTCCGCGACACTTTTTTTTTTTTTTTTTAAATGCTGCGGTTTTTCCGAATCCATCGGGTTTTTGTTCGGCCACACCCCCCCCCCCATTTTCGTTGCGTGCATGCCAGTGCCGATGCGCCACAATCCGATCGCATGCGCCAAAATCCCGGGGCAATTCAGGGAAAATCGGCGCAAATCGGAAATTTTCGGGTAACACGTCGGGAAAACGCGAATCGGGCCCTTAGTAAATGACCCCCAATGTCTTCTAGTTGTCTACTCATCACCTAGTTCTTGTGCGGAAAGTTTTTTTTTTTTGAAGTTCAAATGAAAGAAATCAATATAAATAAGGTATATTCATGATTGTACTGATCTAAAAATAAAAGAAATGTAACATTTGGGCCCCGCAGTGAGCTCCGTAAAAACAAAGCCTGCCAATAAATTTCGCTTCTGTGTTTTTTTGTTAGTTCAATCGCATTTGGAATTTTTTTTTTCCAGCTTTCCAGTAAATGGAGCCGCTCAGAAGTACAATATGTCACAAGAATAAAAATCCTATGGAACTGGAAACGAAAAAGTAAAAATGTTTTGAACGTGGAAATTAGAATACACAAAACACAAAAACTGGAAAGTCAAAAAGAGTTACATTACCTGTAATATATGACCAATGCTTGATTCATACACTGAATAAAACTCTATTTTGATTGCAAAAAAATATCCACTGCTCAAAAAAACAAAAGGGAACACTCAAAATAACACATCCTAGATCTGAATGAATGAAATATT
Source organism: Engystomops pustulosus (assembly GCA_019512145.1). NCBI lineage: Eukaryota > Metazoa > Chordata > Amphibia > Anura > Leptodactylidae > Engystomops > Engystomops pustulosus. Next base: position 3,141,687 of record CM033650.1, on the reverse strand, counting down.
ATCATTGAATACTTTGTTCTGTACAAAATTGAATGTGCTGACAACAAAATCACAAAATGAAAGCCTGAATTTGGAGTCAAACACAAAATTAAAGTGAAAAAACACACTACAAGCTGATCCAACTTTGATGTAATGTCCTTAAAACAAGTGACCTCCCTACAACGCCTCGGCATGCTCCTGATGAGGCTCAGTATTATCTGTGGCCCCACGTGTATGTATGACCTCCCTACAACGCCTCGGCATGCTCCTGATGAGGCTCAGTATTGTGTGTGGCCCCCACGTGCCTGTATGACCTAACTACAACGCCGCACCATGCTCCTGATGAGGTTCAGTATTGTGTGTGGCCTCCATGTGCCTGTATGACCTCCCTGCAATGCATCGGCATGCTCCAGATGAGGTTGCGGATGGTCTCCTGAGGGATCTCTTCCTAGACCTGCACTAAAGCATCCACCAACTCCAGGACAGGCTGTGGTACAACGTGACATTGGTGAATGGAGCAAGAAATATGTCCTAGATGTGCTCAATCGGATTCAGGTCTGGGGAACGAGCCAGCCAGTCCATAGCTTCATTGGGGCAAATTTACTTACCCGGTTCATTCGCGTTCCAGCGGCGGTTTCTCTGACGAGCGTTCGGGTCTTCCGGCGATTCATCAAGGTCATGCGCCCGATGTCCACCAGGTGGCGCTGCTGTGCCGATGTCCGCAGAGATACCCGGGAGTTCATCGTCTTCATCGTGGTGCATGTGAGTATGGGCCGTGCGACCATTTTTTTTTTTATAAATGCGGCGGTTTTTCCGAATCCGTCGGGTTACCGTTCGGCCACGCCCCCCGTTTTCCGTCGCGTGCATGCCAGCGCCGATGCGCCACAATCCGATCGCGTGCGCCAAAATCCCGGGGCAATTCCGGAAAAATCGCCACAAATCGGAAATATTCGGGTAACACGTCGGGACAACGCGAATCGGGCCCTTAGTAAATGACCCCCATTGTGTTTATCTTGCAGGAACTGCTGACACACTCCAGGTCTAGCATTGTCCTGTATGAGATAAAACCCAGGAAACCGCACCAGCATATGGTCTCACAAGGGATCTGAGGATCTCATCTCGGTACTTAGTAGCAGTCAGACTACCTTTGGCGAGCAATGCCACTCCACATTATCCATCTGTGGAGGTCAGGCCCTCATTCCATCCTCATGGAGTCATTTTCTAACTGTGTACATTTGTGGTATGCTGGGGGCCATTTTGAAGTGCTCTGGCTGTGATCCTCCAGTTCCTCCTTTCACAAAGGCGGAGGTAGAGGTCCTGCTGCTGGGTTGTTGGCCTCCTGGTGTACTGACCTGTCTCCTATTAGTGCCTCTGGACACAGCAAACCTTCTTGCCACAGCTCGCCGCCCTGGATAAGCTGCACTATCTGAGGCACTTGTGTGGGTTGAGTCTGTCTCATGCTACCACGAGTGTGACAGCTCCACCAACATTCAAAATTGACCAAAACATCAGCAATCAGTATTGGTACTGAGAAGTGGTCAGTGATCCCCACTTGCAGAAAACACCCCACCTTGCTAATTTCCAATAGTTTGTCTATTCCATTTGCACTACAGCAGGTGAAATTGATTGCCAATTCTGTCCGGTTCCCATTTTAATCAGTCTACTAATAAGGCAGTTGGCGTATCTGGACTCAACCATCAGCACTAAGAGAACTTCTATTGCCACCTGAACCAATTCCCTCTCCGCCCAATGCCACCCTGTGCTTCTCATAAGAAGAACCCCTAAATATCAGATGGAGATATGAGCCATTAATATGTAAATAACAGTGCCAGGTACAGGGGGCACACCCTGGCGGCACCAACTGCCTCATTAACATGCATATTCAAGAATTTCTCAGAAACTGCATAATAAAGGGGGTAGACTTTTGTTAATAGAGTGGAGCAAGTGAAGTAAAGCAACATGATGAAGAAGAGTGGTCCAAATCCCTTCAGAATTATGTAGTACAGGCATCAATCACTTTAGGGTATTGCTTTAACAGAGGTTCAACAAGCTACTGATTCACGAGAGACACTTTGCTTTCAACACAAAACTTTTTCTATTTTGTCTTCCTTTTTGATATATAATGGTTATCTGGTGGCAAATCAAATCACAGATTTTTTAAATTGTTTCCTGCAGCATTTTATTTATAGTAATTGTCGAGCAATTCAGGAAGGTCAAAAATGGTGGGTGCACAACAAGACCGGATGTATTCTCTCCAAGGGTATTAAAAGATTGGATAACAAATCAGCACAACGCGTTTCGGGGAACCTGGTTCCCCTTTTTCAAGTGAATAAAAAGTTTCTGTTGGTCAATAAAAACAAATATACAGGTTTATGAATTACTTGTAATAGTGATAAGTGGACAGAAACGCCAATGTTCGTGTCCATGCCAAACATTGCGGGGGTCCGATCTTGGACTTCACCCAGAAGTTTGGCCTTCGGGCTCTACTAGAAAAGCGGATCAGCCCATCAACCAGTTGCCAACACCTACTGCCAACCCCCACGACCACTGCTGGTATGGATCGTGTGTCTTAACGCTTTAAATGCCACCGGCAAAGCCACCTTTTTCCCTGGGATCATCAGTTCCAGATAAGGTCACAGAGAGTGAACTATGGGAATAAAACTTTTTGTTGATCCAGGGAGTTATTCTGACTGTCAAATTAGGTGTTTGGAAGGAATTTTTCCCTGCTTTGGGTCAATTGACCAATTAGCCTTTTTACCTTCTTCTGGACCAACACTGTATAATGTATAGGTTGGACTTGATAGAGTGATGTTTTTTTCTAACCTTATTTACTATGATACTATGATCCTAGGGAAAATTACCAGTTGCTTTCATCTCACAAATCATAGCTAGAACGGTAAACAAGTGTGTTGCTGCTCGTCTCTTATCCCTTGGCTGTAACTGGGCCCAAGGGAAGCTCTCAAAGCTCTAACCCTTCTCTATTTAAGCCCCATCTACTACCAGTACTATGTTTAAATTGGTCATGAAGACGTATCTGTAGTTTACTGTATAATGTTTTCACCGGGGCATGAATAATATTGTGTCTTTTTCAAACCGACAATAAAAACCATGTATCCTGCAGCCGCAAACAATATGTTATTCCATGTGTTTTCCTAGAATTTTATACCTGTATAAAGTGACTGGTAATATTGAGTATCATTATTAGCAATTATTATGGTTTTTTCTATACAGGCAGTCCCCAGGTTATGATCAAGATACGTTCTGTAGGTCTGTTATTAAGTTGAATTTGTATTTAAGTCGGAAATATATATTTTATCATTGTAACCCCAGCCAAATTTTTTTTGGTCTCTGTGACAATTGGATTTTAAAAATATTGGGTTGTCATAAGAACCAGGATTAACAATAAAACTTCATTACAAACACCTGTGATAACTGTTACAGCCGTTTATTGTAAGGCTAAAGTACAGTAAATTTCCAATTATCATAGGTCCATAGGTCCGTTTGTAACTAGGGGTTGTCTGTAACTTTAAGTCGGTTGTGTTCTTAAGTGGGGGACCGCCTGTATCTGGAAAATCTACAGTGATATTGACTTTTTTCTATTCAGATTTCCCCTCCCAAAATAACTTAAATACCTGTTAAATTGAAATTCAGAGAAGAAATTTTTGCTATTCTAATGCATCACAGTAATGGGAGCACGATGACCTATTTCATCATTGCTGGAATTTCAGATGATCCTCGGGTGCAATTAAATGTTTTCCTCCTGGTTCTGCTCACCTATCTCACCGCTCTTGGAGGTAACATCACCATCTTCCTCCTGGTTTGTCTCGATCGTCGTCTCCATACACCCATGTACTTTTTCTTGGCCAACCTGTCTATCTTGGACATGAGTTGCTCTACAATTACTCTTCATAAAATCCTTACCTCTTTCATGACGGGAGATAAGACTGTCTCTATTCTCAATTGTCATGTGCAAATTTTTACCTTCTTGTCGTTGACTTGTGATGAATTGTTGCTTTTGGCGGCTATGAGTTATGATCGCTACGTTGCTATCTGTAAACCTTTACACTATCACCTCGTCATGAATTACAGATGCTGTGTCCTTTTGGCCTCTCTATGTTGGGCTTTTGGTGTCCTTGAAAGCTTTCCGACTTTTATGGGCATCAACAGATTAACATGTTATACATCCAACAAGATGGAGCATTTCTTCTGTGACATTATTCCTGTCATGAAGTTGTCTTGTAGTGACACATCTTTCCTCCAGCTCTATATTCTAATTGTTGGGGTCTTTCTTAGTGGTTTTACTCCATTTGTCCTTACTTTCATCTCCTACATCTTCATAATTTCCACCATCTTGTCGATACGATCCAGCAGTGGCAGACGTAAAGCCTTCTACACGTGTTCCTCTCACCTTACAGTAGTCATCACTCTCTACGCTTCTCTTTTCTTCCAGTATCTGAGGCCATCTTCATCCATCAATCTAAGCTCCAGTAAATATTTCTCCCTGTTTAACGCAGCCGCTGTCCCGATACTGAACCCACTGATCTACAGCCTAAAGAATAAAGATGTGAAAGCTGCTATAAGTAGAGCTCTGGTGTAAAATCTACAATTTGAAATCGGTTTGAAATCTAGAGGCAAAGATAAAACTCTACCTACTGGTCAGTGATGGAAATCTTTGCTTGGTTCGAGAAATTTTCACCAGGACTGACCACTGTGAAATTTCTCTTTCCTCTCCTGAAAGCATAAGAAGTAACGATAATAATGAAGATAATAATATTTATTTATATAGCGCTACCAAAATCTGTAGCACTTTACAGATTATGGGAAACATTACAAAGAGTAGAAGAAACGAATGGTATAAGATCACCTGCCTCTGTAGATAATAAGATAATAAATTCCGGTAAATAAAGTCTAGAGATGAGCGAGTGTACTCGTGATCGAACATTTAATTAAGAAAAGACAGTGAAGAACAGTGAAGAATACAATGAAAACAGTGAACACAGGATCATTTAAGTGAAGAACACAGTGAAGAATAGATTGCAGATGTTCCGAACATCTGCTCACTTAGCCGAAGACACAAGCGCCGACACTGGATCAGGCATTCAGGAGCGGAGGCTGAAGTGGAGCGGAGCAGGGGCTGGAGCGGGCATGGAGGATCGGAGCGGGCATGGAGGAGCAGGCATCAGGGAACGGTGCGGGGGCTGGAGCGGGCATGGAGGATCGGAGTGGGCATGATGGAGCGGGCATCACGGAGCGGGCATGGAGGATCAGAGCGGGGCTGGAGCGAGCATGGAGGATCGGAACCGGACTGGAGCGGGCATGGAGGAGCAGAGCTGGGCTGGAGCGGGCATGGAGGATCGGAGCGGGGGCTGAAGTGGAGGCTGGAGCGGAGCGGGCTGGAGCAGGACCAACAGCACAGAAAGAACACAGTGAAGAACACATTGCAGATATTCCGAACATCTGCTAACTTATCAGAAGACATGCGTGCAGAACAGTGTTCTTCACAATAGTATATGAAGAACAATGGGGGTCATTTACTAAGGGCCCGATACGTGTTACCCGAATATTTCCGATCTGCGCCGATTTTACCTGAATTGCCCCGGGATTTTGGTGCACGCGATCGGATTGTGGCGCATCGGCGCTGGCATGCACGCGACGGAAATCGGGGGGCGTGGCCGAACGAAAACCCGACGGATTCGGAAAAACCGCCGCATTTAAAAAAGAAAAATGTGTTGCGGAGCTTGCACTTACCTTCATCCAGGATAGGCCGGTGTACTTGAGTGCGTTCCGATGCTCTTCAGCGCAGCAGCGCCACCTGGTGGACGTCGGAGGAACTACCTTGATGAATCCCGGCCGGACCCGAATCCACCGCAGAGAACGCGCCGCTCGATCGCGAACAGACCGGGTAATTAAATCTGCCCCAATATGTGTGAGGAACACATTGCAGATGTATGGAAACATCTGCAATGTGTTCTTCACACATATTGTTCTTCATATACTATTGTGAAGAACATCGTTCTGCACACGTGTCTTCCGATCAGTTAGCAGATGTATGGAACATCTGCAATGTGCTCTTCACTGCGTTCTTTCAATGTGTTCTTTCAGTGAAAACATCTGCAAACATCTGCAATGTGTTCTTCAGTGTTCTTCTTTCAATGTGATCTTTCAGTGAAAAATGCTCGAGTCTCCCATTGACTTCAATGGGGCTCGTTATTCGAGACGAGCACTCAAGCATCGGGAAAAGTTCATCTCGAATAACGAGTACCCGAGCATTTTAGTGCTCGGTCATCTCTAATAAAGTAGGAAAAATCCAGGGGAAAAAAATTGCGAAAATTTTTTTTCTACACTTTATTTCATCTTCCTAAAATCATACTGGTGTGTGCCCCCTCTGGCAAGATCCACTGTTCTTTAAGCATCTTATGCTCTTGTTTTTAAGGAAAGAAAGTAGAGATGAGCGAGTATACTCGTCCAAGTATACTGCTCGGTCGAGTATTAGCATTTTTACTATTTTTCAGACTCCCTAGGGTACTTTAACCTTAGGTGGTCTGATTGATCCTACAATATACTGCCATACTACTGGCAGTATATGGGGATTTTCCTCGCACATTGTAATGAATGGGTTAAAACGAGACAACCTCGGGTCTTCTAAGTAAATGTTCCCCAATGTGTTATCCTTATTCTATGGTCATCCCGATTATGGCGATACCCCATTTATATGGCTTTTTTATGGTTAACTTGTTTTGCAGAATATATTTCTCATTTTGTGAGAAATTTGCTTGTTTTTGCTTGTTTATTTTTTTTTCAGAGATATTTTAGAGCTTATTTTTTGCAGGACAAGCTGTACTTTTTCTTGGTATCATGTTGGGGTAAATGTTACTTTTTGAATACTTTTCATAAGCTTTTTATGAGGTCAAATGTGAAAATTTCATTATTTTCTTTTTTTGTGTGTTTTTCCCGTACACCGTTCACCATACGGGTTCAATGACAATTTGATTTTATTGTACAGATTATTACGGACGTTGAGATACCCAATGGGGGTCATTTACTAACGGCCCAATTCGCGGTTTCCCGACGTGTTACCCGAATATTTCCGATTTGCGTCGATTTTCCCCGTATTGGTAAGCACGCGACGGAAATGGGGGTGCGTGGTCAAACGAAAACCTGACGGATTCGGAAAAACCGCCGCATTTAAAAAAAGAAAAGTATAGCGGGGCTTGCACTTAGCTTCACTAGGAATAGGCCGGTGAACTTGAGTGCGTTCCGATGGTCTTCAGCGCAGAAGCGCCACCTGGTGGATGTCGGAGGAACTACCTTAATGAATCCCGACCGGACCCGAATACACCGCAGAGAACGCGCCGCTGGATCGCAAATGGACCGGGTAAGTAAATCTGCCCCAATATGTTGGTTTTTTGGGGTGATTTTCACTTTTTTATATTTTATTTGATTATTGCGTGGGATGGAACTTCACAGGACTTTTATTCTTTTAAAATATTTTTTTAATTGCACTTAAAAAAAAAAACAAAAAAAAAACTTTTTTTCACTGTTTTATTTTGTGCCAGGGTGGGACATGAACAAGTAATCATTTGATCAGTTGTTCATTGTAATATACTGCAATACTAATGTATTGCAGTATATTACTTGGCCAGCCTATGCATTCTGTTGCATTGAGAGTGCACAATCCTAACAGGCTGCTACTGAAGGCAGCCCTGGGATCCTTATCAGATCTCAGAGTTGCCATGGCAACAATGCAGGACACGGAGGATCCCTATTGTCACGGTGATGCACTATAGACGCTGCGGTCACTATGATTGCTGCGTCTATAGGATTAAACAGGCGGGATTGGGATAGTCACTACCCTGAACTACCACTGAAGTCAGCTCACCATGCTGTGAGCTTTGTGAAGGAGCAGGAGGGAGGAGCTGTACAGGAGCCCAAAGGTGGGCGCTGAGAGCTGAGGAGTGAGCAGCACAAGTCATGTGTTGTTTTTTGAAATGCAACCAAACCAAAACCCAACCCCTTGGACTACACAGAGGATTTGGTCAGTGTGCAAGGTAAGTTATAACACACTATCAAACAGTAATGCAAATCCTTAGAGAAAGCAGAAGGGCAGATTTGTAATGCAGCTGTAATGTGCTTCTGCAACCTATCTTTAGTAAAATGAGGTCCCTGGTAACAGAATCCCTTTAATTGTAGCCTATACACACTTAGGTATCACACACATATAGATCACATATAGAGATGAGCGAACATACTTGTCCGAGCTTACTGCTCGGTGCTCGGACGAGTATTTCGCCGCTCGAGAAAATGTCATCTTGTGGCGTTTAGATTTTTGGCGGCCAGAAACAGAGCCAATCACAAACCAGGAGACTCTGCACTCCACCCAGCATGACGTGGTACCCTTACACGTCGATAGCAGTGGTTGGCTGGCCAGATCAGGTGACCCTGGAATAGACTAGCCGCTGCCCGCGCTGCTCGGATCATTCTGTGTCTGGATGCCGCTAGGGAGAGAGCTGCTGCTTGTCAGGGAAAGCGTTAGGCTGTTCTATTAGAATAGTGTTAGGCAGGAGTGATTCTACAAGAACCCAAGAGCCCTTCTTAGGGCTACTATAGCATTATATATATTTTTTTTTTATTTGCTTGTAGTAGTGCAGCTAGTACCATATTGTGACGAATTTGCAGGGAGACTTGCGAACTTTATATTTAGCTCTTAGTGACACACACATCTCAAACACCTAAGTGGGACAATTTATTAGGGGTTTGAATGAATTAGGCAGAGTCTGCTGATTTATTTTTTATTTATTTATTTTTTCAAAACTGAAAGTCACAGGCACAGCACAAAATCCTGTTGTGTGCTGTCAGTGTAGGTTAGAAACTAGCCATAGCAATCATCATCTTCTGTGGTTGCTGTGTGATTTCTTCTGTACGTTTTGTTCTATAAAAAAATTAAAAAACACACAAAAAATTAAAAAATTAAAAAAAACACAAAAAAACAAAAAAAACCCCACAAAAAAACCCCAAAAAAAAACCACACACAAAAAATTACAGTTTATATTTCTGTTTTGTCTATATAATAGACTTTAATTTTGAAAATGTTGAACCCGAGGGCTAGGGGTAGAGGACAAGGGCGTGGGGGTGGGCGTCCAGCTACTGCAGGGGTCAGAGGCCGTGGTCCTGGGCGGGGTGAGACACCACCTGCTGATGAGGGAGCAGGAGAACGCCGCAGAGCTACACTCCCTAGCTTTATGTATCAAGTTACTGGGACTCGTGGTAGAGCACTGTTGAGGCCAGAACAGTGCGAACAGGTGATGTTGTGGATTGCGGACAATGCTTCTAGCCATTTGTCCACCAGTCAGTCTTCCACGCAGTCCACCCATGTTACCCAAGTGGGCACTCCTCCAGCTCCTCCACCTCAACCTCCTTCCCCCCAGTCTGCCTCCTCCCAGGAAAATTTGGCATTTGAACCGGCATACTCTGAGGAACTGTTTTCTGGACCCTTCCCAGAGTCACAAACCACTTGTCCGGTTGCTGCTGAGCTCTTTCCCAATGCCCAGGTTTTCCACCGGTCCCAGTCTGTGGGTCATGATGACCATCTGGACGTAGTGGAAGAAGTGTGTAAAGAGGTGTCGGACGATGAGGAGACGCGGTTGTCAGACAGGGGTGAAGTTGTTGATAGGGCAGGAAGTCCGAAGGGGGGAGCAGACTGAGGGATCGGAGGATGATGAGGTGACAGACCCAAGCTGGGTTGATAGGCCGGGTGAACACAGTGCTTGTGAGATGGAGGCGAGTCCTATACCACAACAGGTTGGAAGAGGCAGTGGTGGGGCCAGACGGAGAGGCAGGGACACAAATGTTTCACGTAGTGAAGCTTCCTTGGCGAGGGCTAGATTTTCTGAAGTCTGGAGGTTCTTTAAAGAAACACCGGATGACCGACGGACTGTGGTGTGCAACCTGTGCCACACCAGTGTCAGCAGGGGTTCCACCACTACTAGCTTAACCACCACCAGTATGCGCAGATATATGAATGCTAAACACCCCACTCAATGGAACCAAGGCCATTCACCTCCGGCCGGGTCCACCACTGCTCCTTCCCGTGTGTCTTTGCTGCCTCTGCTAGTCAGCCCCCTGCCCAGGACCCCGGCACAAACACCTCCCGGGCGAAAACCACACCTTGGCTCCACGATCCCAAACAGCATCCACCAATGTCTCCAGGTGAGCCTTGGAGGTTCTTGTCTGCCCTGCCGCTTGCATGTTGTCACAGCGGGTTTTCAGTGCAGCTGGTGGCATCATCACCGATAAGCGTACACGCCTGACAGCGCTGACAGGCTGATGCTTATCAAGATGAATAAAGCCTGGATTTCTCAGGATTTCCATTCTCTACCAGGTGAAAGCAGCTCAACCTGAACAATGTATGCACTTCTCCTCCTCATTTTCCTCCTTCTCCTCCTCTTTGTACACTACAGCAGAGGAAACTGGCTATTTTTTGCCAGGGCCAACTGGCTCTAGCTATAGTACTCTATGTATTTAATTTTTATGGAGGGCCACCTACCCAGTTCTCTGTTTTAAACAATTTTTGGGAGTGCCACATACAGGTACTCTATGTATTTAATTTTTCAGAAGGGCCACCTACCTGCTCCTCTGGTTTGAAAACTTTTTTGGACTGCCACATACGGGCACTATCCAAATTTAATTGTCTCCATAGCAGTCTCCACACGTCGTCTTTATAGCTGCCTCCACACGTTTTCTCCATTGCTACCTCCACACATCATCTCCATAGCTGCCTCCAAAAGTCGTCTATATAGCTGCCTCCATACATCGTCCCCTTAGCAAACGAGCTGTGTCAGGCAGAATTTTGAGTTGTTTTCATGGCTTCCACATCAAACTTGATAACTTTGTCGCCACCCTGCTGTGTTATCCACAAAATATGCCGCCAAACTTTTATCATTTACCGATATTATTTCAGCACTACTTGCGCATCTGTTTACCCCCGCCATAACCAGGCCAATTACTTATAAGAACAGTACTACACTTGATCTTATACAAAAGGTTCTTAGAAGTGCTGTTTGTAGCCCCCGCCTGCTTTGAAAATTATAATTTTTTTCAAACTAAACACTTGTGGCCCCCAGGCCCATTTTGGGTGGGGAGGAGCCGAGAGACAGGGGCTTGGACAGGCGAAAGCTTGCCTGGCAGCGGACCGCCAGCTCCATCCCAAGATCCAACTAACATAGTTTTAACTGTAGCACCTTTAATCTACTACTAGTTCACTGCCTCCATACATCATCCCCTTATCAAACGAGCTGTGTCAGGCAGAATTTTGGGTTGTTTTAACGGCTTCCACATCAAACTTGTTAACTTTGTCGCCACCCTGCTGTGTTATCCACAAAATATACCTCCAAACTTTTATCTTCGACCAATATTATTTCAGCGCTACTTGCGCATCTGTTTACGTTCCCCTCCCCCGCCATAACCAGGCCAATTACTTATAAGAACAGTACTACACTTGATCTTAGAAGTGCTGTTTGTAGCCCCCGCCTGCTTTGAAAATTCTATTTTTTTCAAAGTAAACGCTTCTGGCCCCCCAGGCCCATTTTGGGTGGGGAATAGCCGAGAGACAGGGGCTTGGACAGGCGAAAGCTCGCCTGGCAGCGGCCCGCCAGCTCCATCACAAGATTAGGCAGCCTCAGAGGCATCCATGCATTCTGCCCCTGCTGTTTCCTGTCCATTTCGCCTCCACGATCCTCCACAGCGTCCACCAATGTCTCCATGCGCAACGTTAAACTGTCTATACCCCAGACGCTGGAGCACGATTGGAAATACAGCACATCATCCCCTTATCAAACGAGCTGTGTCAGGCAGAATTTTCGGGTATTTCACCAGATACATAATGGAACTCGGCCCATCTGTTGCCGCCATGCTGGAGACCTGAAGTTGCAATCATAGCAGCGCAATATGGATGTCCCATACTGTCGCTCTTAATCATGGAAGTCGTCTCCATGACCACCTCCACATGTCGTCCCCTTATCAAACGAGCTGTGTCAGGCTCAATTTTCGTGTGTTTCACCAGATACATAATGGAACTCGGCCCATCTGTCGCCGCCATGCTGGAGACCTGAAGTTTCAATCATAGCAGCGCAGTATGGATGCCCCATACTGTCGCTCTTAATCATGGCTGCCTCCACATGTCGTCCCCTTAGCAGACGAGCTGTGTCTGGCTCATTTTTCGGGTGTTTCACCAGATACGTTATGGAACTTGGTCACTATGTCGCCACCATGCTGTGTTATCGACTAAATATACCGTCAACCTTTTGTTCACATAGGAAATCATTTCAGCGCTTCTTGCTCACCTCCTTTGCTTCCTCTCTGCCGCCTTAACCAGGCAAAATACTGATACATACAGTGCTACACGTTATTCTCGCCAAAAGGAATTTTTTTAATTGGTTTGAAGCCTGAGTCCATTTGGGGTATGTCGCCATGCCACTCTCTAGCCTGCCCCTGCTGCCGCTGCCTCTGCCTCTGCATGCCGTCACCTATAGTGTCAGGGTCAATTATTGGGTGTTTTAGATGCTATCTAGCCTCATTCGGTCACTCTGTCATGGCCATGCTGTTGCCCATAATTTTGGCATAATGGTGCGATTAAGCAGCCTCAGAGGCATCCATGCATGCTGCCCCTGCTGTTTCCTGTCCATTTCCGTGGTGTTTCCATCCTTTTCTGAGGTTCCCAGGTGTTTGGCCAAGCTTCCCTGTGCAGAGCCTTGGTCCCCTTGAAAAATGCTCGAGTCTCCCATTGACTTCAATGGGGCTCGTTATTCGAGACGAGCACTCGAGCATCGGGAAAAGTTCAGCTCGAGTAACGAGTACCCGAGCATTTTAGTGCTCGCTCATCTCTAATCACATATCATATATATTTATGTGATAATTAAGCATGTTTAGGCTATGATTGAAAACTTGCTCAAAGATCTAATCGTGTCAGACCTTTTTACTGCTATGGTGCCATTCTGATGATTTTAAGAAGATGAAATTAGCTGGAGTTTTAAAAAAATATATATTTTTTTGATTATTTGCCTGGTTGCTTGATTAAACTACTTTTTATATGGGGATATATAGGAATAAAATACAGCATTACAGAGTAATAACTGTCACGGGTGCTCCTGTGACCCATGTTCTGGGTCGCGGGCGCACCCATGCCCCTCAGTGTGTATGTACCCCTCCCCCCACGGCCTACGGCTCTCCTCAATACATTACCTTCCATGTTCCTGCTCTGGCAACCGGCCACGCGCGTCCCCCACTTCCTAGGGCGCGCGCCCGCACTTTAGGATTTAAATGCCCAGCGCACCACTAATTGGTACTGGCCATTCCCAGGAAACTGATTTAAGCCAGCCTCTCCCAGCATTCCCCACCAGATCTTTGTGCCTCGTGCCTTAGAGAAAGCTGTGGTTGATGCCTTGCGCTGTTATTGAGATTTCCCGTTGTGACCCCGTTTCCTGATGCTGCCTGCCCTGACCTATTGCTACGTCCCCAACTCTGATCCTGTGCTGCCCGTCCTGACCTCCTGCCTGTCCCCGACTATGAGATTACCTTAAATAACTCATTATAAAAAAATTAAAATACAATATCATTTAAAGAAAACGTATTTGACCATATATAACAGCGTGGACATGCCAAAACTTGGCCAAAGCTTCAATATCAAAGTTCATAGCTAGATGGAAAATGTGTGTCCTTTGTTTTTTTCTGTTGCTCGTCTCTAATCCCTTGACTGTTACCGGCCCAAGGGAAGCTCTCAAAGCTCCACCACTTCTCTATATAATCCGCACTCCTCTTTGTTCTTAAAAACTCTTTGTTCACCGGTAGCTTTCTGGACATGTCATGTACATAGGTTGTGTTTCATTGGGGTTGAACATGCCGGAGAATGTCTGAACAGTTAAGGCTTCTCCTCCTAGTACTTTGATATGTAGAGGGTAGCAGATACTACTGAAAATCCTTTACACTCATGGTTTGATCATTTGATTTATAAAAGGATGTCTCCAGCCATTTTCCCAAAATTTCATGGAATTTAGAGGTGGGAAAAGAACCACCTTCAATATAAGCCATGGATCTTTCTAATGTGCAGTTATTACATCCCCTGTGAGTGGGTTCAATGGTAGAGGGTATCTTGGAGGACTTCTATTAAAGAAATTGGTGTTATGTGATATACAACTGTCCTGTCGGCAGGAATAAGATCACTTTGGCCTATGCCCAACAATGATGAAGCTCGGGTTAACGAGACCTGTGTCCCTCACAAATTTGTCAGTGGTATTTGTATTTGTTCCCAAAACCACCTAATTGTACTACACTTGCAAAATATATGCTATATTGTTCCCTTCTAATTTTCACATCTCCAACAAAAATTGGATGCTTTTAGGTCAATCTTAGAAAATTTGCTGGATGTGTAGTACCATCTCTATGGCGGTTTTCTTCTAGTCTCAAGGCGTGGAACACATTTAGATAAGGAAGGTATAAGTTGGAAAACACCATCCCAACTTTCTTTATCTATTGTCATGTTTTGTAGGAGCTCAGAGGTCATTTGTTTGTAAATCAAATAACAAATCTGTTATTTTTATAGGAAAAAATTTAAGTAACGTTAAGACATTTCGCTGCTTGACTTATTTTGCTAAAAACTTCATTGTCGTCGGAAAATGCAGATTCTGTTTTAAAATGTTCAATTCTATGGATTTTATAAATATGAGTACATCAAGTTATTTCATCATTACTGGAATCTCTGATAATTCTTTGTTGCAATGTTTTGTGTTTCTCCTGGTTTTGGTCATCTATCTCATCACTCTTGGAGGTAACGTCACCATCTTCCTCCTGGTTTGTCTCGATCGTCGTCTCCATACACCCATGTACTTTTTCTTGGCCAACTTATCTTTGTTGGACATGAGTTGTTCTACAATTACTCTTCATAAAATCCTTACCTCTTTCATGACGGGAGATAAGACTGTCTCGATTCTCGAATGTCATGTGGCAATTTTTACCTTTCTGTCGTTGACTTGTGATGAATTGTTGCTTTTGGCGGCTATGAGTTATGATCGCTACGTTGCTATCTGTAAACCTTTACACTATCATCTTGTCATGAATTACAGATGCTGTGTCCTTTTGGCCTCTCTATGTTGGGCTTTTGGTTTCCTTGAAAGCATACCAACTTTTATGGGTGTCTACAAATTAACATGTTATACATCCAACAAGATGGACCATTTCTTCTGTGACATTATTCCTGTCGTGAAGTTGTCTTGTAGTGACACATCTTTCCTCCAGCTCTATATTCTAACTGTAGGGGTTTTCATTTGTGGTTTTACTCCATTTGTCCTTACTTTTATCTCCTACATCTTCATAATTTCCACCATCTTGTCGATACGATCCAGCAGTGGCAGACGTAAAGCCTTCTACACGTGTTCCTCTCACCTTACAGTAGTCATCACTCTCTACGCTTCTCTTGTCTTCCAGTATCTGAGGCCATCTTCATCCATCAATCTAAGCTCCAGTAAATATTTTTCCTTGTTTAACGCAGCCGCTGTCCCGATACTGAACCCACTGATCTACAGCCTAAAGAATAAAGATGTGAAAGATGCTATTATGAGAAGAAAAATATTAGCTGTGAAATAAAGAAATACTCAAGTACATTCTTGAAAAATGTAAAACTCCATGGGGGGAAAGACTGGTGTTTAGTAAATGCAGGCGCAAACTCCAGCAGTCCTGACCTGTAGACCAAATAGGAACTGGTAGAGTGTTTTACTATAGTAAATGTAACAGGTCGAGCGCGCTCTTTGCCCCAATATGCCCATATGGGCAAGCGGTTAGGAGAATGCCAAAAACTGGCAGGGATGTGGAGATTCATGTGGTTTCTCCACCAGAAAACTGGTGGAAAAGCCATAAGGAATATCCGCCCATGTGTAGTTTTGTCTAAAAGCATTCTGTAAACAGTAAAAGTAATGCAGTTGTGAAATCCAGAAACGAAGAAGGAATCCTGCATAAAGCTGGAGCAGCTTTACTTTATTTTTAAAGTATTACAGTACCTCAATGCTTTAACCCCTTACCGACAAGTGGCGTTATACTACGTCACACGTCGGCTGTGGGTGAATGGAGAGGGCCTCCATTCTCGTAAGCCCTCTCCATAGTCGGTAAGTCTTTGCTGCATATTCCCGCACCGATCGTGGGTTTTAACCCGTCCATCGCTGCCAGGAAAGTTGCCGGCGGCTTCAAAAAGTTGGCGGGGCATGGGTATTTGCACATTGTAATGATTGAGGCGGATCAATCAGACAACCTAGGGCTATATTGGACACTGAGCACAGTGACGTAGCGCTTAGCGTCTGATATATCTGACGCGAGCCCTTCCTTGTTCTCTGATGACAGGTTGATGAGTGTTAGGGGTGGGTGGGGATTGCAAGGTGACACCCACCTTCTGACATCACAGGATCAATTTGATCAGTGTCATGACTGATCTGTAAGTGCATTGTGATAGTAGAAGTAGTGAACGCGGTGTGGGGAGGATGGAGAAAGAAGACAAATGGCAAAAGTTTTCTAAAACAAGAAATTTGTGGTATGACTTTCTGTCAAAAACTTGAAGAAAGAACATTTGAAAGTTAGAAAATTGTATTGTGTTGACTTTTTACCCCCAAAAAATCTGATCAAGCAGCAAATTAATACTACTAAGATAAACTGCAATGGGGGTCATTTACTAAGGGCCCGATTCGTGTTTTCCCGACGTGTTACCCGAATATTTCCGATTTGCGACGATTTTCCCTGTATTGCCCTGGGATTTTGGCGCATGTGATCGGATTGTGGCGCATCGGCGCCGGCATGCGCGCGACGGAAATCGGGGGGCATGGCCGAACGAAAACCCGACGGATTCGGATTTAAAAAAAATTCGGCGCATTTAAAAAAAAAATTTGGTCGCACGCGCCATACTTACATGCACCAGGAAGAGATGAGTGAACTTCGACGCAACTCGGCGGACCTCGGCGAAGCAGCGACACCTGGTGGACATTGGGCGCAGGACCTTCATGAATCACAGGAAGACCCGAACGTTCGTCGGAGAAGCCGCCGCTGGAACGCGAATGGACCGGGTAAGTAAATGTGCCCCAATGTGTCACGAGAAAACAATCTCAAAATCAGTTTGATAAGTTAAGGTATTAAAAAGTTATTACAATTCGAAAAGACACTGGTCAGATTTTAACAAAATGGACTGATTCTTAACATGCAAACTCACTGCGTCCTTGAGGGGTTAAAGTACCTTGGGGGGTCTCCCGGGTCATAGGCGCACCCGTGCCCATCTCCGCTGCTTAGGGTCCCATTCACTTCCCCACAATCCAGCGATGACTCTAGCAGCGCGGCGTGCGCGTACTCGCCTCCTAGGGTACGACTGGTAGCTTCAAGAAATCCATATTGCTTAAATTTCCAGACCCTTCCTGTGCCCCCTGCCAGATCTTTGTGCCTCACAGACTGAGAGAAAACTCTGTAGTGATTATCCTACGTTCCTGTGTCTCCTGCTTTCCTGTGTCTCCTGCGTTCCTGTGTTTTCCCGTGTTCCAGTGTCTACCCGTGTATCCTGCGTTCCTTTGTGCCTGTGTTCCCGTTCCCATCTGCCTGGACCTTCTGTTGCTGACCCCAGGTTTGGACTTGACGTTGCATCTCTGCCGCCTGCCCTCACCTTGTGCCTGGATCTGACCACGAGACTGTCTCCTGCTAAGGTACCTTGATCTCGGCTGCCACCGTGGTCTAGTCGCAACCTGTGGAACGACCTGGTGGTACCCTGCTCTGATGAAGACCAGGTGCCACTTAGACTCCAGTCCCAGGTGTCGGCTAGTATCACCTCCCATGGTATTATTATTTTTTCTGAGTGGAAATTTTCTCTCTATAAAAATGTATTGTTGTGCAAACCTGACAAAAAAAGTTAGTTTCGGGTACCCGTGGCAAAATGGTGGTAATTACAGGGCAGTTGCCTTGCCAAAAATAGGGTAGGGAAAGTAATAAAAACATATTAATAAATGATTTAAATAATAATTAAAATTATTTGAAAACCAAATGAAATGCTATCATTTAAAAAAAAATAAATTAAATCCTATTGTCACTGTTCTCGAAGGCTCCATGGGTGGTGAGGTGAAGAGGTGGATGCTAGGTGGACAGTGAGGGACAGCTAGAAATTTTAAATATTTACTTTTTCAGGGCAGTGTGAAGTTGTCAGGCACCAGGGGTAGTGGACCCATCGGATCATCGCGGACGGTGACGTAAGCCAACACCTGGGAGTGGACACTAAGTAGCACCCAGTTTTCACCAGGGTCTGCTGGTTGTACTTGCTGCGATGTGGTACCACCAGGTAGCTCCACAGGCACAACTTTGTACGCGGTGGCCAAGGTGCAGTACAGAGTCGTAAGGCAAGATCGTGGTCAGGAACAGGCAGGAGGTCAATACAGGCAGCACAGGATCAGAGCCAGGGATGTAGCAGTAGGTCAGGACAGGCAGCAGGGGATCGGAGTCAATAATGGAACCGGGGTCACAACAGGAAATTGCAGAGTGTTTACTCAGGAACAAGCATCAGGAACAAGCATTCTCAATGGCTATAGGACACAAAGATCCTGCGGGGTGTGCAGGAAGAGGCTGGCATATGAGGAATTCTGGGAATAGTCAGCCCCACTCAATGGTGAGTTGGCCCTTTAAATCTTTGGGAGTCGGCGTGCGCCCTCGGAAGCGGGGAATCACGTGTCTGACTGCCGGACCCGGAACAGGAACGCAGACAGGTGAGTTGGAGCGGTGGGGCACTGTAGCACTTAAAGGGGCACGGGTGAGCCCATGACCCGAGATGTGGGTCGCAGGAGCAGCCATGACAGTACCCCCTTTGGCCTCCACCTCTTCTTGGTCTGGAGGAATCTCTGCAGGAGACCACGGTCCAAGGTATTGTCCTAGGGCTCCCAAGACCTCTCCTCGGGCCCATGGTGGTAGGAAGTCGCAGCTTGTAGGCCACAGGATTGATGCGCTTCAGCACCACAAAAGGACCCAGGAAACATGGACCAAGTTGGTAGCTAGGGATCCTAAGTCCGAAATACTTGGAGGATAGCCACACCTTGTCACCTGGAGAAAAGATGGGCGGAGACCTGTTGGCCTGGGTCTTGTTTTGAGCAGAAGCCTGTAGCAAGGAAAGTCGAGTCTGCTCCCAGATAGACTTCAGATTCCGCTAGAGTCCAGAGAGTTATAAGAAAACTCTGCCCACGGCAACAGAGTTGACCAGTCTGGATGCAGAAGAAAAGTCCAATTTCACTTGAAGCTGGCTGCACAGAGATCGCCAGAACGTGGAAACTGAACCCCCCCCGGTCAGAAACGATGTTCTTGGGAAGTCCATGATGCTGGAAGATGTGAAGGAAGAACGGACTGGCAAGGCATGGAGCAGAAGGCAGACCTGGCAGACCAACAAAGTGGGACATTTTGGAAAACCGGTCAGTTAGCACCCAGATGACGGTATTGCCAGAGGAAGGCAGAAAGTCCATGATAAAATACATAGCCAAGTCCATGGGCAGCTGGTTTTCAGCAATGGCAGAAGAAGACCTCCAGTTTTGAGACAAGATGACTTATTTCAAGCTCAAGAAGTGCAGGAACCCACAAAATCTCATATATCTTGGACCAGATCAGGCCACCACTAGAAACGGGAAATGAGGGTGACAGAGCGTTGCACCCCAGGTTTCCCAGCCACACCTGAGCAATGTCACCAGTATCCTCTACGAAAGAGCAGGTCGGATGTAGGTCTTGCCAGGAGGAAGCTGACAAAGGTCTGCTGGAGCAGCAACAACCAGTCGTTCAGAAGGAATGACATGCTGAGGAGTCAGTTCTTCCCTAATAACATCAGATGCACAAGAGAGGGCATCAGCCTTAATGTTCTTTTCTGACAGACGGAAGTGGATTAGGAAATTGAAACAGAAGAAAAAGAGTGACCAGGGATAGAGCCGCTTAACAGTCTGGAGATAGAGTAGGTTCTTGTGATCTGTGTATATGCAGACTGGAAAGTGAGCTCCTTCCAGAAGATAGAAACACTCTTCTAGGGCAAGTTTTATGACCAGTAGCTCTCAGTCCCTTATGGAGTAATTGAGTAATTCCTCTCTGCTAAGGAGAAAGTCTTAGAGAAGAAGCCACAAGTGAGAGTTCAGCCCTTTGGCCCTTTGTGGGTGATCACTGCTCCAGCTCCTACTGAGCAGGCTTCAACCTCTAACTGGAATGACTTCTCCATGTCAGGCCGTGTGAGAACTGGGGCAGAGGTAAACGCAGACTTTAGTTTAGTGAAGGATTCTTCAGCCACCGGAGGCCAGAGTTTAGGATTGGCATTCTTCTTGGTCAACGCCACAATGGGAGATACAAGGGAGGAGAAGTGTGGTATAAATTGCCGGTAGTAGTTAGGTAGCAGGTAGAAGTTCAGGTATCTCTGTATATAAGGAAGGCCTACTGGACGAGGCCATTGGAGAACCGCAGAAAACTGCATCTGTAGGCCCTTGTCAAAGATCATGTACCCGAGGAACGGAAGGCTCTTCTTGTGGAACTGGCACTTCTCGAGTATGTCATATAGGCGATTGGCCCTTAAATGGACTTGCCTGACGTGGGACCGGTGGGACTCAAGGTCCGTAGAGAAGACCAGGATATTGTCGAGATCATGACACAAGTATATAACAAGTCTCTGAAAATGTCATTGACGAATTCCTGAAAGACAGCTAGTGCATTACAGAGACCAAACAGCATGACCAGATAATCGAAGTGCCCATCACGAGTATTGAAGAGGGTCTTCCACTCATTGCCTTCACGGATATGGATGAGGTTATATGCCCCACGTAGGTCTAGTTTAGTGAAGACCTTGGCTTTATGTAAGAGGTCGGAAAGTTCCGTGATCAACGGCAATGTGTAGCGGTTCTTCACGGTGCTCCTGTTAAGGCCACGATAGTCTATGTATTGATGGAGTGACCCATGCACCGGCAGGAGAAGAGGACTTACATATGAACCCCCTCTGCAGGTTCACTTTAACGTAGGCTGACATTGCTGCAGTCTCAGGCACAGACAGTGGGTACACCCGACCCTGTGGAGGAGATGAGCTAGGCAGCAGGTCAATAGAACAGTCGTAGGGACGGTGCGGTGGCAAAGTCTCTGCTGGCTTCTCCAAAAAGACGTTGGAAAAATACATATGGGAAGCAAGGAGACCCAGCAGAAGCTTGGAGTACTTCGGAAGAGACACAGTGGAGATGGAACAAGGTAGCTCCAGACATCATGACTGGCATTCTGGTCCCCAGCTGAGAATTTCACGATCTGCCAGTTGAGCACGCTGTGTGGCACTGCAACCACGGAAGGCCCAGAAGAACTGAAGACGTGGCCAGACCAGCACGTAAAAGGAAAGTCTCTCCTTGTGCAAGGCCCCACTTGCAGGCATAGGGGTTCAGTGCAGGACTGGATTGGGTCGTGGAGAATCTGCCCACTGACTGAGGAGATGACCAGCGGCTTCTCGAGATGGTCCATTCGCGATCCAGCGGTGCATTCTCTGCGGTGGATTCAGATCCGGCCGGGATTCACTAAGGTAGTGCCTCCTATGTCCACCAGGTGGCGCTGCTGCGCTGAAGTTCCCCGAGGCCCACCGGAATGCACTGAAGTACACCGGCCTATTCCTAGTGAAGGTAAGCGCGAGTCCCGCAACACTTTTTTTTTTTTTTAAATGCGGCAGTTTTTCCGAATCCGTCGGGTTTTCGTTCAGACACGCCCCCCGATTTCCATCGCGTGCATGCCAGCGCCGATGCGCCACAATCCGATCGCGTGCTCCAAAATCCTGGGGCAATACAGGGAGAATCGGCGGAAATCGGAAATATTCGGGTAACACGTCGGGAAAACGTGAATCAGGCCCTTATTAAATGACCCCCAATGTGTCTTTAGCTTGTCCAGAAAGTCCCTTTTTTAAAGATTGTTAAAGGTTTGCCTTCTAGAAAAAACACTTCAAGCCATGATGGAGGGTCTAATGGTGGCACAGGAGTAAGCAGAGGAGAAAGAGGTGTCAGGCCAGTACACACTCGGCTTGCAGGGATGCTATCTCAAAAGTGTCCAAGTACTCCAATGTCAAACCAGTGGGCAATTTAGAAGGAGGAGGAAGCACAGAAGGAAAAGGTAGCACCCAGCCTTTGGTGGCTGGTGGTTAATAGATGTATAATGTACACAACATTTCAGCTCCTCCATGGAGCCATAATAGACTTACACACACATAACAAAAAACATAAAGTAAAGTGTCCAACCCCTTAAAGCCCGGGTCAATTTTCAATTTTGGTTTTCACTCCCTGTCTTTTAATTTTTTAATATACAAAGCCATATAATTGCTTGTTCTCTGTGGGCCAACATTGTGCTATATAGGTTGTTTTTACCCCATTCTCTAAATAACTAAATGACTTTAGGGACACTTTCATAGAGACACAATTTACCTTAATTTAGCATTGCATCATTAAAATTCGATGCAAAACCTTTGAGAGTTTTCTGAGTCTAATCCCATCGGTTTTTATTGACCCACAGGGAATATTTGAAGTTTTTCCATCCGTCTATTTAAACCCCCTGCTCCTATTATTACAAGTCTCCATTCATGGAGCGTAATCTTCACAGGCTCCTTTTGTAATGTCCACTGTAGTGTCAAGCTTCATGTGGATGTAGAAATATTCCGTAATCTGCAGTGAAACCAGACTCTCTCTATTACAGCATATTTCACTTTATTTGCACCTTAAAATTTTAAAGAATTTTCACATTTACAACATTGAATTTTTTCATAATTACATGGATCATAGCAATGTCACCTTGCCGACCCACTTCATCATTACGGGGATCTTGGATAAGCCCTGGTTGCAAGTTTTTATTTTCCTCCTGGTTCTGCTCATCTATCTCACCGCTCTCGGAGGTAACGTCACCATCTTCCTCCTGGTTTGTCTCGATCATCGTCTCCATACACCCATGTACTTTTTCTTGGCCAACTTGTCCATCTTGGACATGTGCTGTTCTACGATTACTCTTCATAAAACCCTGATATCTTTCATATCCGGGGATTCCAAAATCTCAGTTCTTGAATGTCATCTTCAAATTTTTGCCTATTTATCGTTGACCGTGGATGAAATGTTGCTGTTGACTGCTATGAGCTACGACCGCTATGTTGCCATTTGTAACCCTTTACGTTACAATGTTGTTATGAATTTCAAACTTTGCATTTTTTTGGCCTTTATATGTTGGTTTTTAAGTTTCCTTGAAGGCATACCTGTTTTTACCGAAATATTTAGAATAATTTGTTATACATCCAACAAGATTGACCACTTCTTCTGTGACATTATGCCTGTCATTAAGTTGGCATGTAGTGACACATCTTTCCTCCAGATCTATATTCTAATTGGAGGAGCGTTTGTTACTGGTTTTACACCCTTTTGCCTTACATTCGTTTCTTATATTTTCATAATTTCAACCATCCTGTCGATACGATCCAGCACCGGGAGACGTAAAGCCTTCTACACATGTTCCTCTCACCTTACAGTGGTCATCATTCAATATGCTTCTCTTGCCATCCAGTATCTCAGGCCTCCTTCAGCCATAGATTTAGGTTCCAATAAATATTTCTCCTTGGTTAACGTAGCTGCCGTCCCTATACTGAACCCACTGATCTACAGCTTAAAGAATAAAGATGTGAAAGCCGCTATAAGGAGAAGGATAAAATCTATATAAGACAATATTTTTAGTATTTACAACCAAAACCATTATAAAAACATGGAGACATTGAAATGACGATTTCACTTAGTAAAGGTATGTTAGTCAGTGAACATCCAATAATCATTGTATAGTTATAGTATCGAGCTGCCTATTTGTCACTACTAGATAGACTTACCATTTCCAGTCTTACTCTACATTTTGTGTGTAAATGTTAAAACTAGAGATGAGCGGATCCAACGTCCAGGTACGGCGTTCAGGATCAGCCTCTTGTTCCTGATGTATTGTCAGATTAGTGTCCGAACAGCCAATACCCCTAGTGACTAGTCATGGCTAGAATTGGCCATGGTAAGTTCCTCTGGCCAATCCTAGGCCTGGCTTGTAGCAAGGGGTGTTCATTTGCTGGATCGACAGTTCGGATGCCAATCTGGCAAAACGTTTGTGTCGGGCCAAAGACCGTGGCATGTAAGTGGTTAACATCCATAATATGAATATGAAGTATCTCTGATTGTGGGCGTTACGGCTGTAATATACCCCCAGCTTCTGGCACTGACTCTGCTAGTGCGATCTAGCTCTCAACTGGTTTTTAAATTTACAGCCGGCTTAGGGATCCGGGGAGATGAGGGGCACAGAGCTGACTCCCCTCCACATCTAGTCTAATAACAGTGTGGCCGCTCTCCTGCATTACCAGGCAGCACAAACAGCAGTGAGATGAGTATATGCAGCTTTACTTCATCCTTCTCTTCAGTCCTCGCTGTCTGTGCTATGTCCCTCTCTCTTTCCTCCTCCTGTCAGCTTTGGTCTCATACACACGACAGAAACACGCTGCAAACAGAGGGAAGTATATGGGTAATAAACGCTACTCACCTCTCCCATCTTCATAGGATACGGGGATCTCCATTGGAGCCTGGCTCAGTCTTGTCCTGGTGTGGTGAGATACATTGGCCCACATTTACTAAAGCCCCTGCGCCAGTTTTCTGGCAGACTGCCATGTGCAAACTGCCTGTACACATATGGGGCGTTCCAGTGCGCAGTCAGACCATGCGACACATTTATTATGCACAGTCCAACAGAAGTGTGTCACGCTGTCCATGTTAAAGGGGCACCAAAAAAAGTTGGGGCAGTGCAGGGGGCGCCAGAAACATGAAGAACATGTGCCAGAAATCCTGAATCTGGCGCCCCCTGCACACTACACAGGTAAATGCACCTAGTACACACTGCACTCTTCTTAGTAAATGTATACCTAAAATGGATGCCCTGTTTCGTAAAGTGGCACATGCCCCTTGACGTTTTTTATTGAACAGATCATGTAACATATATGTTTGTTGTTTTTACGCTAAGCTCACATCACTGGGATTGGTGACTGTTCCTCTATTCTATCACGGGATAGAGTGATGGTCACCTAGGACTGATGGTAATTTAAAGACCTACCATTTACCATCTGTTGTCATTGACTTACACGTAGGCAAGTTCACTACTGTTACCCATCAGTTATTTATAACCACAAAAATAACACAGCAGCTCTCATTATTTATCGTGTTAAAATAATTTAGCAATGGACACCACTATTGGTGGTATAAACTGAGCCTAACTTCTATATACGACCACATACTAGCGAAGGACTTACTTTGCTCTCTGTCTGGATAATGCAATGCTGGGACCTAGTTAGTTTGTACAAATTTTGATTTCTTATATATATGTAAATAAACTTTATATAGTTGGGAGCCCCAGTGAGTATTGGCTACTGTGGGGGATCTGTGACCACTGGCTACTGTGGGGGATCTGTGACCACTGGCTACTGTGGGGGCACTATGACCACTGGCTACTGTGGGGGAACTATGACCACTGGCTACTGTGGGGGAACTATGACCACTGGCTACTGTGGGGGAACTTTGACCACTGGCTACTGTGCGGCACTGTGACAATTGGCTACTGTGGGGCATTTTAACTACTGGCTACTGTAGGACACTGTGACTATTGGTTAATGACGAAAAAGATGCACAATCAAAACTTATATTATAGCCAGTGATGCAACCGGTGAATAGATTCAAAGATTGCAAAGTAAATATGTCTAACCCTAATGCTATAAACAGAATAAGGTAATACAGAGAATTTTTTTTAACTCTCATTGTTTTACTCATTGAGTTGGACGTCTTATTTAATATGAAGATATTTTCCCTACAACATTTTTAAAACATTATATATTTAGTCATTTTTAAAATGGAACCCAATTTATATTTTCAGAACTTCATGGATTGTAAAAATGCAAGTTTCCCGAACCGTTTTATCATTGATGGAAACTCGGTTGAGCCCTGGTTGCAAGTTCTTGTTTCCTCCTGGTTCTGCTCATCTATCTCACCGCTCTTGGAGGTGACATCACCATCTTCCTCCTGGTTCCGAATAACGAGTACCCGAGCATTTTAGTGTTCGCTCATCTCTAATTAGGTTTCAAGAAGAGAGAGGCCATGATGTTAGAGACGGCAGAGAGACAGTCACTGGTGTTCTGCAGTAAGGCAGGGGTGATGTTACGTGCAGAAGTATATAGCTGGGTGTCTGTTTGAGTAAAGCAGTTTCATAATTATTCTCATCCTCCCATATTGATGGATAGTGTATAGCACTAAATATTGATAACATATTTCATACTAAAACCCTTTTAATTTTTTACTTCAATTTGGGCAATAGTAAGACCCTTCTGTACTTGCTTTGTTCCTTTACCTGTTTCACTACTAAAAATGAAAGCTTGTTCTGATGGCCAGAACCAACAATAGAAAACCAGAGGTTGAAATAAGTGTATTGCACACAATGGAGCAGATTTACTTACCCGGTCCTGCCGCGATCCAGCGGCGCATTCTCTGTCGAGGATTCGGGTCTGCTGGGATTCACTAAGGTAGTTCCTCCGACGTCCACCAGGTGTCGATGCTGTTCTGAAGTCCACCAGAGTTCACTATCCTATCCTGGGTGCAGGTAAGACCGTGTCAAGTGACACATTTTTTTTTAAAATTCCATGTTTTTTCCGAATCCGTCAGGTTTTCCAACAGCCACGCCCCCGATTTCCGTTGCATGCATGCTGCCACAATCCAATCGCTTGCGGCAAAAACCCGGGGCTATTCAGGGAAAAACTGCGCAAACTGGTATTTTTCGGGAAACCCGATGAAAAAGAGCGATTCAGACCCTTAGTAAATGACCCCCAATAAGAGAAATGTTCCCAAAAATTGAAATAATTCCTTCCCTAAAGACTTTTTTTGGTTTATAGTTTTAAAGGAAATCTGACATCAAAATCTATCCTGATAAACCATGGACATTACTCATAGATCAGACACCGGGACTGTGGTATCATCTTATATGTGTTATCCATGGCCTCCTGCCTTCTAATATCAACCTTTATAATTATGCTAATGAGTAAAATAGGCCCTGGGGGTGTTACCAGAGCCCCTCCAAGCTGTAGCTTCACAGGCTGTCACACTGTGCAGGAGCACTAACACTCCCCTTTAGGTGCACATTTTTCTCTGTCTTGTCGGACACAAAGGGGCAGATTTACTTACCCGGTCCATTCGCGATCCAGCGGCGCGTTCTCTGTGCTGGATTCGGGTCCGGACGGGATTCATCAAGGCAGTTCCTCCGACGTCCACCAGGTGACGCTGCTGCGCTGAAGTTCCCTGAAATGCACTGAAGTTCACGATCCTATCCTGGATGAAGGTGAGTGCAAGCTCCGCGACACAATTTCCTTTTTTAAATGCGGCGGTTTTTCCGAATCCGTCGGGTATTCGTTCGGCCACGCCCCCCCCATTTTCGTCGCGTGCATGCCGGTGCCGATGCGCCACAATTCGATCGCGTGCGACAAAATCCCAGGTCAATTCAGGTACAATCGGCGCAAATCGGAAATATTCGGGTAACACGTCGGGAAAACGCGAATCGGGCCCTTAGTAAATGACCCCCACAATGTGTTGAACACCCCATATTAAAGGTGCACCAAAAAAAGGTTTGTACACTCTGTCGGGGCAGTGCAGGGGGCGCCAAATTCATAAAGAGAAGGCTCTACAACTCATGAATCTGGCGCCCCCTGAACACTACAGAGGCAAACTGCACCTAGTACAGACTACACTGTTTTTGGTAAATGTAGGCCATTGTCTTGACAGAAGTTTGTATGGAACTAATCTCACTAAAAATATCATGTTAGTTACTTTTCAGGGTGTTGTAAAACATTTTATTAGAAACATTCAGCCATTACTCTCCTTATGTTGACACAAGGACTTTGTGCTTTCCAGATTGAGTTTGTCCTCATCATCCAATATCTTGACCTGATATTTGCAGTGATGCCAAAAACTCCTTGATCCCTTAGTAGATTAGAGGTCCTAAAAGCTAAATTATATGCTAGATACTAAATCATATTCTGAATTATATTAACGACAAAGTATCTCACTAAATTATAATTATAGGGTAATTCCCTATGTAATGATTGTCACAGGTGCTCCTGCGGCCCATGTCCCGGGTCGCTCCCTGAGCTCCTCATGCCAGCAGCAGGTTCATTTACCTCCGCCGTGCCCCAGCGACTGTCTCCGCACTCCAGCATGCACCTCCTAGGGGGGGTGCCGCTGCTCACTTGACAATCTATAAATAGCCAGCCTCTTCCTGGGACCCCTGCCGGATCTTTGTGCCCTTATGCCATTGAGAAAGCGTTCCCTGACTGTCTGGGTATTTCCCGTTGTGACCGTCTGCTACGTTCATGACTTTGATTCTTTGCCACCTATTTTGACCTTCCGCTATGTCCCCAACTCTGATCCTGTGCCGCCTGTCCTGACCTTCCGCCTGATAACGACTCTGATTTTGCCTGCTGAATCTGTAGCTCGCCTTGGACGCCACCACAACCAAGTCTGTGGAGTGACCTGGTGGTATCCCATCGCAGCAAGTTCAACCCGCTTTGCAGTGGGCTCCGCTGAATACCGGGTGCCTCTTAGACTCTGCTCCTAGGTGTCGGCTTGCGCCAACCCTCGCGGTGGTACAGTGGGTCCACTACCCCAACCCTGACATTGATGCACATATACTACTACTATTAATAAATCTTTATTTATATAGCACCATCACATTCCACAGCACTTTACAGATCATAAAGGTACATAGGCAAACAATACTAATAATACAATATTTCAGAGTAATAAAGTAGTAATCAGGTGATACGAGAACTGGTGCAGGATTAATGAAGAGAATAATTTTAGATCGCTGGCAGATGAAGAGCAAGGGTTGTGCAATAGATTGAGATGAGCGAGGTGAGGTATAGAGGTGCAGCACTTTGCAGAGCTGTCTGGATGAGGGCGAATATCTTAAATTGAATTTGAAATGTGACTGGCACATAGTGAAGGCATCCATTTAGTGTCTGGATGACTTTGATTGGTGAGTACTAGAGATGATCGAACCAAAAATTTCAGCTTAGGACCTGGGTTTGGGTGCATCCCACACAACTTGGACATATTGCCGGATTGATGGCTGCGAAGCCAATCTGGAAAAGTGACGCCCCTAGCTATTATCCATGGCTGAGATTAGCCTGGGAGAAAACCATGGCCACATGCAGCTGAGGCTCGTAGCTATGGGGCCTCAATTTGCCGGCTAGTATGAGCAGCCGCCAGTCCAGATATATGTATGAGTCTCGCATGACTCACCCAAACTTCGGATCTGAGTTGAAAATTCAGGTCTGGTCATCTTTAGTGAGTACAAATCAGTTGTAAAGCGCGAGTCTCTAATTTTTATCTGCTGCATAATTTCATGTCCACTCTCACAATCTCCATTATTACTTTTTTTGTCTAATCTGGAGGGTCTCTGTTATTATATTTGTTGCCTTTAGGGTCTGTGGTCAGATCTGGGGTCTTCATTATTATTCTTTTACGAATCTGGAGTCTCCATTGTTACATTTAGCTGTTTTTGTTGTGCATTTTTATTGCCAGACCTGGGGTTTACATTAATATTTAATGTCTGGTCTTGGGTTTGTATTATCTATCCTAGTGCTTGTTCTAGTGTTGCCTCTATTGAGCAGTATGATTTCGGACCAAAAATGGTTGGCATTGGTATTAGGAGCTAAGCGAAACTTTGTTCATATAACTGACTTTTCAGAATTAGCTTCATTGTTTTTAAAATCCAATACAATCCTGAAATTCTAAAAAAAAATACCTTTTGATTTGAGTTAATTTAAAATGATACATTTGAGTATTTAATACCCAAGAGAAGCTCCCTCAGGAACGCTTGTATGTATTAAACACTGCTCCTCAGGGCAGACCTTAGATGAGGCAGAGATGAGTCACAGTAGCTTTATGACTCACCTTTTAGATTTTTCTTGTGTTGACAAGATCTCTTGAATATTTTTAATAGTAATTCAAAAATTCATATTTTTGGAATCCCATATCTTAATGTTCTATGTGTTGTTTAACAATGGATGCTACAAATACAAGTGCAGTAGAGTATTTTATAATTTCTGGAATCTCGGATGACCCTATGATGAACAATATCATATTCTTTCTGGTTCTTATCATTTATCTTCTCACTCTTGGTGGTAACGTGTCCATTCTTCTATTGGTCTGCCTAGACCGTCAGCTCCACACCCCCATGTACTTCTTCCTATGTAACTTGTCCATTCTAGACATCAGCTGCTCAACGAACAACCTGAATAACATCCTCGTATCTTTCATATCAGGGGACAACACAGTTTCGATCCTCAGATGTTTGGTCCAGATCTTCATATTTTTGTGTTTGACTTGCGGAGAGCTTTTGATCCTCGCTGCTATGAGTTTTGACCGATATGTGGCTATATGTAGTCCTTTACATTATCACATGATCATGAATGCTAGAATATGTATATTACTAGCTATCATATGCTGGGTATTGGGTACGGTGGAAAGTATACCAATATTTTTGGAACTAATGAAGTTCACTTGTTACAAGTCAAATGTGGTCAACCACTTCTTCTGTGACATCATGCCCGTGCTGAAGTTATCTTGCAGTGATACCCATTTCTTAGACCTTTACATACTCACTTTAGGAGTCATCATTTCAGCGTTTTCTCCCTTCCTTATGACATTCATTTCCTACGTCTTCATTATCGGGACCATACTGAAGATCCGATCCACCACCGGCAGACGAAAGGCCTTCTACACATGTTCCTCACACCTCACGGTTGTCAGTCTTCTCTACACCTCTCTCGCCATTCAGTACATGAGGCCACATTCCTTGGTCAACTTAAACTCGAACAAATTAATTTCTCTGTTCAACACAGCTGCTATGCCCATACTAAACCCGATGATCTATAGTTTCAAAAATAAAGACGTCAAAGTTGCTTTTCAAAGGAGGATGAGATTTTCTTTACTCCTTAAGTAAAAGATGTTTGTGGCTTTCTGGAGAAAAAGCTTGAAGACTTCACACTACCAACAATTTGAACATTTTGTTAATAACCTTAATTATATATCAAGTTTCTTTTGTACATCTCCGACACTAAGTTATGTCCTTCTCTTGGTCTAGTCATTAGCACCGTCCATTCAAAATACATGTTACGGCTTCTCCTCATACTTTCCAGGGTCTTGGCCATTAAAGCTTGAGGTCTTCAGCTCAAAACACATTGGGGCACATTTACTAAGTGTCCGAATCGTGTTTTTCCGCCGGGTTTCCCGGATTTTTCCGATTTGCACTGAATTGCCCTGGGATTTTGGCGCACGTGATCGGATTGTGGCGCAACAGCGCCGGCTTTCACGCAACAGGAATCGGGGGCATGGCCATTGGAAAACCCGACGGATTCGGAAAAGCTGCGGATTTTAAAAAAATTTGTGTTGCAAAACTAGCACTCACATTCCGGCGGACTTCAGCGCAGCAGCGACACCTAGTGGACATCGAGCGCACAACCTTAGTGAATCCCGGCAGAACCCGAATCAGCGTCGGAGAATGCGCCACTGGATTGCGACTGGACCGGGTAAGTAAATCTGCCCCACTGGGGCTTATTTACTATGGGTCCGCAGACGCACTTTCGTCAGATTTTCCGATGGATGGCTGAATGTTCCACATTCCGCATATTTTCTTTTACAGTCATACAAAAAGATTATTTTAAGACAAGGGGTTCCAGAGGTGAATAACTTCAGTTTATTAGAACATGTGAAAAATACATATTTTGACATGTCCTAATAAAAAGTAGTTTTTAACTTTTGTTTGAACACATTTTTCCTTTGAGCTGCTGAAACCCCTTCTTGAAGAAGAACCTTTCTGTTTTTGAACCACTGTATCTGGACCAGTGTAGCCTGTTGCCAGCACCGCTTACTGGCCATCTACATATAAGAATTTAACCTTTCAATTTTATGTTTTTTTTTAAAGTAAACTTAAAGGAAATCTACCACAAAAATCCATCATGATAAACCGGTGAAACTTACTCATAGATCCAGGCAGGATCTATGGGCTATAGGGGTTTTACTAGAGCCCCTTAGTGGTGCAGTTTTCCAGGCTGTTATAATGTGCAGAACACGTCTCACCCAACCTCCCTCGACCTGTGTAATCTAGCAGCTGCAGAATGTGTAGGAGGAAGGGAGACCTACTCTGCACAGTGTAACAGCCTGTGAAGCTAAAGCACAAGGGCTCTGATAACACCTCCCACAGCCCTTCTGACTAATTAGCATCATTTTAAAGTTGATGATTGCCGAGGTCATGTTGTCTGGATCGATGCGTAAGTGCCCCTGGTTTATCATGATGGATTTTTATGGTGATTTCCTTTAAATGTATAAAACAAGTAATATACATTGAAAAGTGTGCCAATATAACAACCTGAAATACAGAAAAAAACTGCAAAATTATCAATACAAATATTCACTTTATTATAGTTCCAGTAGACAAAAGTTCATCATCATATATCACATAGGTGGGATAATCTAGACAAGGGGCAAAGTGGCCTCAGATGGAAAAGGGCACCCACAAAATACATAAGCCACCCTTAGTAGGCCCAAAAATCAAAAATACCCAGTATCACTAAATAAATATCATGTCGAAAAAAATTAAGGTGTCGAGGAGTAATAGTTATTGCTCAATATATGTAAAGAGAACTCGGAGGTTCCTTCCCGCTTCGAAGTATCCATATGTCTGCAATACACTCACCCAGGGCCGGATTAAAGGAGGGGCTCATGGGGCTTGAGCCCCGGGGCCCCCACTACTTTCACTTTATAAGGGGCCCCCACCAGTTTCCGACACACTGTCTCTGTGTGCAATGCGCAGCGGCCCGTGACCACCCGCAATGCACATAGAGGTCTAGGATGACAGCTGTGTCTGTGAGACACAGCTGCCTTCGCTGGGGGAGATCGCCGAGATCGACATTTTCTACAGGGGACTGGCGGCTAAAGTCTACAGGGGACTGGTGGCTGTATACCACAGGGGGCTGGTGGATGTATACTACAGGGGGCTGGTGGCTGTATACTACAGGGGGCTGGTGGCTTCATATTACAGGGGTCTGGCAGGCTATATACTACAGCGGGCTGGTAGGCTACATACTACAGGGGGCTGGCAGGCTATATACCTCCAAAAACATTGTTGGAAGGGCCTCCACCAGTTTGCGCCCAGAGGCCCCCACCACCCTTAATCCGGCCCTGCACTCACCCGAAAGCATGGTGATGGGTGGTCTATGGGCGATCGAGGGGGGCCTTTAGTACACCCCGACGCGCGTTCCGCACTGGTGCTACGTGAGGAGAATATACCAACCTGGCATCAGTCTTGTACAGAGCAGGACTATGGAGGCAAATATATACATATTCAGCAATATACAGACTACATGACCATGAAGAAGTGTCCGTGGGTGGGAGACTCTGACCTCCGCCATACTATAACATTATACTATAGTGTTTGTTATACCTGCTATACATGGGATCCTTTCATCTTCCCATGAGCTGGTAATTATAAGACATGAATTGATGGGAAACCTTTATGAGTCATGAACAGATGGGAAGAGAAGGGAGAAGCCGCCAGTAAAAGCGATGGGAAATCTTCCATAATGGGCGATGACTTCCCTTCTATGTGAGCACTGAAGGAGCAGAACAGAGGAGCCGCCTACAGCGGAGGATGTGCCGTCCGGTGAGTGGGGACAGACGATCGGCACTGTATTTACTCTGGATGGGCTTCACCTATTAGCTAGTAATGTAATGGGGGACATTTTTGGCACATTGTTGGGTTAGTTGGGGAAGATGATATATTGAATGAACACGACTCGTCACAAGTGTCCTGCTGACTCTCCATGATGTAAGATGCTACAATATACTGTACATACAGATACTTACCCCTTATTCACAGGGAATATATTTCTGATTGTAAGGGGTCTGACCACTGAGATTCTCAAGGGTCCCGAGTCATGTGAATGCAGTGCTATACTCCAATCATTTAAGGGGTAACCATCTTTTCATATTATTTTTAATATTGTCAACGGAGGGGGGGGATGTCGTGAACATTTTTCTAATATACAGGTATTCCTGATTTACATACAAGATAAGGTCCATCAGTTTGTTCTTACGTTGAATTTGTATGTAAGTCGAAACTGTATATTTTATAATTGTAGATCCAGACAAAAAAGGTTTTTGCCCAAGGGAAAATTGGGGTTTCATAATTTTTTGCTGTAAGGGGACCAGGGAATGTCAATAAAGCTTCATTACAGACAGCTTACAGCTGATCATTGCAGTCTGGGACTATAGTAACATCCAGAGAGGTCACCAGAGGTCACAGGGGGCAGAGGGGTCCGTCTTTAACTAGGGGTCGTCTTTAAGTCGGGTGTCCTTAAGTAGGGGACCGCCTGTACTTCATTAAGAAATTCTGCTTAGTTTGTAAATTAACAGACTGCAACGTGCCCCCAGTTGTGAGTGTTTACCCTGTCTCCTCTATCCCTGGCTGTAGTATGCTATGATCACTAAATTCAAACATCAAGCTGAAAGTGAAGGGGTTAATCCTCCCTTCTCAAAGCTGTTTAACCAAACACCGGTTGATGTGAGATGCTCACAGGATGTGAGATGCTCTAGTCCATTCACTTAAAGCATAACCATCTTTTGATGTAATTTTTAATATTGTCTGCAGGGAGGGGGCGGTGTCGAGAACATTTTTCTAATATACTTCATTAAAGGGAACCTGTCACCAGGGACCACATTTTTCACTAAACATAGATTCTAAAAGCCCATGACACCTGCAGTGCACATCTGCCTTTCTGCCTTTTCTAAGTATTTGCATTACAATATAATTGTGTGTTATAACTGTTAAGATTGGTACACAAAAGACAGGGGATAGTGTGCCCTGAGCTTGTCCCAACCTCTGTCCCTTCCTATAGCCCCCCACGCTAAACCGTGGGGCGACTACTTGAAGACTCGAAATACACTGGATAAGTGTGAGAAGGAAAACACAAACAGACTGACAAACATAAAACACAAAAGAATCGTAAACAAGCCGGAGTCACAACGAGAGGTACGTCAATAGCAAAATCAGTAAGCAAAGAGTCAAAGTCAAAAACTAGCCGAGGTAACAACAATACAGATACAGATACAGAGCAATACAACCTAATGCAGCAGCGAGTGGAGAAAGGGATTTTCAAACACTGGCACAGGTGACTAGTGAGGCTGCAATTTATGCAGCCAGAACTCCACCTCCAGAACCTGATAGGAGCTGGACAGCATCTGGGAATTAACCCCTCATGGTGCAGAATAACCAGGCATCATGCAGAGGTACCACAAGTCCCAGCCACTCCTAGACAGCGCGAGATCTTAGCAGCCGCTGCCCAGGACGAGAGGTGGAGTTTGCGCGGATACGCGCCGGGGTTCGGAGAGCGCTGCTGGTACCACCAGAAGAACCAGAAGTCCCAGCAA
The DNA here is from genome assembly GCA_019512145.1 of Engystomops pustulosus. Classification (NCBI taxonomy): domain Eukaryota; kingdom Metazoa; phylum Chordata; class Amphibia; order Anura; family Leptodactylidae; genus Engystomops; species Engystomops pustulosus. The sequence continues at coordinate 3,106,156 of CM033650.1, read as the reverse complement.
TCTCCCTAGCGAACCTGACAATAACTTACTCTTGCTCCATGACAAAATCCTGGGGTAGTCACAGGGGCTGGGCTTTGGTTTGGATGCATTTCAAAAAACAACATGTGGCTTGTCTGAGCTGCAGGCTGTCTCCATATTTGTGCTCCTGTACAGCTTGTCCCTCCCACTGATGTCAGGCTGACCAGGCTGTGACCTCTGAGAAGGAGCAGGAGGAGGAGCTAGACAGGAGCACAAAGGTGGGGGCCAAGCTCTGAGGAGTGAGTAACAGACAAGTCACATGTTGTTTTTTTGAAATGCATCTAAAGTCAAGCCCCTGGGACTACCCCAGAATTTTGTCATGGAGCAAGAGTAAGTTATAACACACAATTATATTGTAATGCAAATGCTTAGAAAAAGCTGAGAGGCAGATTTGCACTGCACGTTGTCTTTAGTGAAAAATGAGGTCCCTGGTGACAGGTTCCCTTTAAGAAATTCATTTTAGTTTGTAAAAAAAAAAAAAGCTAGACCCTACCATAGAAATGTGTGTGTGTCTATGGAGGCTGCATGAGCTCACATCTAATTTCACTGTGTTTGGTTAAACCGCTCTGAGATGGGTGTCCTATTGGTCAGATCTCTACCAATCAAACGTGTATCCTCTATTTTGTAATTGTGAGATAAGAGACTATTTTGGCACAATCAGTTTGTTATGGGATGTATACTCCATAGACACCACAGACACAAAATCTGAAACCAAAACCATGAATTTGTAGACCTGCCCTCCAGGTGGCAGTATGGTCATTCCCAAGATGCTTTACTCCGAAAGTCTCTAGTTAATGCTTTTCCTACAGTCCACAGATCTTATTACAGACAGCTTCCTGGTTAGGCGTGGAGAACATCTATAGCAATTTATCTGCCAAAAGATATCCATCCTAATTCCCCATTATATATATCATGATGAGACATCCAATCCTCCCATTCTTAAAGAGCTTCTGTTGGTTTCGACAACTCATCTACATATGACCTATGTAATCATGTTAACATAAGAGAATAACCCCAAGATGCTATCTGCACTATTAGATTACTCTATGTGCTTTCATTGAAATGAACATTAACAAGCCAGTCTGGCCCACCAGAGGACCGGAGGATCCCTCAGTGGGTCCTGAAACTGAATGGTGAAGTGACCATATCTGACCTCCATAGGCCAGACCTTACAATGAGCTGTGGGGTTCAGATTGTAGAACAGGAAACCCAATTACATTGCCCCCTCAATCATTAATTTATGCCCCCTCCATGTTCCTTACTGACCACCAAATAAAAAGGCAATACCTTATGTTCCATGCATCTGCTCCAGCTTCAGGGTCACAGAATGCAGAATTGAAATACTATATTGGCAGATGTGGGGTAAATGTTACTGTTTTGGTGATTGTGCGAGCACTGTTACTATACTGGCTACTGTTAGAGCACTGTTAGTATAAAGGCTTCTGTGGGATAACTTTTACTATATTGGCTACCATGGGGACACTGTTACCACAAAGGCTTCTTTCTGTAGGGGCACTGTTATTATTTTGGCAACTGTGGGAGCCCTCTTACTATAATGGGCTTTGTGGCTTCTGTGGGGCACTCTTACTATATTAGCTACTGTGGGGGCACTCTTACTATAATGGGCTTTGTGAGGGCACTCTTACTATATTAGCTACTGTGGGGGCACTGTTACTATATTGGCTACTGTGGGGGCACTGTTACTATATTGGCTATTGTGGAGGCAATGTTACTATACAGGCTACTGTGAGGGCACTGTTACTGTAATGGGCTTTGTGATGGCACTGTTACTATATTGGCTATTGTGGGGGCACTCTTAGTATAAAGGCTTTTGTTGGGGAACTTTTACTATATTGGCTACTATGGGGGCATTCTTACTATAAAGACTTCTATGGGGGCACCGTTATTATATTGGCTACCATGGGAGTACTGTTACTATGAAGGCTTCTGTGGGAGCATTGTTATTATTTTGGCAACTGTGAGAGCATTCTTACTATAAAGGCTACTGTCGGGCAGTCTTACTATATTGGCCATTGTGGGGGTACTGTTACTATACGGGCTACTGTGGGGGCACTGTTATAATATTAGCTACTCTGGGAGCATAACAGTGATCTCTAGGGGAGCAAGAGAACAGTATTAGATTTGAATTTTATTATGAATAAACCCCATCTTAGATATGTTCTGATGCTGAGAATGTGTTCTGCGAATGTGCTTAGATTATCAGGGTCCAGGTTTATATTCCGTTTTATTTAGCTTCTGAACATTCTGCTATTTTATCTGACACATAGAAAAAGAGAGATGAGACAGATCAGAGTAATCAGATAGATATAAAACAATGGCACACTCCAGCTCTGCTATATCTCAACTATAACACACACAGGGTTATCTCTGTTATATGCCTCCCTCCCTTGGACAAAGACCTTATCTGTCTGTAGCTTGTAGAGTCTCTGTACACAGCTTGCTGGCAGAAAGTGCTTGTGTATGAGCTGGTCTTCTGATGCAGGGGGAGAGTCTGGAGGCAGAGAGCACTGCAGTGTGCAGATAGGAAAAGCTATTCATGAGAAGAATCTGACCATAGTCAGAAGATTTACAGTCTACACCAGGACTAATGGACACAGGGTAGAATTATATCTGTGAAATGCTGTATTTTTGTTAATAGCACTGAATTAGAGAATGTGTTATTTCGTTATCTTGAGTATATTTATGAATCTTGTCTTTAAGACAACACCTCTTTAAATGGCTCAAAAAGTTCCAAAAATTTGGCAATTTTAAGCCAACTAAAAGGAGGTGCCGTGTCAGACTAGACTAGATATTGCTCAGATCAGATTGTTTCCAGTTACATAATATAGAGATGTTCTAACTTTCCTTAATATTTGTTCATTGAACTGATTATCTTGTGTCTTTTGTTTTAGAAACAAAACACCTTTATAGCAGCCTCCAAAAAAATATCAAATTTATAACTACCAGGAGTTAACTACTATATTCTAATATTTTTTCAATGCAAGAATGATAAAGAAAACCAAAATTCTCATCTTCATCCTCATCATTGTACTTGTAGTTGGAGTCACCTTCTACTGGGGACAGTTTGATGTTTCTTCTCAAGCATTGGAAAGCCAAGAAACCAAAATATCTCCACTTCATAAAGAGGATGAGATCGTTGTTCTCGTTTGGCTCTGGCCATTCGGTGACCATTTTCCGTTGAACACGTGTCTTGTAGAATTTGGCATTTCTGGTTGCCATCTTACGGTGGACAGAAACTTGTATGACGTTGCCAATGCAGTGGTCATACACCATGTAGATGTTATGTATGACAAAAAATCATTGCCTCAACAGCCAAGACCACATTTTCAGCATTGGGTTTGGTTCAATATGGAACCTCCACTGATTATCAAGAACTTAGATCTACTAGATGACCTATTCAACAGGACTATGACATTTCGTCAGGACTCGGACATTTTTAGACCTTATGGTCAACTTGTGCCTTCAAAAGGGTCTCAGAACTATACCATTCCAACCAAGTCCAAACTGGTTTCATGGGTGGTTAGTAAGTGGTACCCAGGTGTTCGTCGAACAGAATATTATGAGGAACTGAAGAAATATGTCCATATTGATGTCTACGGTGGAAAACACCAAAAACTGAGTAGCGATGACTTTCATTCAACCATCTCCCAGTATAAATTCTACTTGGCCTTCGAGAATTCTATCTTCAAGGATTATATCACCGAGAAGTTATGGTCCAATGCATTTGGGTCGTGGGCAGTTCCAGTTGTGTTGGGAACATCTCGGAAGAACTATGAACGTTTTGTTCCTGGAGACGCCTTCATTCATGTTGATGATTTCTCAAGTCCTAAGGAATTGGCTTCCTATTTACTAGAGTTGGACAAAAATGATGAAAAGTACAGGAAATATTTTAATTGGAGGAGCCATTATGAAATCAAAGTAGGGGGTGGGTGGCAACTGAATTATTGTAAAGTTTGTGAATCCTTGAGAAATGGTCCACATTACCAAGTAATTCCCAGCATATCCAAATGGTTTCTTAACAATTCTGCTTTTTTCTCATGAAATATTATGGCATTTTTTTACCATTAAGTTCTTTGTCGCTGTCATGCTCTGTTCATAGAAATTAATCTATAAAAATTGGAAAAAAAGTAAAGTGGTTTCTCTGAACCAGCACAGTTTCTTGGTAATTTACTCTACAGGGCGAATGTCGATGCTCCTCAAATAAAATAATAAAATATATTACATAGAGTCCGTCCAGATGTATAGGTTACAGTGTGTGCAGTGCCGTCCCACTACATTGGGACCCTCCTTCTAATTAAAACATGTACAGTGTCTTTCAAATTGCAATATAGCAGCCCCCGGGTTACATACAAGATAGGGTCTGTAGGTTTGTTCTTAAGTTGAATTTGTATCTAAGTCGGAACTGTATTTTTTATAATTGTAGCCCCAGCCAGAGCTTTTTGGGTTTCTGTGACAACTGGATTTTAAAAATGTTGGGTTGTTATAAGAACCAGGATTAACAATAAAGATTCATTACAGACATCATTTATACCTGTTACAGCTGATTATTGTAGCCTAGGACTAAAGTACAGTAAATTACTAATATCCGGAGGTCCGTTTGTAACTAGGGGTCGTCTGTAAGTCGGGTGTTCTTAAGTAGGGGACCGCCTGTACCTGCCATGAATTACTGTAATAGCACAGTACACACATACATCAACAAAACCACAAAACCACCATACATAAATACAGCATCAGCTCAGAGCTCAATACATAAATACAGCACCAGGACAAAGCTCAATACATAAATACAGCACCAGTACAAAGCTCAATACAGAAATACAGCACCAGGACAAAGCTCAATACAGAAATACAGCACCAGGACAAAGCTCAATACATAAATACAGCACCAGGACAAAGCTCAATGCATAAATACAGCACCAGGACAAAGCTCAATACATAAATACAACACCAAACATAGAGCAACACAGCACCGAGCCCTCTAATTCACATATATACAGTATCATTCATAAGAAATACAGACATATACTGTGACCTATATACTGTGCCCCCTTAAAGAGATCTATATATACTTTACCCAATTTTAGAGAGATATAGACATATACTATGCCCCTTTACAGAGGGATATAGGTATATACTGTGCCCCAACACAGAGACTAAGGGGTTATTCATCACTGTTTTTCCTGGGCTTTTTTGACATACAACAGTCTAAAAAATAGTCATATTGAGGGTTTTTGAAACTTTTCACAGCTAAAAAATCTCACAGGACTATTCCTGCCACTTCATTCATCTGGCCCAAACATAGAACCACTGCTAGAGCAACGCCGTGCATAGTCGGATGCATGACTGAACACTTTTACAAAAAGTCTTATAAAAAGTCTCATAGACTCAAGTCTCTGCTGGGACTTTTTATGCATTTTGAGACTTTTGAAAAAAAAAAAAATTCCAGACACAAAATAGACCATAAGAATATTTACTAAAGGGTCAAAGCCACTTTAATGAATCTGATGGTCAGATTCATGGCCAAAAGGCTTAAACTTCATAAATAACCACAAATGACGTCAAACTAGATCACATGTTAATAGATGAATCAGCTGGTAAGCCATTGCGCTGGGTCAACACTCCGGCCCTGCAAAAGTACTGCATGTCAGAGGTCTGCTGCTGAGTGGTCCCTAATAACCAGTCAGCAAGTTACTTACCGGGCTCCCAGGACATTAACAACTGGTTGTGTAAAATCTAAAAAAAAATTACAGTTATTTTTTTGTAAGACTGATATGGATACCAAATAGGTGAAAAGTCATTTTTATTTTAATTGATTTATAGTCAACAAAAATAATCACCGATTCTTGGAGACAGCGCGTACACAAAAACCGGTAATTCTTTTAGATTTTTACACATCCATTTGCTATTCCGTCAGCTATACAATGATGGACACAGGTTACGCTGAAGCCCCCCCCCCCCCCACTTCCAAGACCACATAAACTCTTCCTTACACAAGGTCTACCTTTTGGCCTCCTAGGGCGCCAGGTCATATTACTACCTAACCTTAGCCTTAGACAAGGCTAAGAAGTGTAACATCCCCCATTGGGCCGCGCCTTCTTTGGCTACAGGCAGCTGGATTACCTTTGGTGCCTAGCGTTTGTCTGGGTCATGGTCGCTGGGTATCGGAGGAACAGGCCCCGCCCAGGCCGGGCAGTTATCGGACAGGTAGTTTAGCAGGAATGGAGGGAGATGCTGCGGATGGATGATAGTTCTCCCTGGGGCAACCCTGATGTAGGTGTAGGGATCCCTGGGTGAATGGTAAATGGGGAGCCCTTGATGTTAGCGGCTTGTGGCAGGTATCAAGCGAGGACAAGTGGCAATACCTTTATTCAAGGACATGGCGTTGGCAACAACAGCAGATGATGACAGTGTGGCTACAAAGGGGGGACAGTGTGGCTACATAGGGGGGACAGTGTGGCTACATAGGGGGGGCAGTGTGGCTACATAGGGGGGACAGTGTGGCTACATAGGGGGGGACAGTGTGGCTACATAGGGGGGACAGTGTGGCTACATAGGGGGGACAGTGTGGCTACAAAGGGGGGACAGTGTGGCTACATAGGGGGGACAGTGTGGCTACATAGGGGGGACAGTGTGGCTACAGGGAAGGGGGATTGTGGGGCATCAGCAGCTTCCTTCTAAAGACATCAAATGGAAAGTTTACTCATAAGATAAGTTAAGATTACAAAGATTAAACTGTTAATAGTTACATAAAGTTCATTTCCCGTGAAAGATTTATCCCCTGATGTAAACATATGTTATAAATATAGAGGTTCTGCCATAAAGATAACACATGTGCAGGCGTTCTGCCATGTCATTACTGATTCTTCTTATCCGTACTATGACCAGGTAAGACAAGGAAATGCAGATAATGGATGTATTAGATTTGTTTTATGATGTAATTGTTGTGTCATTCCTGGGTGAATGGTAAATGGGGAGCCCTTGATGTTAGCGGCTTGAGGCAGGTATCAAGCGAAGACAAGTGACAATACCTTTATTCAAGGACATGGCAACGGCAACAACAGCAGGTAATGATTTAACTGGTTCAAGGTTGCTGGTTGGCTGGGGTTCGGCAGAGGTGGCTCACAGCCTGGTATTGATAGCTTCAGGATGGAGATGAGTGGCTGCAGGGTTTGATGCAGACTCTTAAAGGTAGAGACCTGCAGAGGCCTTAGTTGTAGGCCGTGTGTCTGGGCAGTAGACCTCAGGCACATGTGCTTCCCTGCAGTTTTATTCCGCAACTACTCTGCATTGGCAGGGGTGTTGCAGAATCCAGCTATTACTCTGAGTCATTTTTGTTGGATACATTTTAGGAATTTTTGATTGAGTGTTAGATAATATTTGTGTTTAGCTGCACATTGCTTGGTCCCAATAATGGATTTTATACATGAACCCTAAGCATGCCCGGCACCAGCACCCGGCTAACAAGTGTAAGGCCCAAGGGCGCTGAATGGGCCAACTCTAGCGCCAAAAAAAAATTTTGTCCACTGGATCAATTGTACCAATGTCGCTTTAAGACACTGGTACAAATGATTAGCTTTCAGGTTTTTTTGCCTCAATGCTTCGCCCATCAGGAGCGCAGCATAGAGGCAGAATCCATAACTCACCTTTCCTAATTCCTCTCAAGGGGCGCTCCACACTGTACACGGCAGCTCTGAAGATGCACACTTGACATCACATCACAAGTGCCGGCTTCAGAACCTGCGCGTAAAGTGGGCGCCTGCCAAAGAAAGAGGGCAGCAGCAGGGGCTGCGTCAAGGGAACCAGGAAAGGTGGTAAATTTTTTTTATTCCCCAAGTGTGTGTGGGGGGGGGGGGCAGTGTGGCTACAGGGGGAGGGGGCAGTGTGCCTTATGGGTGGGGGGAAGTGTAGCTACGGGGGAAGGGGGCAGTGTGCCTTATGTGTAGGGGGCAGTGTGGCTACTGGGGAGGAGGCATTGTGGCTATGAGGGGAAGGGGCAGTGTTCCTTTATGGGTGGGGGGTAGTGTGGCTACAGGGGGAGGTGGCAGTGGGGGATAGTGTGGCTATGTAGGGGGAACAGTGTGGCTAGGGGGGAGGGGATAGTGTGGCTATGTAGGGGGGGCAGTATGACTACCTAGGGGGGAACAGTGTTGCTTATGGAATGTGGCTTATGGGGGAATGTGTGGCTACGTTGAGGGGGCTGTGTGGCTTATGGGTGGGTGGACAGTGTGACTATGTGAGGGGGATAGTCTGGCTACATAGGAGAGACAGTGTGGCTATGGGGGGACAGTGTGGCTTATGGACAGTGTGGCCTCCTTCTAAAGTCTTCAAATGGAAAGTTTACTCATAAGAAAAGTTAAGATTAAAAAATGAGTTAATAGTTACATGAAGTTCATTTCCCATGAAATATTTATCCCCTGATGTACAAATACGTTATAAATATAGTGGCTCTGCCATAAAGATAACACATGTGCAGGCGTTCTGCCATGTCATTACTGATTCTTCTTATCCGTACTATGACCAGGTAAGACAAGGAATATGCAGATAATGGATGTATTAGATTTGTTTTATGATGTAATTGTTGTGTTATTATACAAAAAGGTTCTAGTTATTCTTTTGGATTTTAGAGCCATTTCTTTCGGGTGCTGAATTGCGGGTCTTGCCTCTGGTATAGCCATTAGAGAGCACATTCAAAAGATCTAGGGTGTAGTCAGGTACTAAACCTTAAAAAAAGGGGAAGAAAAGGATAATCCAAGAGACGCACAACATGAATAAAAATAAGACGTACAGTACAAATACATCATGGAACACTGGAAACAAACACCAAAGGGGCTAAACCAAAGAAATGACACAATGGGGCGACCGTCTGAGGCTGTAGCCCACCGAGCACCCCACAAACTAGAAATTCTAAGGTGTGTATCTCACTAAGAAGAGGGATAAATGGTAAAATATATATGATAAAGTATATGTTGTAATCAAATAAACAGTACAATACAGATCCTACACTATCCTTTTACAGGGAAATGCATGAGACTATCAAAGCTCCTACGAAATCCAAGTGAAGGTCTAATACATGCTCAAACAACTAAAACAAGGAAATGCAGGCAAATGATTCGGATTTAACCCTGACGGGAAATGTGAATACCGAGATCAAAATACACGGTGAACAGTAGAAGGGGTTAACAGAGCACAATGTCAAAAGCAGTGTCGGACTGGGGTTCCTTGGGCCCACCAGATAAATTATGCTGGGGGCCCACCCAGCTTCTAGAAAACAGACTCCAGATTGAGTTGTCTTCTGCTGTATCTCTGGGGTCAAGAACTAGGTTAGAGCCTGGGCCCACCGGAGGAAACCCTGGTACTCTGGTGGGCCAGTCCAACACTGGTCAAAAGAAAGAGAGAGATACAGGAACCTACATTGGTGGTCCAGGACCCTACACGTATCACCATAGACCAATTGCTTCCTCAAGGGTGAGGGCTCACTAGGAGCCTGCAGTATTTAAAGGGGTTGGCCACTTTACCATATGTTTTTGTAATGTGTGTATGCATAGGGGGGGGCAGGATATTAGGTAATTTAACCAATATACATCTATTACTAGTTCTGCTTCGCTTTATTTATATATAAAGTGACGCCTCCTGTCATTTACCTCATCATCCAGAGATTCCGGATCATAAAATGGCCGCAGATGGAGGGTCATGTGATCTCTAACTGTCCATGAACAATCGCCCTGCCAGGAGCTTGATCTTGTATTCATGAATATAAGATCAAAAAAGTCTTAAGCAATCCATATCATGAATATAAGAACTTGTTCACGCAAATATAGTGCATATCGTGCAATAATACAGTGTACAAAATTAGAAACAAAAAGTGACCGTATATGGCAAGATTATAAGAGCGCGTTCACACATAGGAAATGCACATCTGGCAATAGTACATCGTACATGCTGCAAAGAAGAAGGTCAAAAAGGTCTCCTCATCTACATTGTAACAAAAAAATGGCACGATCGGAAGAAACATATATAGTGCACATTGTGATGTTGTACATCATAAATGCAACAGGGAATAAGAAAGCACTAAAAACGACATGATATAATAAGGAACAAACATGACCTCGCACTCATCCGCAGATTCAGGAAGTGTGACTGTGTTTAAAAATGTCTTCTTTTATTGTAGATAATGCATAAAAAGAAACATCAAGAGCGTGTATCCACAAAAACAAAAAGCAAGGTCATGTTTGTTCCTTGTTCTATGATGTGCTGAAACCTGCACATGGATCTGCGAGCACCTTCACACAATCGTAAGCTGAAGCGGCAAGAGGGGTGAGCTGGATTCGCACATTGGGGCAGATTTACTTACCCGGTCCATTCGCGATTCAGCGGCGCGTTCTATGTGGAGGACTCGGGTCTTCCGGCGATTCACTAAGGTAGTTCCCCCGATGTCCACCAGGTGTCGCTGCTGCTCTGAATTCCGTTGGAGTGCACTGAAGTTCACCAAACCAGGCCGGGTGCAGGTAAGCGCGAGTCAAGCGACACTTTTTTTTTTTTAAATGCGGCGTTTTTTCCAAATCCGTCTGCTTTTTGTATGGCCACGCCCCCCGCTTTCCATCGCATGCACGCTGGCGCCGATGCACCACAATCCAATCGCGTGTGCCAAAATCCCAGGGCAATACAGGGAAAATCGGTGCAAAACGGAAAAATTTGCGTAACCCGCTGGAAAAACGCGATTCGGGCCCTTAGTAAATGACCCCCACAGTGCGTTTGTTTTTTCTACATGATATAATACTTACACACTCCAGATATGCTTACAGCTACAATCCCACATGTGTATATACCCAGTGGTGTAACTACCAAGGTGGCCATAGCAGCTGATATGGGGTATGCAGTATCAGGGGAAGCAAACTAACACACTAAAGAATGGAGATTGTGCACCATTGTGGACCTGGCAACAGCTGGCATGGCTGCCCAACCCTGAAGGACAACAACAAAGCCATATCTATCACCAGTTGGGGGTACAAGCATCCAAAATTTCTGGTTACTATTTGTAGAAGCTCATAGGGTTTCTAGAACTTGTCTCTCAGTCGACCTTTCCTCGGATGAGGCATAAGCAGGGGAATAGTTCCCAGGGATAAGGATTAGAGATGAGCGAACACTAAAATGCTCGGGTACTCGTTATTCGAGACGAACTTTTCCCGATGCTCGAGTGCTCGTCTCGAATAACGAACCCCATTGAAGTCAATGGGAGACTCGAGCATTTTTCAAGGGGACCAAGGCTCTGCACAGGAGCTTGGCCAAACACCTGGGAACCTCAGAAAAGGATGGAAACACCATGGAATGGACAGGAAACAGCAGGGCGCATCATGGATGCCTCTAGGCTGCCTAATCGCACCATTATGCCAAATTTATGGGCAACAGCATGGCCATGAAAGAGTGACAGAATGAAGCTAGATAGCATCTAAAACATCCAATAATTGACCCTGACACTATAGGGGACGGCATGCAGAGGCAGCGGCAGCAGGCTAGAAGTGTCATGGCGACATACCCTAAGAGACTCAGCTTCAAACCAATGGGTTGGCAGAGAGGAACCAAAGGAGTGAGCAAGAAGCTCTCAAATAAGATCGGTACATGATAAAAGTTTGCCAGTATATTTTTGTGGATTACACAGCAGGGTGGCGACAAGTTACACATGGAACCAGAAAACAACCCAAAATTCTGCCTGACACAAGCTCGTTTGATAAGGGGACCATGTATGGAGCAGTGAACTAGTAGTAGATTAAAGGTGCTGCAGTTAAAACTATGTTAGTTGGATCTTGGCATGGGCTGCGCGCTCCGCTGCCAGGCGAGCTTTCGCTCCCAGCCCCTGTCTCTAGGCTACTCCCCAACCAGCACTTCTAAACCTTTTGTATAAGATCAAGTGTAGTAGCGTTCTTATAAGTTTGGGATATGGCGGGTGAGGGAATGTAAACAGATGCGCAAGACGCTGAAATAATATCCCTAAAGTAAAAGTTTGCCATTATATTTTGTGGAACACAGCAGGGTGGCGACAAAGTTAACAACTTTGATGTGGAATCCATGAAAACAACCCAAATTTCTGCCTGACACACCTCGTTTGATAAAGGGATGATGTATGGAGGCAGCTATATGGACGACTTTTGGAGGTACAATGGAGACAACGTGTGGAGGCTGCTATGGAGACAATTAATTTGGATAGTGCCTGTATGTGGCAGTCCCAAACATTTTTCAAACCAGGAGCAGGTAGGTGGCCCTCCAGTAAATGGATAGATTGAGTGCCTGTATGTGGCAGTCCCAAAAATGTTTCAAACCAGAGGAGCAGTAGGTGGCCCTCCAGTAAAATGGAATAGATTGAGTGCCTGTATGTGGCAGTCCCAAAAATGTTTCAAACCAGAGGAGGCGGTAGGTGGCTCCTCAGTAAAATGAATAGATTGAGTGCCTGTATTTGGCAGTCCCAAAAATTTTTTAAAACAGGACCGGGTAGTGGCCCTCCAGAAAAATGGAATAGATTGAGTGCCTGTATTTGGCACTCACAAAAATTGTTTCAAACAGAGACCGGGTAGTGGCCCCCAAAAAATTAAATGCATGAAGTACTATAGCAAAGCACCGTGGGCCCTTCCCAAAAATAGCCATTTTCCTCTGCTTTACTGTACAAAAAGGAGAAGAGAGGAAAATGAGGAGGGAGATGGATCAATTATTCAGGTTAGCTTCCTTCACCTGGTGAGATTGGAAAATTCTGAGAAATCCAGCCTTTATTCATTTTAATAAGCGTCAGCCTGTCAGCGCTGTCAGTCGACAGGCGTGTACGCTTTCGGTGATGATGCCACCAGCTGCACTGAAAACCCGCTCGGACAAACGCTAGCGCAGGCAGGCAAGAACCCCAAGCGTACAGCGCCATTCGTGCCACAGTCCACTTTGAAACCCAGTAGTTGTAGGGAGCTGTGTGATCATTATGGACGATGGTATGTTCAGCTACGTACTCCCTCACCATCTTTCTGTAAAGATCAGCCCTACTCTGCCGAGACTGGGGACAGTTTGACAGTGTCTTGCTGGGGTGACATAAAGCTGGCAAAGCCTTGTAAAGGCGTACCCTTGCCATGGCTGGACAGCTGCCTGCTCGCCTACTCTCCCTCGTACTTGCCCGCAGAACTACGCACTCTGCCGCTAGCGCTGTCAGAAGGGAAATACTGTTTCAGCTTGTGCACCAGGGCCTGCTGGTATCATGCATTCTCACACTCCTTTCCTCTGCAGGGATAGAGTGGAAAGATTTTGCTTTACCGTGGGTCCAGGAGAGTGAACACCCAGTTAATCGGTGCTGGAATAAATTCTTTGAACGCGAGGGTCACGGGATAGGCAGCCTAGCATGAATCTTGCCATATGCGCCAAAGTACCAACGCGTAAGAATTCACTCCCCTCACTGGCCTGACTGTCCATTTCCTCCCCTCCAACTCCTCCAACTCCTCTTCTTCCCCATACACGCTGAACAGTGAAGGACTCAACCGATGGTCCCCTCTTGTGTCTCGCTCAACATTCTCCTCCTCTTCCTCCTCATCCTCCTCCACTCCACCTCCTCCGATATGCGCTGAGAAACAAACCTGAGGGTGCTTTGGCTATCACAAGGAATATTCTTCCCCTTGTCTCTTGTGACGAGCGCAAAGCTTCCGACTTCATGCTGATCAAGAGTTTTTCAACAGGCCAAGCAGCGGGATGGTGAGGCTGATGATGGCGGCATCGCACTGACCATCTGTGTTGACTCCTCAAGTTACTCACACCTGACAATATCAGACATCCACGTCCCTCCTCATTGTAGCGTGAGGAAGCTGACTGACCTGACTACCATTTTCGGTGGAAGTTGACATCTGCAGGACTACAATCGCTCTGCGCTGCTGGTAAACTCTGGATAACATGGTCATTGTTGAATTCCACCTCGTGGGCACGCTCGCCAACATTCGGTGAGCGGGCAGTTGGAGGCGCGCTGCGCTGCCCTGAGATGGCAGCATCTGGGCTTGCCTTCCTGAAATGCGCACAGATGCGGCGCACCTTCGTGAGCAAATCAGACAGATTGGGGTATGTCTTGAGGAAACGCTGAACTATCAGATTAACACATGGGCCAGGCATGGCACATGTGTCAGTCTGCCGAGTTGCAGAGCCGCCACCAGTTACAGCCGTGTCCCACCAACCATTCCCGGCTGAGGTTCAGCGGTGCCAGCCACAGATCAGTCTGCGCCGTGACCCTGTAATATCTCTTGGGGCGTGTGCCTTTTTCGCTAGGCCAGCAGTTTGAGCACCGCCTGCTGTCGCTTAGCGCGGCACTGCTGCGTGCCTAGAGCTAGCGACTGATGGCGCCGTGCCCACGGATGGTAGTTCGGAGGAGGAGGTGGAGGAGGGGTGGGAGGATGGGAGGCTAGTAGGCCTGAAACACCTGGACCGAGGTAGGCCCCGCAATCCTCGGGCGTCGCAGTAATATGACCAGCCCCAGGGTCAACTCGGTCCCACCTCCACCAAGTTAACCCAATTTTGCCGTCAGCGATATATAGTGGCCCTGCCCGGAGCACTCGTCCACGTGTCCTGGTCAGGTGGACCTTGTCAGAAACGGCGTGGGTCGGGCACGGATGATGTTGTCTGACACGTGCTGGTGCAGGCTGGGACGACATCGGGAAAAGTAGTGGCGGCTGGGGACCGAATACCGAGGGGCGGCCGCCGCCCATGAGGTTGCGAAAGGCCTCGGTCTCTACTAGCCTATAGGCAGCATCTCCAGTCTAAGCAATCTGGAGATGTGCACATTAAAGGGCTTGGCGTCGGGTGGTTTGCACTATATTGCGTTTCCGCTCCAGCGTCTGGTGTATGGAGAGCTGAACACTGGTGTGATGCTGTGGAGTGATCGTGGAGGCGACATGGGGTTTTTGTGGCAGGGTCCTGGCAGGGGGCTGACTAGCAGCTGACACAGGGGAAGGAGCAGTGGTGTGCACGGCCGGGGTGAACGGGCTTGTTGCCACTGAGTGGGGTTTTTTAGCATTCTCCGCGCATCTGGTGGTAGTTAAGCTAGTAGGGTGGAACCCCTGCTGAGCCTGGTTTGGCAAATGTTGCACACCACAGTCCGTCGGTCATCCGGTGTTTCCTTAAAGAACCTCCAGACTTCTGAAGTCTAGCCCTCGCCGCAAGAGCCCTCGCCACGGGAGCTTCAACTAGTTGACACATTTGGCGCTGATGCACCAGCTCTGGCCCTGCCCTCCGTCTGGCCCCACCACTGCCTCTTCCAACCTGTTCTGGTCGAGGACTCTCCTCCTCTAGAAGCACTGGTTCACCGCGCCTCTCAACCCAGCTTGTGTCTGTCACCCATCATCCTCCGATCCTCAGTCTGCCCCCCCTCGACTTCCTGCCCTGACACAACTTTCCCCACTGTCTGACAACCGTGTCTCCTCATCGTCGGACACCTCTTTACACACTTCCACTACGTCAAAAGGTCATCATCACCCACAGACTGTGACTGGTGGAAAACCTGGGCATCGGAAAATTGCTCAGCAGCAACCGGACAAGTGTGTTTGTGACTGGGAAGGGTCCAGAAACAGTTCCTCAAGTATGCCGGTTCAAATGCCAATTTTTCCTGGGAGGGCGACTGGGGGGGAGGAGGCTGAGGTGCAGGAGCTGGAGGATTGGCGATTTCGTGACATGGGTGGACTGCGTGAAGACTGACTGTGGTGGACAAATTGCACGAAGCATTGTCGCATCCACGACATCACCTGTTCGCACTGTTCTGGCCCAACAGTGCTCTACCACGAGTCCCAGTAACTTCAGACATGAACCTAGGAGTGTAGCTCTGCGGCGTTCCCCTGCTCCCTCATCAGCAGGTGTGTCTCACCCCGCCCAGGACCACGCCTCTGACCCCTGCAGTAGTTGGATGCCCAGTCCCGCCTCGTCTCTACCCCTAGCCCTCAGGTTAAACATTTTAAAATGAGAGTTAACTTTATTTTTTTACTTTTTTTTGTTTTTTTTTCTTTTGTTTTTGTTTTTTTTGTTTTTTTTTGTGTTTTTTGTTTTTTTTTGCGTTTTTAAAACCAAACAATGCTATCCTATTGCTATGGCTATTTCTAGCCAAGTATCAAAGCACACTACTATGCCAGATGAGTATGACACTGGTTAGTGCCTATTGAAATCCAACCCCTACTAAATTTTTCCCACTTCGTTCTTTTGCTATGGATATGTGCGTCCACTAAGCGCAGAACACGCGGTCGCAGTCTCACACAAATTGCTCAAATTGGCTAGTTACATGCATGCAGAAGTACAGCCCACCAGCAGATCAACCAGAAATCAAATATAGAACTCTTACGTATGCGTAAGTAAGTCTTTGTATCTCCTATGGCTATTTTCTAGCCAAGTATAAGCACACTCTATGCCAGGGAGATGACCCTGAGTTTATTGCCTAATGAAATCCAACCCCTACTAAATTTTCCCACTTCGGTTTTGCGATGGTATGTGCGTCACTAAGCGCAGAAACAGCGGTCGCAAGTCTCACTACAAATTGCTCAGAATTGGCTAGTACACACTGCAGAAAAGTACAGCCACCAGCAAGATCACCCAGAAATCAAATATATAGAACGCTACTGTAGGCGTAAGTAAGCTCTTTGTATTCTCCTATGGCTATTTTCTAGCAAGTATCAAAGCACCTACTAGCAGATGAGATTGACACTGAGTTTAGTGCCTAATTGAAATCCAACCTACTAAATTTTCCCACTTCGTCTTTGCTATGGATATGTGTGCCACTAAGACTAAACCAACGGTAGCAAATCCCCCTGCTAATTCCTCACAAAATGGTACTAGATGCAAATTAAAATAAAAAAAGTAGAACTTATTGTAGCCCTAAGAAGGGCTGTTGGGTTCTTTGAGAATCACTCCTGCCTAACAGTAAGCTAATGAACACCCTACGCTTTCCCTGACCACAGCACTCTCTCCCTAGCGGCATCCGACACAAATGATCCGAGCAGCGCGGGCGCGGCTAGTCTATCCCAGGGTCCCTTGATCTGGCCAGCCAACCACTGCTATCTACGTGTAAGGGTACCACGTCATGCTGGTGGAGGCAGAGTTCTCCCTGGCTTGTGATTGGCTCTGTTTCTGGCCGCCAAAAGCAAAACGGCGGAGCTGCCATTTTCTTCGAGGCGGCGAAGTATTCGTCCCGAGCAACGAGGCATTTTCGAGTACCCTAATGCTCGACCGAGCATCAAGCTCGGACGAGCATGTTCGCTCATCTCTAATAAGGATCCATCATGGTGGCAACCAGAGCTGTAGAGAAAGGGACACTGTGAATATTCATCACCAGATCACCACAATATCAAGTGCTGTTCCCCAAAAGTAGAAATTACCCAAAATTTGAATCTCCAAAAAGGTCAATATAGTTTACAATTTTCTCAATCATAAAAATACATTTTGTGAATATTGGATATAGTATAGTAGCACTAGGTAATGTAGCAGTTCGGGCACAGCATTTGAGTTCAGGGTAAATCCCCCTGGCCAATCATAGCCATGGCTAGTAGCTAGGGACTTTCATTCACCGGATTGACTGCTCGGCCACCAATCCAGGAGTACATCCGGGTCAGGTGGCTAAACCCAAACTAGGACATCGGGTCCACTCATCTCTACAGGTTACCAATGATCTTAGGTTCAGAAACATAATATTGTTTGAAAGTCAATGGCAAATTTAAGACCAAGTTAATTGATAGGTATTAACTTTTATTCCATTAACTTTTTCTTAAGTTCAGCAAATTCCAATATCATGAAGATATCCAACAACTCCATGGAAAAATATTTTATTATTAAAGGTATATCAGATGTCCAGGAGCTACAACTTCCACTCTTCCTTCTGGTTCTAACCATTTACCTCATCACTCTTGGAGCCAACATGACCATTGTTCTACTGATCGTCTTGGATCGTCATCTCCACACCCCCATGTACTTCTTCTTGGGAAATCTGTCAATGATGGACATGTCTTGTTCCACTGTAGCTCTTCATAGACCTCTCATTACATTCATATCAAGAGATAGATCTGTCTCGTTCAGGAGTTGTTTTGCCCAGCTGTATTCATTTTCAGCCTTCACATGTGATGAGTTGTTGATCCTGACTGCTATGAGTTATGACCGATTCGTTGCCATCTGCAACCCCTTGAGATACATTGTGGTTATGAACAACAAGGTCTGTTCTCTTCTGGCCTGCACGTGTTGGGTCATAGGATTCCTAAACATCATACCATGTCTCTTGGAGATATCGGCATTTACATGCTACACATCACTGGAGGTCAACCATTTCTTCTGTGATATTATGCCCATTGTAAAACTTTCTTGTAATGACACCACCAATTTGGAACTGTACATCTTCATAGCCGGAGCATTATTTGCTACTTTTACCCCACTTGTTCTCACATCTACATCTTATGTCTTCATTATTAGGACCATATTGAGGATACGGTCAAGTTCTGGCAAACGTAAAGCCTTCTACACATGTTCTTCACACCTAACAGTGGTCACCCTTCTCTACGGCACTTTGTCTTACCAATATTTCCGACCCATTTCATCTGTCAGTTTGGAATCTAATAAACTCTACTCTTTGCTTAATACAGCTGCAGTCCCCATACTAAACCCCCTGATCTACAGCTTCAAAAACAAAGATGTGATAGCCGCAATGAAGAGGAGGTTTTGTTGAACCTTATTAAAGAAGTTACAAATCAGCTTAAATGCTGTTAGGTTTAATAATCCTTGAGAAACAACCTACCTTGCCAAGTAATTCCGGGACATCCAGGTGGTCTCTGGACAAAACTGCTTATTTTTATAAAGTAATATAGCATAGTGTTAATGTAATATTAAGCCAATCCCCGATACCTGGGGAGCTTTCTGAGCCCTGTTGGTTCCTGCTCGGGTGTTTCATGAAAACTAAACTACAGGTGTTTCCAAACTGGACCTGCTGGAGAGATAAGCTTTTTTTTAAATCCCGAGACCCCCACAGATCACGAAAACAAGGGGTCAAATGGGGTCCCACGTACCTCCGTCGGACCCCTCGTCATTCCGTCAGACTAATGGCCGCGCGTGACCATTCTGCTCCATTAATCTCTATGGAGCTGATGGAGATCGGTGAGTGCGGCGCTCGGCAATTTCCATCAGCTCCATAGAGATTAATGGAGCCGAACGTTCATGCACGGCGATGAGGGGTCCAACGGAGGTACGAGTCCGAGTCACCATGCCGGTCCCACACACCTCTGTTTCCCTGAGAGTTCTCTCCTCTTACAGTTCGGGCTTAGCTATCTGTGAGGAAGTAAACCTAACATTGAATAGCTAGGACTTGGCTGACAACCAGTGTGAGGTACTGAGGGGGGATTAGGTGACACTCTGCAGCGCAGCTCCTGAAATGTGATTTAGTAGAGCTGAGCAGATATGATCTCACTAATAGAGCCAGTGAGTCACTGTCACAGTTTGGAGCTTGGAGCACATGCGGCATGGTGGCAACGCCACTGTGCATCCCTCCCAGAGACAGTCAGTTCACAGCTGTGAATTTTTGGTGGGGGTCCCCTTATGAGAAAGTGGTGGGGGCACGATAAGATTCTGGCACTGACAAGAATATAAGTCTATCTAATACCATACCCATCCCAGTCTAGAACTGAAGTCTAGACCCACCTAGTCTAGGTGCTTGGTTCTGCTTATACAGTGGGTGAGTTGGCTGGATGGACCCCACCTGGAAGTCCATCAACCTGCTGCTGTCCTCTAAATTCCTTCTCCTTCACCCAGCCCTCCAGTCAGTGGCACACTGGCCCACTTTTCCTTCCCTGTGCAGAGTGGGAGAGGGCGATCACTGAGTCTTGGGTGGTGCAGAAAATCTGCTGATCCTTCAGTGAGTACTCACTGGCTTGTTGAACTGTCTCAGGCAGCTTCTCTACAGATACCTGTGAAGAAGAACATGTCACGATGGGAGAGGGGCCCCTGACCTGCTTCTCTGACCTGCATGTAATTTTTGACACGTCAGGACGGGGAGCAGGACATGTGGTGGACGGGCAGGCACGTGAATACCTGACCCGGCAGATATACTATAGTCTCTGCCAGATCATACCTGGTCTAAACAGGTCTTACCTGGTGGAGACTGCACCAGTATTTACTATAAGGCAGAGCCTCTCAGTAGATATGGGTGCTGGGGTGCTGGCTGGGAAGGGGGTTGGGGGAATTTTAAGAATGGCGTATGACTCTCTACAGTCATTCACTGTTACTGTAAAATGAAACAGTAGCCCATCACCATGTCTACCTCCAAGGCCCCCCATCAAAAAAAAATCAAAAGTGGTTTAATAAGTGTATAAAAATATTGATCATAAAAATTACAACACAAATTTATCATTATTCCATCTCCCTCTACCCAAAGAGTTCATGTACGACACCCAATAAGGCCCTATGATTTCTATGTACTACCTTAGACCCTCTCTTAAAGGCCCATTTCAACTCCAAAAAAGAAAACTTTTCCATACACTAAATTGGTGTAAGAAATCTCTTTATATTAAAGTTTTACTCAAAAAAGTTAACTTGAAAACTAGTTACTAGTTACACAAACTTTACTTCCCACTGTGGACTAATTCCCAGATGTTCTAAAAGAATATATTTGCTCTGCAAAGATGATAAATGTGCAGAGCCTCGTGTGATGCTTAGGTGAAGTCTTCACACCTGCAACTTCTTCTGCCCTGTGACCAGGTAAGGGGAACCTTCTTCTTTGTGGTTAAGTTAGACTTTTTTGGACAAAGCAATTAGTGCTCCTATTGTTCTGCTACATTACAGACCAGATCCACATACAGGCGCCATTAATTTCATATGTCACAATGTTTCATGACTCTTGGAAATGATGACTGTACTCATGGATCTGACCGGAGCTCTCCAAGTTGTAAAACTCCAAATGCAAGACGAGTCCATAGCATATACCTGGGAAGCTTGTAGCACCCGGGCCTGTTTGGGGAAATATAACATGTGTTTTTGTGCTCCAGAATAAAGCACTGTGACCAGGGCCGGCGCCAGGTATACTCGGGCAATTTTCGGGGCCCAGAGCTACTGGGGGGCCACAGTTCCCACCAGCCTGGCATTGCCTGATCAGGGGGGCTGTATATAAAAGAACCATGATGGAATAGTAGATAATTAAACTATAAGGGGCCTATATTTACAATAACCATGACAGGGTTTTTTGGAACTGATAAACTAGGGAATATTTTTCAGAATTTTTAATGCCCCCATACGAGTTCACTGCAAAGGGGCCAACTAAGGCTCTACTAAGTCTCAGAAAGTAGTAAAAGAAACAAGGCACAGTATTGAGTCCACCCGCCCATTAGCTTAATTCCGTGGGTCAGTAAAAATACAGGACTAGTAAATTTTAATATTTTTGTTATGTTATAATGCTGTTTCAAAATTTGCCTTTTATAAAAACATTCTTTACAATGCAATTTTGAAATCAATATTTTTTTTTTATTTGCAGTTATAGAAGGCTTCTTTTTCTCTGTTGTGTTTTTCTCTGTTATTTTCTGGTGCAATTTGTACGCTTCCTGAATAAATGGAAAAAAAATTGGTTTAAAGGGATTGTCCACATGCCTTTACTGCCTTGTGGATAATCCCTGTTTGTTCATAAAGTGATTCAGCTACTTTTTTTTTTATCATGTGCAGACTCTCCATGCTTCTTTGTTTACATGTATGAGCTGAATAGGAGGAAGTGTAGCAGGAGAGTTAATGCATCCTGCTCCATCCCCCTCCCCTCTTCTGTCTCTGTCGGACTGTGGGAAGAAATATACAGTGAGAGACAATATGGGGAATGCTTAGGGCAGTGAGTGAGAGGGCAGTTGTGCATATATACAGACGGCAGCATGGTGAGAACAGAGAAAGGCTGAAAATATCAAAGGAGGCAAAGACAAAGGTACATGTACATGCAGAGACATGTCTAATGGAAGAGATTTAATGAAACGTGGCCAACCCCTTTAACATTTGAGGATGAAGCTGTAATAATTTTTGCATATTTATTTTTATTTAAAGTGGGGGAGGAGGCAGTAATAAAGATTTGTAAAAAAAAATGTTCTTCCTTTTTTATTGCAATTTCAGAAGGGCCCCATCTGCCATAACTTACCATTATCTCCCATGACCCCATCGTAAGGAGGGTGGGAAAAAGCAAACCTTTCAGATGGTGCGGTCACATGGCCTAAACATCTGAGAAGTTAATTGTCTATACAGGCTGTCTCCTACTTAAGGACACCCGACTTACAGACGACCCCTAGTTAAAGATGGACCCCTCTGCCCCCTGTGACCTCTGGTGACCTCTCTGGATGTTACTATAGTTCCAGACTGCAATGATCAACTGTACGGTGTCTGTACTGAAGGATTAGTGATAATCCTTGGTCCAATTACAGAAAAAAATTTTGTCACTGTAGCCAAAAAAAACCTTTTGTCTGGATCTACAATGATAAAATATACAGTTTCGACTTACATACAAATTCAACTTAAGAACAAACCTATGGTACCTATCTTGTATGTAACCCGGGGACTGTCTATATATGGCAAATGTTGACAAGTAGTGAAATTTGTTAAGGTCACAGATAAAGCTCCATCCAGCTATTGGAATAATCCCTCTTTTAGGTTTTTCCAACCAAAATCCCACTATGCAACCAAACTAACTATGCTACAAATTTAACTTCTATCCGTATGGAAATATATTTTTATGGGTTATCCAAAACAAAAGGGTTTGTCCCTGGTGGGTATTTTGGGGCTCATTTACTAAGGGCCCGAATCGCTAATTTTTGTCGGGTTTCCTGAAAATTACCATTTTGCGCCGAATCACCCTTGGTTTTTGGCGCACGCGATCGGATTGTGTCGCATCGGATTTGGAAAAACCATGGTATTTAAAAGAACAAAAAAGTGTCGCTTGACACAAACTTACATGCACCACAAATAGGATGGTGAACTCCGGCAGACCTCGGTGCAGCAGCGACACCTGGTGGACATCGGGCGAACAACCTAAGTGAATCGCCGGAAGACCCGAATCCTCGTCGAAGAACGCGATGCTGGATCGCGACTGGACCAGGTAAGTAAATGAGCCCCATTGAGTTGATTGAGTTTCATGCTAAAAAGAGAGTCTATAAGGTTCATTTATCTGTAGTCAGGACATGTGTGGTGCCTTTTTTTTTTGCTCTTTTTGGGTTGTAGACTTGTTTCATTTATCTTGGAGGGTGATAATGTATATCAGGCATCTTTACATATTTTTTTTTTAAAAATTCACAAAAAAGTCGCAAATTTTCCTGCCACGACCTTCTAAACTATTGCCTACACCTTCTCGGGACTGGAATTTATTTGCGACAAAACTGAACAGTTTTATCCCAATTTGCACCAAAATTTAGACTTTTTATGCATCCAGATCTGGATTTTAAAGATCTATCAGGTGCAACATTGAAAAATTCTGGCGCGGCAAACTTTCCTAGACGAGTGGAAAAGTCGCAAATTTTGTCGGAAACTTAGAGATAAAAAAAAAAAGAAAAACCCAAGATAAATGACCTGTTATATGTTAAAATAGAAAAATTGGATATGATTGAGTCTAGTAACAAAAACATTTTTAGGATAAAGGAGCCTTCAAATATTATGGCTAGAGATGAGCGAACATGCTCGTCCGAGCTTGATGCTCGGTCGAGCATTAGGGTACTCGAAACTGCTCGTTGCTCGGACGAATACTTTGTCCGCTGACGAGAAAAATGGCAGCTCCCGCGTTTTGCTTTTTGGCGGCCAGAAACAGAGCCAATCACAAGCCCAGGAGACTCTGCCACTTCACCAGCATGACGTGGTACCCTTAAACGTCGAATGCAGTGGTTGGCTGGCCAGATCAGGTGACCCTGGGATAGAATAGCCGCGGCCGCGCTGCTCGGATCATTCTGTCTCTGGATGCCGCGAAGGGAGAGATGATGCTGCGTCAGGGAAAGCGTTAGGGTTGTTCTATTAGCTTACTGTTAGGCAGGAGTGGATTCTCAAGAAACCCAACAGCCCTTTAGGGCTACAAAACGTTCTACTTTTTTTATTTTAATTTGCATCTTTTAACCTTTGTGAGGAGGAATTAGCAGGGGGACGTGCTACCGTTGTGTTTAGATATTGTGGCACAACATATCCATAGCAAAGACCGAAGTGGGAAAATTAGTAGGGGTTTGGTTTCTATAGGCAATAACTCAGTGTCATTCAATCTGGCATAGTAGCTGTAGTGTGCTTCCTTTGATGACTTGGCTAGAAAATAGCCATAGGAGAATACAAACAGCTTCTTGAAGCCTACAGTAGCGTTTCTATATATTGATTTCTGGTGATCTGCTGGTGGCTTGTTCTGCAGTGCATGTACTGCCAATTCTGAGCAATTTGTAGTAGACTGCGACGCTGTGTTCTGCGTTAGGAGCCAATATCCATAGCAAAAGGACTGAAGTGGGAAAATTCAGTAGGGGTTGGATTCTATTAGGCACTAATCAGTGGTCATCCATCTGGCATAAGTAGTGTGCTTCCTTTGATACTTGGCTAGAAAATAGCCATAGGAGGAATACAAACAGCTTCTTGAAGCCTACAGAGTAGCGTTCTATTATATTTGATTTCTGGTTGATCTGCTGGTTGGCGTAGTTCGCAGTGCTGTACTTGCCAATTCTGAGCATTGTAGTGAGGACTTGCGACCGCTGTGTGTTCTGCGCTAGTGGCGCACAATCCATAGCAAAGGCTGAAGTGGGAAAATTCAGTAGGGTTGGATTTCTCTTAGGCATAACTCAGTGTCATCTCATCTGGCATAGTAGTGTGCTTCCTTGATACTTGGCTAGAAAAAGCCATAGGAGAATACAAATAGCTTCTGAAGCCTACAGTAGTTTATATCTATTTGATTTTGGTGATCTGTGGTGGCGTAGTTTCTGCAGTGCATGTATGCAATTATGAGAATTTGTAGTTTTTTGAGACTTGCGACCGCTTGTGTTCTGCGCTTAGTGGCGCACATATCCATAGCAAAGGCTGAAGTGGCAAAATTCAGTAGGGGTTGGATTTCTATTAGGCAATAACTCAGTGTCATCTCATCTGGCATAGTAGTGTGCTTCCTTTGATACTTGGCTAGAAAATAGCCATGCAATAGGATAGGATTGTTGGTTTCTAAAAAACTCAAAAAAAAACAAAAAACACAAAAAAACAAAACACAAAAAAACACAAAAAAAAAAAAAAAAAAGTAAAAAAAAAAAAAAAAGTTATAAACTCTCATTTTAAAAATGGTTTAACCCCAGGGCTAGGGGTAGAGGACGAGGGCGGGGGGTGGGGAGTGGGCGTCCAAACTACGTGCAGGGGTCAGAGGCCGTGGTCCTGGGCGGGGGGGTGAGACACCACCTGCTGATGAGGGGAGCAGGGGAACGCCGCAGAGCTACACTCCCTAGGTTCATGTCTGAAGTTACTGGGGACTCGTGGTAGAGCACGTTGAGGCCCAGAACAGTTGCGGAACAGGGTGATGTGTGGATTGCTGACAATGCTTCGAGCAATTTGTCCACACCAGTCAGTTCTTCCACGCAAGTCCCACACCATGTCACCGAAATCCCCACTCCCCAGCTCCTGCACCTCAGCCTCCTCCCCCCAGTCTGCCCCCTCCAGGAAAAATTTGCCATTTGAAACGGCATACTCTGAGGAATGTTTTCTGGACCCTCCCACAGTCACAAACCACTTGTCCGGTTGCTGCTGAAGCATTTTCCGATGCCCAGGTTTTCACAGTCACAGTCTGTGGGTGTGATGAGACCTTCTTGACGTAGTGGAAGTGTTGTAAAGAGGTGTCCGACGATGAGGAGGGACACGGTTGTCAGACAGTGGGGAAGTTGTTGTCAGGGCAGGAAGTCCGAGGGGGGAGCAGACTGAGGGATGGAGGATGATGAGAGGTGACAGACCAAGCTGGGTGTGAGAGGCCGGGTGAGTGACACAGTGCTTCTGAGACGGGGAGAGTCCTCGACCTGAACAGGTTGGAAGAGGCAGTGGTGGGGCCAGCCGGAGAGGCAGGGCCAGAGCTGGTGCATCAGCGCCACTGTCAACTAGTGAAGCTCCGTGGTGAGGGCTCTTGCGGCGAGGGCTAGATCTTCAGAAGTGTGAGGTTCTTAAGGGAACACACGGGACCGAAGGAATGTGGTGTGCAACATTTGCCAAACCGCTCAGCAGGGGTTCACCACTACTAGCTTAACTACCACCAGTATGCGCAGGCATATGAATGCTAAGCACCCCACTCAGTGGCAACAAGCCCGTTCACCTCGGCCGTGCAACCACTGCTCCTTCCCCTGTGTGTCAGCTGCTAGTCAGCCCCCTGCCCAGGACCCTGCCACAAAAACCCCATCGTGCCCTCCACGATCCTCCACAGCAATCCACCAGCGTTCAGCTCTCCATACCCCCAGACGCTGGAGCGGAAACGCAAAATAGTGAAAACCCCCGAGCCCAAGCCCTTAATGTGCACATCTCCAGATTGCTTAGCCTGGAGATGCTGCCCTATAGGCTAGTAGAGACCGAGGCCTTTCGCAAACCTCATGGCGGCGGCGCCCCTCGGTATTCGGTCCCCCGCCACTACTTTTCCCGATGTGCCGTCCCAGCCTTGCACCAGCACGTGGTCAGACAACACATCGGGCCTGACCAACGCCGTTTCTGACAAGGTCCACCTGACCAAGGACACGTGGACGAGTGCTGACGGGCAGGGCCACTATATATCGCTGACGGCACATTGGGTAACTTGGTGGAGGCTGGGACCGAGTTGACCCTGGGGCTGCTCATATACTCCGACGCCGAGGATTGCGGGGGGCCTACCTCGGTTAAGGTGTTTCAGGCCCTACTATGCCTCCTCCTCCTCCCACCCCTCTCCACTCCTCTCCGAACTACCATCCGTGGGCAGGCGCATCAGTCGGTAGCTCTAGGCAACAGCAGCAGTGCAGTCGCTAGCGACAGCAGGCGGTGCTCAAATTGCTGAGCCTAGGCGACAAAGGCACACCGCCAAGAGCTATTACAGGGCATCACGGCGCAGGACTGATCTGTGGCTGGCCCGCTGAACCTCAAGCCGGGAATGGTTGTGTGTGACAACGGCCGTAACTGGTGGCGGCTCTGCAAACTCGGCAGACTGACCACATGTGCCATGCCTGGCCCATGTGTTAAATCTGATGTGCAGCGTTCCTCAAGACATACCCCAATCTGTTGATTTGCTCACGAAAGGTCGCCGCATCTGTGCGCATTTCAGGAAGTCCAGCCCAGATGTCTGCACTTCAGGGCAGCGCAGCGCCGCCTCCAACTGCCCGCTCACCGACTGTTGTGCGACGTGCCACCGAGGTGGAATTCAACACTGACCAGTTATCCAAGTTTACCAGCGCGCAGAGCGATTGTAGACTGCCAGATGTCAACTTCCACCAGAACTGGTAGTCAGGTCAGTCAGCTTCCTCACGTCTACAATGAGGAGTGGACGTGGATGTCTGATATCTGTCAGGTGCGAGTAACTTTGAGGAGTCAACACAGATGGTCAGTGGCGATGCCGCCATCATCAGCCTCACCATCCCGCGCTTGGCCTGTTGAAAAACTCTCTGGTCAGCATGAAGTCGGAAGCTTTGCGCTCGTCACAGAGACGGGGAAGAATATTCCCTTTTGATAGCCAAAGCACCCTGAGGTCTGTTTCTCAGCGGCATATCGGAGGAGGTGGAGGTGGAGGAGGATGAGGAGGAAGAGGAGGAGAATTGTGCGAGACACAAGAGGGGACCATTGTTGAGTCCTTCACTGTTCAGCGTGTATGGGCAGAAGAGGAGTGGAGGAGTGGAGGAGGGGAAATGGACAGTCAGGCAGTGAGGGGGAGTGAATTCTTAGCGTTGGTACTCTGGCGCATATGGCAGATTTCATGGCTAGGCTGCCTATCCCGTGACCCTGCGTTCAAAGAATTTATTTCCAGCACCGATTCTGGGTGTTCACTCTCCTGGACCCACGGTACAAGCAAAATCTTGCCACTCTCATCCCTGCAGAGGAAAGGAGTGTGAGAATGCATGAATACCAGCAGGCCTGGTGCACAAGTGAAACAGTATTTCCCTTCTGACAGCGCTAGCGGCAGAGTGCGTTAGTTCTGCGGGACAAGTAGTGAGGGAGAGTAGGCGAGCAGGCAGCTTGTCCAGCACTGGCAAGGGTACCGCTTTAAAAGGCTTTTGAGCTTTATGTCACCCCAGCAAGACACTGTCACTGTCCCCAGTCTCGGCAGAGTAGGGCTGATCTTTACAGAAAGATGGTGAGGGAGTACGTAGCTGACCATACCATCGTCCTAATGATCAACAGCTCCCTACAACACTAATGGGTTTCAAAGCTGGACATGTGGCACGAACTGGCGCTGTAAGCCTTGGAGGTTCTGCCTGCCCCGCGCTAGCGTCTTGTCCGAGCGGGTTTTCAGTGCAGCTGGTGGCATCATCACCGATAAGCGTAACGCCTGTCGACTGACAGCGCTGACAGGCTGACGCTTATTAAAATGAATAAAGGCT
Organism: Engystomops pustulosus; assembly: GCA_019512145.1. NCBI lineage: Eukaryota > Metazoa > Chordata > Amphibia > Anura > Leptodactylidae > Engystomops > Engystomops pustulosus. The sequence continues at coordinate 3,077,609 of CM033650.1, read as the reverse complement.
GGATTTCTCAGAATTTCAATCTACACCAGGTGAAGGAAGCTCAACCTGAATAAATTGATCACTCCCCTCCTCATCTCATTTTCCTCCTTCTCCTCCTCTTTGTACAGTAAAGCAGAGGAAAATGGCTATTTTTTGACAGGGCCCACTGGCTTGCTATAGTACTTCATGCATTAATTTTTTCTGGAGGGCCACCTACCCGGTCCTCTGTTTGAAACAATTTTGTGAGTGCCACATACAGGCACTCAATCTATTCCATTTTTCTGGAGGGCCACCTACCGGTTCTCTGGTTTGAACAATTTTTGGGACTGCCACATACAGGCACTCAATCTATTCCATTTTACTGGAGGGCCACCTACCTGCTCTTGGTTGAAGAATTTGGGATCAAAATACAGGCACTCAACTATTCCATTTTTACTGGAGGGCCACCTACCTGCTCCTCTGGTTTGAAGAATTTTTGGGACTGCCACATACAGGCATCATCTATTCCATTTTACTGGAGGGCCAACCTACCGTCTCTCTGGTTTTGAACAATTTTGGGGACTGCCCCATACAGGCACTCAATCTATCCATTTTACTGGAGGGCCACCTACCTGCTCCTCTGTTTGAAGAATTTTTGGGACTGCCACATACAGGCAACTCAATCTATTCCATTTTACTGGAGGGCCAATACCTGCTCCTCTGGTTTGAAGAATTTTGGGACTGCCACAACAGGCCTAATCTATTCCATTTTACTGGAGGGCCACCTACCTGCTCCTCTGGTTTGAACAAAATTTTTGGGACTGCCAAAACGGCACTAATCTATTCCATTTTACTGGAGGCCACCTACCTGCTCCTCTGGTTTGAAGGATTTTGGGACTGCCACATACAGGCACTCAATCTATTCCATTTTACTGGAGGGCCACCTACCTGATCCTCTGGTTTGGAAAAATGTTTGGGACTGCCACATACAGCATATCACAATTAAATTGTCTCCATAGCAGCTCCACACGTTGTCCCCATTGCTACCTCCAAAAGTCGTCCAATATAGCTGCCTCCATAATCGTCCCTTTATCAAACGAGGTGTGTCAGGCAGAAATTTGGGTTGTTTTCATGGATTCCACATCAAAGTTGTTAACTTTGTCGCCACTGCTGTGTTATCCACAAATATACTGGCAAACTTTTCCATTTAGGGATATTATTTCAGCGCTTCTTGCGCATCTGTTTACATTCCCCTCACCCGGCATATCCTAAACTTAAAGAACGCTACACACTTGATCTTATACAAAAGGTTCTTAGAAGTGCTGTTTGGGGAGTAGCCTAGAGGACAGGGGCTTGGATTGGCGAAAGCTCGCTGGCAGCGGACGCCCAGCTCCATGCGCATCATGCGCTTCTTGCGCATCTGTTTACATTCCCCTAACCCGCCATATCCCAAACTTATAAGAACGCTACTACACTGAAACCTGTGAGCAGGCTGGGACGAGTCTGCCCTGGGGGCTGGTCATATACTGCCGACGCAGAGAATTGCGGGGCCTACTCGGCAGGTCTCAAAGCCTACATACCTCCTCCCCACCCCCTCTCACCATCCTCCTCCTCCGAATTAAATCCACGTGGCATGGCGCCATCAGTCGGTAGCTCTAGGCACAAGCAGCAGTGCCGTCGTAAGCGACAGCAGGCGGTTGCTTAAACTGCTGAGCCTAGGCGATAAAAGGCACACCGCCCAAGAGCTTATTACAGGCATTCCACATCAAAGTTGTTAATTTGTCGCCACCCTGCTGTGTAATCCACAAAAATACTTGCCAAACTTTGACCATTAGGGATATTATTTCAGCGCTCTTGCGCATCTGTTTACATTCCCCTCACCGCCCATTATCTAAACTTATTAAGAACGCTACTACACTTGATCTTATACAAAAGTGCTGTTTGGGGAGTAGCCTAGAGAAGGGCTTGGATTTGCGAAAGCTGCCTGGCAGCGGAGCGCCAGCTCCATGCGCATCATGCGCTTTTGCGCATCTGTTTTACATTCCCCACCCGGCAATCCTAAACTTATAGAACGCTACTACACTTGATCTTATACAAAAGTGTGTTTGGGGAGTAGCCTGAGAGACAGGGGCTGGAATTGGCGAAAGCGTCTGGCAGCGGAGCGCAGCTCCATGCCAGATCCAACTAACACTAGTTTTAACGCAGCACCTTTAATCACTAATAGTTCACATGCCCCATACATGGTTCCCTTATCAACGAGCTGTGTCAGCAGAATTTTGGTGTTTTTCATGGCTTCCATGTTAAATTTGTCGGCCACCTGCTGTGTAATCCACAAAATATACGGCAAATTTATCATGTACCGATATTATTTGAGCACTTTTGCTCACCTCCTTTGGTTCCTCTCTGACACCATGGTTTGAAGCCTGAGTCCATTTGAGTATGTCGCCATGCCCACTCTCTAGCCTGCCGCTGCTGCCGCTGCCTCTGCTGCCGTCCCTATAGTGTCAGGGTCAATTATTGGATGTTTAGATGCTATCTAGTTCATTCTGTCACTCTGTCATGGCATGCTGTTTGCCCATATTTTGGATAATGGTGCGTTTAAGCAGCCTCAGAGGCATCCATGCATGCTGCCCTGCTGTTCTGTCCATTTTCGCTGGTGTTTCATCCTTTTCTGAGGTTCCATGTGTTTGGCCAAGCTTCCCTGTGCAGAGCCTTGGTCCCCTTGAAAAATGCTCGAGTCTCCCATTGACTAATGGGTTCGTTATTCGAGACGAGCACTCGAGCATCGGGAAAAGTTCGTCTCGAATAACGAGTACCCGAGCATTTTAGTGTTCGCTCATCTCTAATTATGGCGTCTACCAATGGATCCATGGAAAAACATTTCATCATTAAAGGTATATCAGATGTCCAGGAGCTACAACTTCCACTCTTCCTTCTGGTTCTAATCATTTATCTCGTCACTCTTGGAGGTAACATGACCATTGTCTTCCTGGTGACCTTGGATCGTCATCTCCACACCCCCATGTACTTCTTCTTGGGAAATCTGTCAATGATGGACATGTCTTGTTCCACTGTAGCTCTTCATAAACCTCTTATTACATTCATATCAAGAGACAGATCTGTCTTGTTCAGGAGTTGTTTTGCCCAGATGTATTCCTTCTTAGCCATCACGTGTGATGAGTTGTTGATCCTGACTGCTATGAGTTATGACCGCTACGTTGCCATCTGCAACCCCTTGAGATACATTGAGGTTATGAGCAGCAAGGTCTGTTCTCTTCTGGCCTGTTTGTCTTGGATTTTGGGTTTTATGAACATCATTCCATGTCTCTTGGAGATATCAGGATTTACATGCTACACATCACTGGAGGTCAACCATTTCTTCTGTGATATTATGCCCATCATGAAGCTAACTTGTAATGACACCACCAGTTTGGAACAGTACATATTCTTAGAAGGTGTATTATTTGCCACTTTGACTCCATTCATCCTCACTTTTATATCTTATATCTTCATTATTAGGACCATATTGAGGATACGGTCAAGCTCTGGCAAACGTAAAGCCTTCTACACATGTTCTTCACACCTAACAGTGGTCACCCTTCTCTACGGCACTTTGTCTTACCAATATTTCCGACCCATTTCATCTGTCAGTTTGGAGTCCAATAAACTCTACTCTTTGTTTAATACGGCAGCCGTACCGATATTAAACCCCCTGATCTACAGCTTGAAAAACAAAGATGTGATAGCCGCCATGAAGAGGAGGTGTCGTTGTTTTAAAACCAGAGCAGTAGAAGCCAAAATCAAAAAGTAGGAGCAGAGGAAGATGTCTTCTTCTGAACATTTTTTATTAATAAATACGATGACATCAAAAATGTATTTATTTTTTTCAAATTATCATAAATTTTTTAAAAGCTACTGATCGGCACCTTGTAAAGATGAGAGTTACAGCAAGCACCATACTGGGGGTCATTTACTAAGGGCCCGATTCGCGTTTTCCCGACATGTTACCCGAATATTTCCGATTTGCGCCAATTTTCCCTGTATTGCCCCAGGTTTTTGGCGCATGTGATCGGATTGTGGCGCATCGGCACTGGCATGCGGCATGCGGAAATTGGGGGGGGGGGTTGTGGTCAAACGAAAACCCAACGGATTAGTAAAAACCGCCGCATAAAAAAAAAAAAAAGTGTCGCGGGACACGCGCTTACCTTCATCCAGGATGGCTCGGTGAACTTCAGTGCGTTCCGATACTCTTCAGTGCAGAAGCAGCACCTGGTGGACGTCGGAAGAACTGCCTTAGTGAATCGCCGGAAGACCCGAATCCACCGCAGAGAACGCGCCACTGGATCGCGAATGGGCCGGGTAAGTAAATCTGCCCCACTATCTGCATATAATACCATGAAAGACCTGTTCTCCTCTATATAAATATATATATATATATATACAATGTAATACAAAATATAAATCGAGCTCCACAGACTAGCACAGGTGTGAGCTACGTACGGTAGACGTGTTGTATCATGTATGGAACGTTGTGTTACTTTGAAGTAATTCTACTCCGGAAATGTTGAAGTGTAATAATCCTTAGACAATAGAAGATTTTACATACTTCTGAATCGGAGTCGTTGGGTTTGGACATGCCCCACTGTCTCTTCCTGAAAACTGACCTCTATTATTTGTATTCTTTATTTGTCTTTCCAGCAACTGTCTGGCATCGATTTGGAACAATTGACACTCACATTCACTATTCACTTTATGGTATGGAGAACAGTGTGCCGAGGCTGAGACAGTGGCAGCCGTTGGGGCAAATTCACTATGCCTTGTTCAACAGTTTTTTCTGTCAGCCAGGTCATCTAAAAATGCCCATTTCCCATTTTTTTCAATTTTCCACCCAGCATGCCCATATTTAGAAATAAATGGGATTGCTTTTTAAGTTCTGGTTTGGGTACGTACCACATGACCAAGACATTTTGCCTGATTTGTGGCTGCGCAGCTAATTAGGAAAATTGAGAAATCTACCTACTGACCATGGCTGTGATGGACGACAGATAACACCCCTGAGCAATCACAGCCATGGCTAGTAGGTGGAGGCGTCAGTTTGTTGGATTGGCTTCATGGCCAATGTAGTGCGGGATGTACCCCAACTTAAATTTTGGTTCCGTTCATCTCTACCCATATTTACCCATAGTCTCTGATGGAAAATTGGTGGAGGCTACACCGGAAATCTCTGCCTGGTCTAATCTGGGGATTTCATTCCGATGGCCAAGCATTACTAAGGGGCTGGAGCCTCTTAGTAAATCCGGCGTGCAGAATAAAAGACTGGTGCTCAATACGTTTTTAGTCACTGACTAAGCTTCTTATGTGTGAGACAAGCATCAGCATGTGAGCGTCATTCATGGAGTGTTAATTAACCCCTTAAACGAGGACTGGCGTTGCTAGGGTGGAGAGCATCATCAAAATAATCTGTTCTCTATGTGAATAGAGTATTTTGTACACCTGTCCAGGTAGTATACAGATGGTGGCCTCAACATGACCAGGCAAATAAAAGACTAAAAACGAGACAAACACCATCTGCATCCGGAAGCAAAAGGAAACAAGAGAGAGATAAAATACATGTGATTGTCAAAACCACATGTACAGAATCAGCGCGTCCACAAAGAGCAAACAGGAAAAACCAGTTACCCAGTGGATGGAGATACATAGTAACAGAGGACAATGGTTGTCAAGGAACCAAATGAATGAATGAAAAACCTCTATAAAGAAAATACGAGTTGGTGGCTTGGTTTTAGATTGCATGGCGACCACATTTCCCAGTGTAAACACTATGCCCAGGGCTGGTTTGGCATTACTGGAACCCAAGCACAGCTAGTCCCAAGGTCTCTGGCTCCCATGGACAATGCCCCTGTCCAGAACTTTCTCTCGTCCCTCCCCCTTCAGCTACATCACTCTTAGGTCGTCCAGTGAGATGTGCTACAAGAACCCTTGGGTGCTCTGCCAAAGGATTTCAGCTTCATTTCTAAAGAAGTTTTGGCACGGAAGGACAATAACAACAATCAGGTATGAATGGCGTAGTCGGCATATCCCTACTTATCATAGACAAGTTATTTTAGGAAGATAAATCGTGGGGACGGATTCCATTTACACAATGTTGGCATCAATGTGGTGGAGACTTTAAAGCACGCAGAGAAACCCTGTAAGCTTCCCCCTCAATGAATGGCCTCCTTGGACAACAAGAGACGTCACTTATGCCATCAGAAGAAGAGGAGGCCACCGATTAGCCAAAGCAGGTGACCCCCCCCCCCCCGGTACGTCCAAAGGTGTGGAAGATGGAATTTTTGATTTCCATAATCATTAATCTACTGCCCACACTAAGGAATTGTATGTTCCTATTTGGTCTTCCTTGTTTTCATCTGTACACCATCTGCCGGACATAGACGGCCATTTTGGTAATGAGGGTAGAGATCCTCAATATCCATATTTTCTTTGGAAAGGTTGTCATTGAGGTTATCATCCTACCTACACTCCAACCACCACACAGTCCACCAGCTGGACCAGTACTTCTGGTTTCGGAACCTTAGTAACCAGATATCACTCCTCCTCCAAACATATCGAAGTTAAAAGGGAATGTCTCCTTTCAGCAAATAATTTATATGTTTTTTGTAGTTAGAACCTGTTCAATTTTCCAATCTACTTTCTGTATCAATTCCTCACAGTTTTCTAGATCTCCGCTTGCTGTCCTGCTATAGACGCTTCTATGATTACTTCCAGTGGATAGAGATCTGTCCGCAGTCACGTGAGGTCACACAGGTGGACGAGCCGTTATTATCACAGGGAGTAATCAGAGCCGCGTGATAATGACGCCTCTTGCACCTGTGTGACGTCACATGACTACGGATAGATCTCTATCCACTGGAAGTAATCATAGAAGGGTCTATAGAATGACAGCAAGCAGAGATCTAGAAAAAATGTGAGGAATTGATACAGACATTTTTTCGGAAAATTGTCTTACTTTTCCATATCAAATATTTACTAAAAGTGGACAACCCCTTTAACTACTTCTACGTTGGTAACAAAATGTTGCACACTTGAGCCCTCCCCAATACCTTTTTTAATTTTTCAATTATTTTCAACATCAAATGGTTGTATAAGTGGGGGCTGGACCAGGGTACAGGAGAGAGGTAAGTAGAAGTTTTTTCTTATTTTTATACCACCTGGGACCAATGGAAAAATAATTAGCATTCCTGGACAACCCCTTTAACATTCACCTTGTATCAGCGAGACATACCACATTTTTTTTCTGCTTTGTGCTCTGGTTTACAAAGCCGGTAATAGAGAAATATGTATGGCCCCAGGCTAAATACAGTCATTGAAATTCACAGCAGATATAATAGCATGGGGTTCATGAAGTTATGACACATGATGGGGGTCAGGAACATGGAGGCCAATTCACAGATCATAATGCATAAGGAGGATGTGCTGGGATTGACCAGGGACACCTGGAGGGGATCATTGTGGTTACTTAGACAGCGAATGGGAGTGCCAGAGATAGTTGCGTGCTATGCTCAGCAATTTCAGACATTCTCATACTACTCAGTGGAGCAGCAGAAAGTATGCTTGGCCTGCGGCTCAATCACTAAGTGAGAATGTTCATATATATATATATATATATATATATATATATATATATATATATATAAATTTTCACATAATAGTAGTGATGTTGTCTGTTAGACAACAAGATTGTTGTCCTTGGATACGACCACCACTGCTGGAGTGATTGAAACAAATCCTGTGGTTATGAATGCTGAATCCAGGTGGTTGACACCTTAATAGCACATGCCTGGCCAACACTGCCAGAGTGCGAGGATGGTCATATCTAAGGACAGCCAGCTTGTTTCTAAGGGACAACATGGCAAAATTTTTGATAAATTATCTTTACATAGGAACATTTTTTTTAAGAAATGTATCTGTATGGCAAATGAAGTAAGTTAAATGTGAATTCCAGATTGGAACACCCCTTTAACATCACCTGTAAAGGGGATGTCTGGTCACCATAAGCCTTTCTGTGGATTATAGAAAACTTGTTGATCACAGGAGGTCCCATTGGTGGGAAGCACGCAGATCACAAGAACGAGGCTCCATTGTACCTTCAAATGAATACAGCAAATGGTCACACAAGGACCCTGTTCTATTTTCTGCTCTTTCTCTATGCCATTGACAGTAAATAATCCAAGTACTCCAAAATAAGTTAGCAACCACAGCCATGCCCAGTATTAGTCAGGCAGGGCACATGTCTAAACTGTATAGAGATAGGTACAGTCAGACAGGGAATTTTATAATTTCCCTTTTCAGGGCAGATACAGAACGTAGGTGGCTATATTGTGGGACAGCTAGAAAAAGTAAATAATTGCCCTTTTCAGGGCACTGACAGTAACTGTGTGTGCATACCCAAACCCCCTTAAAATGCAGTGACATGAATTTTGTGTATACCCATATCATCTTAGAGTGCAGGGGCATCTAAACCTATGGCAATTTATTTTTTTACATTTTTATTTTATGTTATTGGGGTTCATTTACTAAGGGTCTGAACGCCGCACTTTCGTCGGGTTTCAAGAATATTTCTAATTTGCGTCGAATTTACGCGATAGGATGGTGTTGCATCGCCGCCGGCTTTCGGACAACCCGACGGATTCGCAGAAACCGCAGAATTTAAAAAAGAATTTGTGTCGCAAGATCAAGCACTTACATGCACTGGGAAGAAGAAGGTGAACTCCGGCATACCTCGGCGCAGCAGCGACACCTGCTGGATATCGGGTGCATGGACCTTAGAGAATCCCGGCAGACCCGAATCAGCGTCAGACAATGCGCCGCGGGATCGCGACTGGACCAGGTAAGTAAATGTGCCCCTATATTTTTAGTACTTTACCCCATTTTTGCATTTTTTACTGTTATTACCCCAATTTGGCAGCCCTCTGCCCCTTACTACCCTCATTTTACAGCCATCTTTGGGTCACAAAGTTTGGTTCCAAATTGATTTAGATGGGGTTCGGGTTTAGGTTGGGGCCACCTTCAGGTACCTTGTTGAACCCAAACTTCGCTAAAGGCTACTGGAGAAAGTATTAAGAGAGGGAATCAGAAAGTTCTGGAAGGAGATTACGTCTACTAAGATCTTTGACAAGGAAAACATGAAAAACCAGACGCTGCCCTTTGATTAATCCAAATCGGATTTATTATGTCTAGTAATCAAGCTGAAGATTGTCCCATCTCTCTGTTGAGGAGGCGTGAGATGTGCTCCTACAACAAACAAGATATTAAGGAAGTCTTAGCATGGAATTAAATTTCATGTGTTGAGAAATTTGTGATCAGTTTCTGCTTCCCGGGGGAGCACCCCTTCCAAAAGTAAGAAGAAGAAACAAAGGAAAAGAGCGTCGGAGTCACTTCTCAGGCTGCGGCGTTCCTCATCCTCGCAGGTACAGAGGTTTCGTCGTAGTTCTATAATTTGTCTTATATTTGTGATTAGAGATGAGCGAGCACTAAAATGCTCGAGTGCTCGTTATTCGAGACGAACTTTTCCAGATGCTCGAGTGCTCGTCTCGAATAACGAGCCCCATTGAAGTCAATGGGAGACTCGAGCATTTTTCAAAGGGACCATGGTTCGGGAATAAAATGTGTTAATTAATTGAAAAAGAATGTCTTCTGATAAGTTAGCAGATGTATGCAAACATCTGCAATCTATTCTTCACTGTTCCGCGCGTATATTATCTCCCGACAAGTTAACAGATGTGAAGAACAGTGAAGAATAGAATAAAAACAGTGAACACAGGATCATTTAAGTGAAAAACACAGTGAAGAATAGATTGCAGATGTTCTGCACATCTGCTTACTTGTCGGGAGATACGCTGTCCCGGGATCCGCTGCTCTTCTTCCACTGAAGTCTCCCCGATGTCTCCGTGCCCTGATGTCTCCGTGCCCCGATGTCTCCGTGCCCTGTTATGCGCTTAGTGCGCACATTCCATAGCAAGGCCGAAGTGGCAAAATTACAGTAGGGGTTTGATTTCTATTAGGCAATAACTCGGTGTCATCTCATCTGCATAGTAGTGTGCTTCTTTGATACTTGGCTAGAAAATAGCCATAGGAGGAATACAAAACAGCTTTGAAGCCTACAGTAGCGTTCTATAATTTGATTTCTGGTTGATCTGCTTGCTGGTGGTGCTGTAGTTTCTGAGTGCATGTACTTGCCATTCTGAGCAATTGTGAGTGAGACTTGCGACGCTGGTGTTCTACGCTTAGGGCGCACATATCCATAGCAAAGCAGAGGGAGTGGCAAAATTCAGTATGGGGTTGGATTTCTATTAGGCAATAAACTCAGTGTCATCTCAAATGGCATAGTAGTGTGCTTTCCTTTGATACTTGCGCTAGAAATAAGCCATAGCAATTTAGGAATAGGATCTGTTTGGTTTGTTTAATAAATAAAAAACAAAAACAAAACAAAAAAACACAAAAAAACACAAAAAAACAAAAAGAAAGTAAAAACAAAAAAAAAAGTTATAACTCTCATTTTAAAAATGTTTAACCCGAGGGCTAGGGGTAGAGGACGAGGGCGGGGACGTGGGCGTCCAAACTTGCAGGGGTCAAGGCGTGTGGTCTGGGGGGGTGAGACACCACCTGTGATGAGGGACAGGGGAACGCCGCAGAGCTACAATCCTAGGTTCATGTCTGAATGTTACTGGGACTCGTGGTAGAGCACTGTGTGCCAAGCAGAACAGTGCGAACAGGTGATGTCGTGGATTGCTGACAATGCTCGAGCAATTGGTCCACACCCAGGTCAGTCTTTCCACGCAGTCCACCCATGTCACCGAAATCCCCCACTCTCCAGCTCCTGCACCTAGCCTCTCCCCCCAGTCTGCCCCCTCCCAGGAAAATTTGCATTTGAACCGGCATACTCTAAGGAACTGTTTTTGGACCCTTCCCACAGTCACAAACCACTTGTCCGGTTGCTGTGAGCAAATTTCCGATGCCCAGGTTTTCCACCAGTCACAGTCTGTGGGTGATGATGACCTTCTTGAAGTAGTGGAAGTGTGTAAGAGGTGTGCGACGATGAGGAGACACGGTTGCAGACAGTGGGGAAGTTGTTGTCAGGGCAGAAGTCGAGGGGGGAGCAGACTGAGGGATCGGAGGATTGATGAGGGGTGACGACCCAAGCTGGGTTTGAGAGGCCGGGGGGTGACCACAGTGCTTTTCTGAGACGGGGAGAGTCCTCGACCAGAAAGGGCTTGGAAGAGGCAGGGTGTGGGCAGACGAGAGGCAGGGCCAGAGATGGTGCATCAGCAGCCACTGTCACTAGTGAAGCTCCTGTGGTGAGGGCTCTTGCGGCGATGGCTAGATCTTCAGAAGTGTGGAGGTTCTTTAAGGAAACACCGGATGACGACGGACTGTGGTGTGCCAACATTTGCCACAAAAACCAGGCTCAGCAGGGGTTCCACCACTACTAGCTTAACTACCACCAGATGCGCAGCTATGAATGCTAGCACCCCCATCAGTGGCAACAAGCCCTTTCACCTCGGCCGTGCACACACTGCTCCTTCCCCTGTGTCAGTGCTAGTCAGCCCCCTGCCCAGGACCCTGGCACAAAAACCCCATCGTCGCCTCCACGATCCTACACAGCATCCACCAGCCGTTCAGCTCTCCATCCCAGACGCCTTGGAGGCGGAAACGCCAAATATAGTGAAACCCCCGCCACGCCCAAGCCCTTAATGTGCACATCTCCAGATTGCTTAGCCTGGAGATGCTGCCCTTAGGCTAGTAGAGAACCGAGGCCTTTCGCAACTCATGGCGCGCGGCCCCCTCGGATTCGGTCCCCAGCCGCCAACTTTTCCGATGTGCCGTCCCAGCCCTGCACCAGCACTGTCAGACACATCATCCTTGGGCCATGACCAACGCCGTTCTGACAAGGTCCACCTGACCACGGACACGTGGACGAGTGCTGCGGGCAGGGCCACTATTATCGCTGACGGCACATTGGGTTAACTTGGTGGAGGCTGGGGGGACCGAGTTGACCGGGCTGCTCATATACTGCCGAACGCGAGGATTGCGGGGCTACCTCGGTCCAGGTGTTTCAGGCCTACTATGCCTCCTCCTCCTCCCACCCCTCCTCCACCTCCTCCTCCGAACTACCATCCGTGGGCACGGCGCCATCAGTCGGGAGCTCTAGGCACAGCAGCAGTGCCGTCGCTAAGCGACAGCAGGCGGTGCTCAAACTGCTGAGGCCTAGGCGACAAAAGGCACACCGCCCAAGAGCTATTACCGGCATCACGGCGCAGAATGATATGCTGGCTGGCAAAGCTGAACTCAAGCCGGGAATGGTTGTGTGTGACAACGGCCGTAACCTGGTGGCGGCTCTGCAACTCGGCAGACTGACACATGTGCCATGATGGCCCATGTGTAAATCTGATAGTGCAGGTTTCCTCAAGATACCCCAATCTGTCTGATTTGCTCACGAGGATGCGCCGCATCTGTGCGCATTTCAGGAAGTCCAGCCCAGATGCTGCCACTCTCGGCAGCGCCGCGCCGCCTCCAAACGCCGCTCACCGACCTGTTGTGCGACGTGCCCACGAGGTGGAATTCAACACTGACCATGTTATCCAGAGTTTACCAGCAGGCAGGCGATTGTGGACTGCCAGATGTCAACTTCCACCAGAACTGGTAGTCAGGTCAGGTCAGCTTCCTCAAGTCTACAATGAGGAGTGGACGTGGATGTTGATATCTGTCAGGTGCTGAGTAACTTTGAGGAGTCAACACACAGATGGTCAGTGGCGATGCCGCCATCATCAGCCTCACCATCCCGTGCTGGGCTGTTGAAAAAACTCTCTGGTCAGCATGAACGGAAGCTTTGCGCTCGTCACAAGAGACGGGGGGAAGAATATCCCTTGTTGATAGCCAAAGCACCCTGAGGTCGTTTCCGACGCATATCGGAGGGTGGAGGTGAGGAGGATGAGGAGGAAAGGAGGAGATGTTGGCGAGACACAAGAGGGGACCATTGTTGAGTCCTTCACTGTTCAGCGTGTATGGGAAGAAGAAGAGGAGTTGGAGGAGTTGGAGGAGGAGGAAATGGACAGTCAGGCCAGTGAGGGGAGTGAATGTCTTACGGTTGGTACTGGCGCATATGGCAGATTTCATGCTAGGCTGCCTATCCGTGACCCTCGCGTTCAAAGAATTTATTCCAGCACCGATACTGGGTGTTCACTCTCCTGGACCCACGGTACAAGCAAAATCTTCCCACTCTCATCCCTGGAGAGGAAGAGAGTGGAGTGTGAGAATGCATGAATACCAGCAGCCCTGGTGCACAAGCTGAAACAGTATTTCCCTTCTGACAGCGCTAGCGGCAGAGTGCGTAGTTCTGCGGGACAAGTAGCGAGGGAGAGTAGCGAGCAGGCAGCTTGTCCGCATGGAAGGGTACGCTTTACCAGGCTTTGCCAGCTTTAGTCACCCCAGCAGACACTGTCACCTGTCCCCGTTCGGCAGAGTAGGCTGATCTTTACAGAAGATGGTGAGGGAGTACGTAGCTGACCATACCATCGTCCTAAATGATCACACAGCGTCCTACAACTACTGGGTTTCAAAACTGGACATGTGGCACGAACTGGCGCCGTACGCCTTGGAGGTTCTTGCTGCCCTGCCGCTAGCGTCTTGTAGCGGCGGGTTTTCAGGCAGCTTGTGGCATCATCACCGATAAGCGTACACGCCTGTCGACTGACAGCGCTGACGGCTGACGCTTATTAAAAAATGAATAAGGCTGGATTTCTCAGATTCCAATCCCCAAGGTGAAGGAAGCTCAAACCTGAATAATTGATCCACTCCTCCTCTCCTCCTCATTTTCTCCTTCCCTCCCCTCTTTGTACAGTAAAGCAGAGGAAAATGGCTATTTTTGACAGGGCCCACTGGCTCTTGCTATAGTACTCATGCATTTAATTTTTCTGGAGGGCCACCTACCCGTCCTCTGTTTGAAACAATTTTGTGAGTGCCACATACAGGCACTCAATCTATTCCATTTTTCTGGAGGGCCCTACCCGGCCTCTGTTTTAAAAAATTTTTGGGACTGCCACATACAGGCACTCAATCATCCATTTTACTGCAGGGCCACCTACCTGCCTCTGGTTTGAACAATTTTGGGACGCCACATACAGGCACTCAATCTATTCCATTTTACTGGAGGGCCACTACCTGCTCCTCTGGTTTGAAGAATTTTTGGGACTGCCACATACAGGCAACTCAATCTATTCCATTTTACTGGAGGGCCACCTACCTGTCCTCTGGTGTTTGAAACATTTTGGGACTGCCACATACAGGCAACTCATCTATTCCATTTTACTGGGAGGGCACCTACTGCTCCTCTGGTTTGAAACATTTTTGGGACTGCCACATACAGGCACTCAATCTATCCCATTTACTGGAGGGCCACCTACCTGCTCCTCTGGTTTGAACAATTTTGGGACTGCCACATACAGGCACTCAATCTATTCCATTTTACTGGAGGGCCACCTACCTGCTCCTTGGTTTGAAGAATTTTTGGGACTGCCACATACAGGCACTCATCTATTCCATTTTACTGGAGGCCAACTACCTGCTCCTCTGGTTTGAAACATTTTTGGGACTGCACATACAGGCACTCAATCTATCCCATTTTACTGGAGGGCCACCTACCTGCTCCTCTGGTTTGAAACATTTTGGGACTGCCACATACAGGCAACAATCTATTCCATTTTACTGCAGGGCCACCTACCTGCTCCTCTGGTTGAACAATTTTGGGACTGCACATACAGGCACTCAATCTATTCCATTTACTGAGGGCCACCTACCTGCTCCTCTGGTTTTGAAACATTTTTGGGACTGCCACATACAAGGCACTCAATCTATTCCATTTTACTGCAGGGCCACTACCTGTCCTCTGGTTTGAACAATTTTTGGGACTGCCACATACAGGCACTCAATCTATTCCATTTTACGGAGGGCCACCTACCTGTCTCTGTTTGACAATTTTTGGGACGCCACATACAGGCACTCAATCTATTCCATTTACTGCAGGGCCACCTACCTGCTCCTCTGGTTTGAACAATTTTTGGGATGCCACATACAGGCACTCAATCTATTCCATTTTACTGCAGGGCCACCTACGCTCCTCTGGTTTGAACAATTTTGGGACTGCCACATACAGGCACTCAATCTATCCATTTTACTGGAGGGCCACCTACTGCTCTCTGGGTTTGAAGAATTTGGGACTGCCACATACAGGCACTCAATCTATTCCATTTTACTGGAGGGCACACTACTGCTCCTCTGGTTTGAAACATTTTTGGGACTGCCACTACAGGCACTCAATCTATCCCATTTTTACTGGAGGGCCACCTACCTGCACTCTGGTTTGAAAAATGTTTGGGACTGCCAATACAGGCACTATCCAAATTAAATGTCTCCATAGCAGCCTCCACACGTTGTCTCCATTGCTACTCCAAAAGTCGTCCAATATAGGCTGCCTATACATGTCCCTTTATCAAACGAGTGGTGTGTCAGGCAGAAATTTGGGTTGTTTTCATGGATTCCACATCAAAGTTGTTAACTTTGTCGCCACCCTGCTGTGTTATCCACAAAATTATACTGGCAAAATTTTACCATTTAGGATATTATTTTTAGCGCTTCTTGCGCATCTGTTTACATCCCTCACCCGGCATATCCAAACTTATAAGAACGCTACTACACTTGATCTTATACAAAAGGTTCTTAGAAGTGCTGTTTGGGGAGTAGCCTAGCAGAGACAGGGGCTTTGGATTGGCGAAAGCTGCCTGGCAGCGAACGCCAGCTCCATGCGCATCATGCGCTTCTTGCGCATCTGTGTACATTCCCCTCACCCGCCATTCCCAAACTTATAAGAACGCTACTACACTAACTTGGTGCAGGCTGGGACCGAGTCTGACCCTGGGGCTGGTCATATACTGCCGACGCAGAGGATTGCGGGGCTACCTCGGTCCAGGTCTCAAAGGCCTACTATACCTCTCCCCCCCTCCTCCACCTCTCCTCCTCCGAATTACCATCCGTGGGCATGGCGCCATCAGTCGGTAGCTCTAGGCACAGCAGCAGTGCCGCGCTAAGCGACAGCAGGCGTGCTGAAACTGCTGAGCCTAGGCGATAAAAGGCACACCGCCCAAGAGTATTACAGGGCATTCCACAATCAAGTTGTTAACTTTGTCGCACCCTGCTGTGTAATCCACAAAATAACTGCAAACTTTACCATTTAGGGATATTATTTTCAGCGCTTCTTGCGCATCTGTTTACATTCCCCTCACCCGCCATATCCTAAACTTATAAGAACGCTACTACACTTGATCTTATACAAAAGGTTCTTAGAAGTGCTGTTTGGGGAGTAGCCTATAGACAGGGGCTTGGATTGGAGAAGCCCGCCTGGCAGCGGAGGCCAGCTCCATGCCAGATCCAACTAAAATAGTTTTTTACTGCAGCCCCTTTAATCTACTACTATCACTGCCTCCATACATGGTCCCCTTATCAAACGAGCTGTGTGGCAGGCAGAATTTGGGGTTGTTCATGGCTCATGTTAACTTTGTCGCCACCCTGCTGTGTAATCCACAAAATATACTGGCAAACTTTTATCATGTACCGATATTATTGAGTGCTTCTTGCTCACCTCCTTTGGTTCCTCTCTGCCACCCATTGGTTGAAGCCTGAGTCATTTAGGGTATGTCGCCATGACACTCTCTAGCCTGCTGCCGCTGCCTCTGCATGCCGTCCCTATAGTTGTCAGGGTCAATTATTGGATGTTTTAGATGCTATCTAGCTCATTCTGTCACTCTGTCATGGCCATGCTGTTGCCATAATTTTGGCATAATGGTGCGATTAGGCCCGCTCAGAGGCATCCATGGCATGCTGCCCTGCTGTTTCCTGTCCATTTCCGTGGTGTTTCCATCTTTTCTGAGGTTCCCAGGTGTTTGGCCAAGCTTCCCTGTGCAGAGCCTGGTCCCCTTGAAAAATGCTGAGTCTCCCATTGACTTCAATGGGGTTCGTTATTCGAGACGAGCACTCGAGCATCGGGAAAAGTTCGTCTCGAATAACGAGTACCCGAGCATTTTAGTGTTCGCTCATCTCTAGTCGTATGTAAGTCGGGTGTTCTTAAGTAGGGGACCGCCTGTATATGTAAAGTGCTCCGGAATTTGATGGCGCTATATAAGATTATTATTATATTTAGTAGACTGTATATATTTAATTATTTTATTTTATATGTATATAATATATTATTTTTTTTTTTTTCATTTATTTTTAGATATTATTTACATTATGTGTTTTTTTTAATTATTTTTACATTATGTGATTTTTTTAAACGCCTAATATTATACGTTCTTGCTTTTTACATGTTACTTGTATAACATTATTAGATTGTATTATACTGCGTCCATTACATGATGTCATTTTATGTTCTGTTTATTATCGCAGGTAATTACTTTACATTCTGTTATATTTAGATCATATTTAGTCAGTGTTTGGCACATGTAGCAGTGCAGGGACCGTATATTACGTGTTGTTGTACTTTTTGCAGTATTATTAGTTTTGTGAATTGTCTATGCACCCACTTTTTTGCAACTTTCGCTCAGGGGCACAAGCGATGATCTAGACACAGTGAAGGCAAACCGTTTAGACACCGAGTGCCCAATCTACAACCAAACTCACATATTTTTAGCAAAGTGCCGATGCCACAATTTAAGCAGTAACTTATTACTCCCTGTTCTGTCACAGGTTTAAATTGTATAGGCACCTGAGGACACCAATACAGTAGAAAGAAGAAGAGAAGTTTGGATTATCATTATACCTGCCTTCTAGGGTCCTGGGCTGTCAGGGACACAACAGGCCTTGAGTCCTGTCTGGCGAACTCTGTCCTGGGGTGATGGCGAGGGTGCCTAGAGAGGGTTCTGAGTGCCACCTCTGGCACCCGTGCCAAAGGTTCGCCATCACTGATCTAGACAGACACAACTCTAAGTTATATATCATCTATACTGGGGATCCGGATTCCGCACAGTTTTTCTCCTTGGTGCATAAGAATAAACATATCACAAATAGAGATGAGAGAGTATACTCGTCCGAGCTTGATGCCGTTCGAGTATTAGGTACTCGAGACGGCTCGTTGCTCGGACGAGTATTTCCCCTGCTCGAGATCGAGCATTTATTAAAAAAACACAGTGAAGAACAATGAAGAATAGAATAAAAACATGACACCAGGATCATTTAAGTGAAAAACACAGTGCAGAATAGATTACGATGTTCGGCACATCTGCTTACTTGTCGGAAGATAAGACGGAACGGCAGCAGGGAGACATCGCACAGCAGGGAGACATCTGGCGCAGCAGAGACACATCTGGCGCAGCAAGGACAAATCTGGCGCAGCAGAGACGTCGGAGACATAGGGGCACGAGGACATCGGGGCAGAGAGGGACGAGGGCCGGGAAAATCGGGGCACGGAGACAATCGGCGGAGAATCGGGGCACGGAGACATGGGGCACGGAGACATAGGGGCACGGAGACATAGGGGCACGGAGAACATAGGGGCAACGAGACATGGGGCACGGGCAGGGGACATCGGGGCACGGAGACATCGGGGCACGGAGACATCGGGGCACGGAGACCTTGGGGGCACGGAGACATAGGGGCACGGAGCTAGGGGCACGGAGACATACGGGGCAAGGAGACATCGGGGCACGAGACATAGGGGCACGGAGACCATCGGGGCACGGGACATAGGGGCACGGAGACTCGGGGCACACGGAGGACATCGGGGACGGAGACATAGGGCACGGAGACATCGGGGGCACGGAGACAGACACGGGCACGGGACGGGACATCGGGCGGGAACTAGACGGAGACATCGAGACAGCACGGCATCGGGGACAGTGATAGCACGAGACATCGGGAGACTTCATGTGAAGTAAGAGCAGCGTGATCCCGGGACAGCGTAATCCCGAAAGAAGCAGATGGCAGACATCTGCAATCTATTCTTCACTGTGTTTTTCAGTGTAAGGATCTGTGTTCACTGTTTTTTATTCTAGTCTTCACTGTGTTCAAATGCTTTAACTTGTCGGGAGATAAATACGCGGGAACAGTGAAGAAATAGATTGCAGATGTTTGCATTACTGCATCTAAATTATCCGAAGACATTCTTTTAATTATAACACATTTATATCCCGAAACCATGGTCCCCTTTGAAAAAATGCTCGAGTCCCCAATTCCGATGCGGGTGCTCGTATCGAGAACGAGCACTGCGAGCATCTGGAAAAGTTCGTCGATAACGAAGCACCGAGCATTTTAGTGCCGCTCATCTCTTAATCACAAATAATCAGACAAATATAGAAACTAGAGAAACTCATGTACATGCGAGGAGAGGAACGCGCAGCCTGAGAAGTGGACTCCGACGCTTCTTTTCTTGTTTCTTCTTCTACTTTGGAAGGGTGCTCCCCCGGGAAGAGAAACTGATCACAAATTCTCAACACATGGAAATTAATTCCAGGCTAAGATTCCTTAATATCTTGTTTGTTGTATGGGCACATCTCACGCCATCCTCAACAGAGAGGATGGGACAATCTTCAGCTTGATTACTATGACAAATAAATCCGATTTGGAATTAATCAAAGGGCACCAGCGTTGTGTTTTCATGTTTTCCTTGTCAAAGATCTTAGTAGACGTTAATCTCCTTCCAGAACTTTTGATTCCTCCTTAATACTTTCTCCAGAGCCTTTAGCGAAGTTTGGGTTCAACAAAGGTACCTGGAAGGTGGCTCCCAAACATAACCCCGAAACCCATCTAAATCATATTGGAACCAACACTTTGTGACCCAAAGGATGGCGTATACATATGAGGGTTAAGTAAGGGCAGAGGGCTGCAAATTGGGGTCAATAACAGTTAAAAATGCAAAAAATGGGGTAAAGACTAAAAATATAGGGGGCACCATTTACTTACCTGGTCCAGTATCCGGCGATTCCGCGGCATGGTCATGACGCGATTTGATTCGGTTTCTGCCGGGATTGCTAAGTGGTCCATGCACCCAGTATCCAGGCAGGTGCCGCTGCTGCGACGAGGTATGACGGAGTCCACCTTCTTCTCCCAGTTGCATGTAAGTGCTGATCTTGCGCACACAAATCTTTTTTAAATTCTGCGGTTTCTGCGAATCCGGTGGGTTGTCGAAAGCGCGCGGCGCATGCAAACACCATCCTATGCGTAAATTCGACGCAAATTAGAAAATTCTTGAAACCCCGACGCATAGTGCGGCGTTAAGACCCTTTAGTAAATGAACCCCAATAACATAAAATAAAAATGTAAAAAAAAATAAATTGCCATAGGTTTAGATCGACCTGCCACTCAAGATGAATGGGTCTACACAAAATTCATGTTCACTGCCATTTTAAGGGGTGTTGGGTATGCACACACAGTTAGTCAGTTGCACTGAAAAGGGCAAGTATTACTGTTCTAGCATGCACAAATAGCCAACATAGTCTTATCTGCCCAGGAAAAGGGAAATTATTAAAATTCTCCTGTCTGACTGTACCTATCTTACAGTTTAGACATGTTGCCCTGCCTGACTATATACTGGACGTGGTCTTGTGGTGCATATTATTTGGCATGTAGAGTACTTGGATTATTTACTGTCAAGGCATAGAGAAGAAAGAGCGAAAATGAAACAGGGTCCTTGGTGACCATTTGCTGTATTCATTGAAGGTGACAATGGAGCCTCGGTTCTTGTGATTGCGTTGCTTCCCACAATGGGACCTCTGTGATCAACAGTTTTCGATAATCACAGAAAGGTTATGGTGACCAGGACATCCCTTTACAGGTGATGTTAAAGGGGTGTTCCAATCTGGAATTCACATTTAACTTACTTTCATTTGCATTACAGATACATGTCTAAAAAAAATGTTCCGTGAAAGATAATTTATCCAAAAAATGTGCCCATGTTGTCCTTAGAAACAAGCGTGGTTGTGCTTAGATATGACCACTCGCACTCTGGCAGTGTTGCCAGGCATGTGCTATTAAGGTGTCAACCACCTAGGGATTCGCATTCATAACCACAGGGATTTGTTTCCAACACTCAGCAGGGTGGTCGTTCCAAGGACAACAATTCTGTTGTCTAACAGACAACATCACATTCTTATGTGAAATTACTATATATATATATATAATATATATTATATATATATATATACATATGAACATTCACTTAGTGATTTGAGCCGCAGGGCCAAGCATACTTCTGCTGCTGCTCCACTGCAGTAGTAGATGAGATGTCTGAAAGGTGAGCCATAGCACGAAACTATCTCTGGACGCTCCCATCGCTGTTCTAAGTAACACAATGATCCCCAGGGTCCTGGTCAATACCAGCACCTCTCCTTAGCCTTATGATCTGATGGAATTGCCCTCCATGTTCCTGACCCCTTCACATGTGTCATAAACTTCATGAAACCCCATGCTATTAGTATCTGCTGGTGAATTTCAATGGACTGTATTTAGCTGGGGCCTAATATTTCTCTATTTACCGGCTTGTAAACCAGCGCACAAAGCAGAAAAAAACTGTTGGTATGTCTCGCTGAACAGGTGGAATGTTAAAGGGGTTGTACAGGAATGCTAAATTATTGTCCATTGGTCCAGGTGGTATAAAAATAAGAAAAACACTTCTACTTACCTCGTCTCCGTACCTGAGTCCAGCCCCCACTTATACAACCTTGATGTTGAGATATTGAAAAATTAAAAAAGTTTGGGGAGGGCTCAATGTGTGAACATTTTGTTACAAAACGTAGAAGTAGTAAAGGGGTTGTCCACTTTTAGTAAATTCTGATATGGAAAGAAGTAAGACAATTTTCCGAAAAAATGTCTGTATCAATTCATCACATTTTTTCTAGATCTCTGCTTGACTGCTTCTTCTATAGACCCTCTATGAGTACTCCAGTGATAGAGATCTATCCGTAGTCATGTGAGTTCACACAGGTGCAAGAGGACGTCATATATCACGGGCTCTGATTAACTCCTTGTGATAAATAACGGCTCGTCCACCTGTGTGACTCACGGGATCTGCGGGACAGATCTCTATCCAATGGAAGTAATCATAAGAAGCGTCATAGCAGGACAGCAAGCGAGGAGATCTAGAAAACTGTGAGGAATTGATACAGCAAAGTAGATTGGAAAATTGAGAACAGGTTCTAACTACAAAAAAATATAATGTATTGCTGAAAGGAGACATCCCTTTTAACTTCGATATGTTTGGAGGAGGATGTGATATCTGGTTTAATAAGATTCCGAAACCAGAGAGTACTGGCCAGCTGGGTGGATGGTGTGGTGGTGGAGTGTAGGTAGGATGATAACCTCAATGACAACTTTTCCAAAGAAAAATGGTATTGAGGACTCTACCCTTCATTACAAAATGGCCAGTCTATGTCGCGATGGTGTCAGATGAAACAAGGAAGACAAAAGGAACATACACATTCCTTAGGTGGGCAGTAGATTAATGATATGAATCAAAAATTCCATTTCACACCCTTCGGACGTAACGGGGGGGGGGGGGCACCTGCTTGGCTAATCGGTGGCCTCCTCTTCTTCTGATGGCATAAGTGAGGCTCTTGTGTGTCAGGAGCCTTCATTGCAGGGGACAGCTTACAGGGTTTCTCTGCGTGCTTTAAAGTTCCACACATTGGATGCCACAATTGGTAATGGAATCGTCACACGATTTATCTCCTAAAATAAACTTTGTTTTGATAAGTAGGATATGCGACTACGCCATTCATACCTGATTGTTGTTATTTCTTCCGTCCAAAACTTCTTTAGAAATGAAGCTGAAATCCTGGCAGAGCACCCAAGGGTTTGTAGCACATCTCAATGGACGACCTAAGCGGAGTGTTAGCTGAGGGGAGAAGGGGAGGGACGAGAGAAAGATTTGGCAGAGGCACTTGTCCATGGGAGCCAGCAGAGACCTTGGGGACTAGCGTGCGGGTTCCATAGTAATGCCAAACAGCCCTGGGCTTAGTTGTTTACATGGGAAATGTGGTCGCCATGCATATTAAAACCAAGCCCCAACTACGGATTTTCTTTATAGAGGTTTTTCATTCATTCATTGGTTCCTTGACAACCATTGTCCTCTGTATATGGTACTCATATCACTGGGTAAATGGTATTTCCTGTTGCTCTTGTGGCGACGGTGGTTGATTATGTACAGGTGGTTTGACAATCAATGTATTTATCTCTCTCGGTGTCTTTTGCTTCCGGATGCAGATGGTGTTTGTCTGTTTTAGTCTGTTATTTGCCTGGTCAGTGGAGGCCACATTTTATGTCATACTACCTGGACAGGTGTACAAATACCTATAACATAGAGAACAGATTATTGTGATGATGCTTCCACCCTAGCACGCCAAGTCCTCGTTTAAGGGGTAATTAACACTCAAGATGACGTCACATGCGGTTGCTTGTCGCACAATACAGAAGCTAGTCAGTGACTAAAAACGTATGAGACCAGCTTTTATCTGCACGCCGGATTACAAGAGGCTCCAGCCCACCTAGTAATGCTTGGCCATCGGATGAAATCCCCAGTTAGACCACGGCAGAGATTTCCGTGTGTAGCCCTCACCAATTTCATCAGGGGGAGGCCTTATGGGTTAAATATGGGTAGAGCAGACGGAACAAAATGAAGTTGGGGTACATCCGCACTACATGGCATGAAGCCAATCCAACAAACTGACGCCTCCACCTACTAGCCAGTGGCTGTGCATGGCCAGGGGTGTTATCTGTCGTCCATCAAGCCATGTCAGTAGTAGATTTTCCATTTTCCTAATTAGTGCGCGACCACAAACAGGCAAAAATGTTGGTCATGTGGGTACCGTACCCAAACCAGAAACTTAAAAAGTCAATCCATTTATTCTAATATGGGCATGCTGGGGTGGAAAATTGAAAAAAATGGGAAATGGGCATTTTAGATGACCTGGCTGACCGAAAAACTGTTTGAACAAGGGCATAGTGGAATTTGCCCACAAGCGGCTGCCACTGTCTAGCTCGGCCATGTTCTCCATACCATAAAGTGTGAATAGTGAATGGAGTGTCAATTGTTCCAAATCGACTGCAGACAGTGCTGGAAAGACAAATAAAGAATACCAAATAATAGAGGTCAGTTTTTCAGGAAGAGAGAGGGGGATGTCCAAACCCAACGGACTCCGATTCAGAAGATGTAAATCATTCTATGTCTAAGGATATGTACTTCAACATTTACGGCGGTTGAGTAGACATTACTTTCAAGTAAACACAAACGTTCCATACATGATACAACAG
The DNA here is from genome assembly GCA_019512145.1 of Engystomops pustulosus. NCBI lineage: Eukaryota > Metazoa > Chordata > Amphibia > Anura > Leptodactylidae > Engystomops > Engystomops pustulosus. The sequence continues at coordinate 3,053,303 of CM033650.1, read as the reverse complement.
GTCTACGTACGAGCGTCACACTCTGTGCTAGCTGTGGAGCTCGATTTATATTCGTATGTACATTGTATATATATATATAATATTATATAAGAGGAGAACAGGTCTTTCTGGATTATAGCAGAAGTGGGGCAACAGGATTTACTTTACCGGCACATTCGGATGAAGTGGCGAGTTCTCTGCGGTGGATTCGGGTTTTTCCGGCGATTCACTAAGGCAGTTTCTTCGACGTTCCACAGGTGTGCTTCTGCACTGAGAGTATCGGAACGCACTGAAGTTCACCGAAGCCACCTGGATGAAGGTAGACGCGTGTCCCGCGACACTTTTTTTTTTTTTTATTGCGGACGGGTTTTTACTAATCCGTGGGTTTTCGTTTGACCACAACCCCCCCCCCCCCAATTTCCGCATGCGAACTATGCCAGGCGATGGCCACAATCCGATCATCATGCGCCAAAAACCTGGGGCAATACAGGGAAATTGGCGCAAATCGGAAATATTGGGTAAAATGTCGGGAAAACAGCGAATCGGGCCCTTAGTAACTGACCCTCCAGATGAGGTTGCTTGCTGGAACTCTCATCTTTACAAGGTGCCGGATCAGTGTTTTAAAAATAGTATGATAATTTGAAAAAAAAAAACATTTTGTGTATCGTATTTATTTAAATTAAAAAAATGTTCGAAGAAGGACTCTTCACTCTGCTCCTACTTTTTGTTTGGCTTTTACTGCTCTCGGTTTTAAACAAAACACCTCCATCTTCATGGGGCTATCAACTGTTGTTTTCAAGCTGTAGATAAGGGGGTAATATCGGTACGGCGAGTGCCGATTAAACAAAGAGTAGAGTTCTGGACTCCAAAACTGACCGAGATAGGGTCGGAAAATTGGTTAAGACAAGTGCGTAGAGAAGGGTGACCACTGTTCAGGTGTGAAGAAACCGGTGTAGAGCTACGTTTGACCGGAGTTGACCGTATCCTCAATATGGTCCTATTATGAATAAGATATAAAATAAAAAGTGAGGATAATGACTGGAGCAAAGGGGCAAATAATACACCTTCCTAAGAATCTATGTACTGTTCAAAATGGTGGGTCATTACAAAGTTAGCTTCTGATGGCATAATATCACAGAGAAATGGTTGACCTTCCTGAGTTGTAGAATGTAAATACTGAATCTCCAAGAGACATGGAATGATGTTCATAAAACCCAAAATCCAAGACAAACAGGCCAGAAGTGGGAGAACGACCTTGCTGGCTCATAACCTCAGTATCTCAAGGGTGCAGCGGGAACACTACCTGCCGCCCCCGTCGCGCCTCCGCCCACCCCCCCAATTATTTTCCACACCGATTACCTCCTTCCTGTTCTATTTTTCCTATTCTCTTTCGCTCCTCTTATTAGCTACTACTCTCCTCACATGAACCTTAGAATTGTCCTCCTTCCTCCAAATGCTCGCTACCCTTTCCTGTTTTTCCCATCCCCCTTCATGCTTCAAGTATGCTTTTCCATTTTTTCTCCATCCCCTATCCTCAACCCACAGTCAACCACTCCAAGCTTTCGCATGTCACTCCCTTCCATCCGTCCTTATTTACACCGCCTCATAACTCCGCCCCCGTTAGCGGTCATAACTATAGCAGTCGGATCAACAACTAATCCACGTGATGGATAGGATACCACCAGTGGGATGCGCAGGCATATGAATGGCTAAGCACCCCCTCAGTGGCAACAGCCCGTTCTTCCCTCGGCCGGCACACCACCTGCTCCTTCCCATGTGTCCAGCTGCTCGTACAGCCCCCTGCCCAGGACCCCTGGCACAAAAACCCATCGTCGCATCCACGATCCTCCACAGCATCCCACCAGCGTAGCTCTCCATACCCAGAAGCTGACGGAAACGCCAAATATAGTGCAACCACCCGCCGACCACAAGCCCTAATGTGCACATCTCAGATTGCTTAGCATGGAGATGATTGCAACACTATAGGCTAGTAGAGGACCGAGGCTTCGCAACCTCATGGCGGCGGCCGCGCCCCTTCGGTATTCGTTTTTTTTTGGGACCCAGCCGCACTCTTTTCCCGATGTGCCGTCCCAGCCCTGCACCAGGCACGGGTCAGACAACACATCGTTGCCTGACAACGCCGTTCTGACAAGGTCACATGACCACGGCCCGTGGACGCGTGCTGCGGGCAGGGCAACAATATCGGCTGAAGGACATTGGGTTAACTGGTGGGGCTGGGACAAGAGTCTGACCCTGGGGGCTGCAATCATATCTTGCCGACGCCGAGCGATTTGCGGGGCCTACCTCGGTCCAGGTGTTTCAGGCCCCTACTATGCCTCCTCCTCCTCCAACCCCTCCTCACATCTCCTCCGAACTAACCATCCGTGGGCCACGGCGCCATCAGTCAGGTAAGCTCTAGGCCAAGCAGCCAGTTGCCGTCGCTAAGCGGACAGCAGGCGGTGACTCAAACTGCTCGAGCCATAGGAGACCAAAAAGGCACACCGCCCAAGAGTTATACAGGGCATTCACGGCGCAGAATGATCTGGGCTGGCACCGCGACTCAGCCGGGGAATGGTTGTGTGTGACAACGGCGTCACTGGGGCGGCTTGGCAAAACTCGGCAGACTGACACAGTTGCCATGCCTGGCCCATGGGTTAAATCTGATAGTGCAGCGTTCGTTTCCTCAAGAACATTAAACCCCCCAATCTAGTCTGATTTGATAACGAAGGTGCGCCGCATCTTTGCGCATTCAGGAAAGTCCAGCACCAGATTGCTGACCACTCTCAGGGCAGCCAGCAGCGCCGCCTCCAACTGGCCGCAGCTCACCGACTGTGTGCGACGTGCCCACGAGGTGGAATTCAACCACTGACCATGTTATCAGAGTACCAGCAGCGCAGAGCGATTGTAGACTGCCAGATGGCAATTCACCAGAACTGTAGTAGGTCAGTCAGTTCCTCAAGTTACAATGAGGGTGGAACGTGGATTGTATGATATCTGTCAGGTCTGAGTAACTTTGAGGGAGTCCAACACAGATGGTCAGTGGCGATGCCGCCATCATCAGCCTCACCATACCGCTGACTTGGCCTGTTGAAAACTCTCTGGTCAGCATGAAGTCGGAAGCTTTGCGCTCGTCAACAAGAGGACGGGGGAAGAATATTCACTTGTTTGATAGCCCAAAGCACCCTGAGGCTGTTTCTCAGCGCATATCGGAGGAGGTGGAGGTGGAGGAGGCAATGAGGAGGAAGAGGAGGAGAATGTTGGGAGACACAAGAGGGGACCATTGGTGAGTCCTTCACTGTTCAGCGTGATGGCGCAGAAGAAGGAGGTGGCGGAGTTGGAGGAGGAGAGGAAATGGACAGTCAGGCCAGTGAGGGGGAGGAATTCTGACGAGTTGGTTACCTCTGGCGCAATATGGGCCAGATTTCATTGCTCGGCTGCTATACCGTGACCCTCGCGTTCAAAGAATTTATTCCCAGCAACCGCCCATACTGTGGTGTCACTCTCTGGACCCGACGGTGGGTACAAGCAAAAATATTCCCACTCTCATCCCTGTGAGAGGACAGGAGTGTGAGATGATGAATACCAGCAGAGCCCTGGTGCACAAGCTGAAACCAAAGTATTCCCTTATGACCTCAGCGCTAGCGGCAGGAGTGTGTAGCTTCTGCGGGACGACAGTACGCGAGGGAGAGTTAGAGGTACAGGCAGTTGCCAGCACGTGGCAAGGGTACCATTCTCAAGGCTATTTGCCAGTTTCGTCACCCCAGCAAGACATGTCACCTCGTCCCCAGTATCGGCAGAGTAGGGTGATCCTTACAGAAAGAATGGTGACGGGCAGTACGTAGCTGACCATACCATCGTCATCGTAAATGATCACCACGCTCCCTACAACTACTGGGTTTCAAGCTGGACATGTGGCACGAATGCGCGCCGTACGCCTTCGGAAGGTTCTGCCTGCCCCACTGCGCTAGGTCTTGCCCCGAGCGGGTTTTTCAGTGCAGCTGGGCAATCATCACCGATAAGTACACGCACTGTCGACTGAACAGCGCTGACGGGACGCATTAAAATGATAAAGGGGATTCTCAAATTTACCAATTCCCACCAGGTGAAGGAAGCGCACCTGAATAATTGATCCACCTCCTCCCCGCCTCCCTCATTCCTCCTTTCCTCCTACTTTGCTACCAAGTAAGCAGCGAGAGGGGACAAATGGCTATTTTTTGAACAGGGCCCACTGGTCTTGCTATGTCTAGTACTTCATGCATTTAATGTTTTCTGGAGGGCACCACCCTACCAGGTCCTCTGTTGAAAACAATTTTTGTGAGTGCCAATACAGGCCACTCAATCATTCCATTTTCTGGAGGGACACTACCCGGTCCTCTGTTTAAAAAATTTTGGGAGCCACATAAGGCACTCATTATATTCCATTTTACGGCAGGGCCACTACCTTGCCCTCTGGTTGAACAATTTTGGGACTGCCACACATACAGGCCCTCAATCTATCTCCATTTTACTGGAGGGCCACACCTACATGCTCCTCTGGTTTAAGAATTTTTCGGCGACTGCCACCATACAGGCACTCAATCTATTCCATTTTACTGGAGGGCCACCTACCATGCTCTCTGTTGTTTGAAACATTTTGTGGGACTGCCACATACAGGCACTAAATATATTCATTTTACTGTGAGGGCCACCTAACCGCGTCCTCTGGTTGAAAAACATTTTTGGGACTGCCACATACAGGAATCAATCTATCCCATTTTACTGGAGGCCACCTACCTGCTCCTCTGGACTTGAACAATTTTTGGACTGCCAAATACAGGGCACATCAATCGATTCACCATTTTACGGAGGGCCAACTACCTGATCCTCTGTTTGCGAAGAATTTTTGGCGACTGCCACATTACAGTGCACCAATCTATTCCTTTACTGGAGGCACCTACCTGCTCTACTGGTTTGCAAACCATTTTTGGGACTGCCACATACGGCACTCAATTCTATCCCATTTTACTGGCAGGGCACCTACCTGTCCTCTCGGTTTGAAAAACATTTTGGGCTGCCCCATACGGGCACTCAATCTATTCCATTTACTGCAGGGCCACCTACCTGCCTCCCTCTGGTTGAACAATTTTGGGGATGCCACTACAGGCACTAATCTATTCCATTTGTACGGGGGACCACACCTACCTGCTCTGGTTTGAAAATTTTGGGACTGCCCATACAGGGCACTCAATCTATTCCATTGTACTGCGGGCCATCTACTGCTCTCTGGTTTGAACAAGTGTTTGGAACTGCCACATTAAGGCACTCAATCTATTCCATTTTACGGAGGGCCACCTACTCTGCCACTCGGTTGAACAATTTTTAGGACTATGCCACAGTACAGGCATCAAATTATTCATTTACATGCAGGGCCCACTACTGCTCCTCTGGTTGTGACCAATTTTTGGACGCCACATTACAGGCACTCCAATCTATTCCATTTTCTGCAGGGCCACTAACCCTGCTCCTCTGGTTGAACAATTTTGGGACTGCACATACAGGCAATCTCAATCTTATTCCATTTTAATGGAGGGCCACCTACCTGATCCTTGGTTTGGAAGAATTCTTGGGGACTGCCACATGTACAGGCACTTCAATCTATTCCATTTTAACGGAGCGGCCACTACCCGCCTCCTGGGTGTGAAACATTTTTGGGCACTCGCCACATACAGGCATCAATCTATCCCATTTTACTGGAGGGCCACCTCACTGTATCTGGTTGAAACAATTGTTTGGACTGCCACCATACAGGGCACTATCCAAATTAAATTGTCCCATAGCAGCCTCCACACGTTGTCTCCAGTTGACTACCTCCAACAAGTCGTCCATTATTGCTGCTCTACATACATCGTCCACTTTATCAAACCGAGGTTGTGGCAGAGAAGAAAATTTGGGTTGTTTATGGATTCCACATCAAGTTGTTAACTTTGTCGACACCCTGCGTGTTATCCCACAAAAATTATACTGGCAACTTTTACCATTTAGAGGATACTTATTTTAGCGCTTCTTGCGCATCTGTTACATTCCCCCTCACCCGGCATATCCAAATTATAACTGAAAGCTTATACACTTGATCTTATACAAAAAGGTGTTAGAAGTGATGTTTGGGGAGTAGCACGTAGAGACAGGCGGCTTGGCTTGGCGAAAGACGTCAGGCAGCGGAACGCCTAGCCACTCTATGGCATCATGGCTTCTGCGAATCCTGTCTTACATTTCCCCTACACCGCCATATGTCCAAAACTTATAAGAACGGCTACTCACACTTAACTTGGTGCAGGCTGGGACGAGAGCTGACCCTGGGGCTGAGTCATCTATGCGACGCAGAGAATTCGGGGGACTTACCCTAGGTCAGGTTCTCAAAGGCATAACCTATAACTCTCTACCACCCTCTCATCCACACTCCTCCTCCTCCGAATTCTACCATCCGTGGGCATGGACGCATATTCAGTCGGTTAGCTCTAGCACAGCAGCAGTCGCCGTTCGCTAAGACGACAGCAGGCCGAGGCTGAAAACTGCTGAGACTAGGCCGACATTAAAAGGCACCACCGCCCAAGACGCTATACAGGCTTCCACAATCAAAGTGTAACTTGTCGCACCCTGCGTGTAATCCACCAAATATACTTGCAAACTTTTAACCATTTAGGGCATATATTTCGCAGAGCTTCTTGCGATCTGGTTACATTCCCTCACCCGCCCCTAAATCCCAACTTATAAGAACGCTATACCACTTGATTCTTATACAAAAGGTTCTTAAGAATGTGTCTTGGGGAGGTAGCCTATAGACCAGGGGCTTGATTGGCGAAAAGCCGCCCTGGCAGCGGCGAGCGCCAGCATCCATGCCAAGATCCAACTAACATAGTTTTAACTCAGCCCACCTTTAATCTACTACTAGTTCACTGCCTCCATAATGTCTTCCCCTATTCAAATCGAGCTGTGTCGGCAGGATTTGGGTGTTTATGGCTTCCATGTTAACTTCGGTCGCCACACTGTGGTAATCCACAAAAAAGATACTGGCAAACAATTTCTATATGTACCCGATATTTTATTGATGTGTTCTTGCTCTACTCCTTTGGTTCCTCTCTGCCACACATTGGTTTGACAAGCCTGAGTTCCATTTAGGGCTATGTCGCGCCATGACACGTCTAGCCTGCTGCCGCTGCCTCTGCATGCCGTCCCCATAGTGTTAGAGGTTCAAATTATTGGATGTTTTAGATGCTATTAGCACTTTCACTTCTGCACTCTGTCATCATGGCCATTGCTGTTGCCCATAATTTTGGCATAATGAGTTGCCGAATAGGCAGCCTGAGGCAGTCAATGACATGCTGCACCCTGCTGTTTCCCTTGTCCCATTTACGTGGTGTTCCATCCTTTTAGCGGTCCCCGTGTGTTTGGCCAAGCTTCCCTGATGCAGAGCCGTGGTCCCTGAAAAATTGCGAGTCTCCCATGACTTCAATGGGGTTCGTTTTATTCGAGACGAGCACTCGAGGCATCGGGAAAAGTTCGTTCGCACGATAACGAGTCCCGAGCATTTATGTTCGCTCATCTCTAGCAGTATGTAAGTCGGGTGTTCTTAAGTAGGGGACCCGCCCTGTATATGTAAGTGCCTCCGGAATTGATGGCGCTATTAAGATATATTATATATTTGTAGTGACTGTATGTATATTTAATTATTATTTTACGATATGTATATATATATATATTTTTTTTTTTTTCATTTATTTCTGATGATGATCTTCTATTAGTGTTTTTTTATTATATTTTTACCTTATGTGATTTTTAAAACGCACTATATTATACGTTTCTTGTTTTAACATGTTAACTTCGTATAACATTTTATTAGATTGTATTTATTTACTGCCGTCTTCATGTACATGATGTCATTTTATGCTTCTGTTTTATTATCGCAGGTAAATTACTTTACATTCTGTTATACTTTAGATCATATAGTCAGTGCTTTGGCTACAATGTAGCAGTGCAGGGACCTTAGGTAATTAATGTTGTTTTAGTACATTTTTGCAGTTTTATGCTTTTGTGAATTGTCTATTGCGTTTACCCACTTTTTTTGCAACTTCTGCTCAGCGGGCCACAAGCGATGATCTAGACCAGTGAAGGCAAACCCTGTTGACACCGACGTGCCCCAATCTACAACCAAAACTCACACTATTTTTAGCAACAGTGCGATGGTGCAAACAATTTAAGCAGTCAACTCTATTACTCCCGTATGTACACAGTTTAAATTGTATAGCCACCGAGGACACCAATACAGTAGAAAGAAGAGAAGTTGGATTACCTCTTTTGATACCTGCTTCAGGGTCCGGGCGCTGCAGGGATACAACACAGGCCTTGAGTCCTGTCTGGCGAAACTTGCATGGGGTGTGGCGAGGGTCTTGCCTAGACGAGAGGGGTCCCTGAGTGCCAACCTCTGGCACTCCGTGCCAAAGGTTCTGCCATCACTGATCTAGACAGACACACTCTAAGTACTTATATCATCGATACTGGGGATCCGGATTCCTGACAGTTTTCTCCTTGGTGCATAAAGATAATAAACATATTCACAAATAGAGATGAGCGAGTATACTGTCCGAGTGATGATGCTCGTTCGAGTATAAGGTACTCGAGACGGCTCGTTGTCGGATTCGAGTATTTCCCCCTGCTAGATGATCGAGGCATTTTAATTAAAAAAAACACAGTGAAGAAAAGAGAATAGAATAAAAACAGTGAAACACAGCATTTAACGTGAAAAAAACACAGTGCCAGAATCTAGATTACAGAATGTTCGGCACATCTGTTACTTGTTCGGAAGATACGAACGGAACGGGCAGCAGGGAGACATCGCACAGCAGGGAGACATTTGGCGCAGCAGAGAGGACAATCATGCGCGCTAGCAGAGGAACAAATCTGGCGCCCGAGAAGAGAGCGGAGCGTTAGCGGCATAGGGAGCATCGGAGGCGCATCGGGCCGCGAGATATCGGGGCACGGAGAATCGGGGCCCGAGACATCGGCGGCGGGGCCGGAGACCATCGGGGCACGGAGACATAGGGGCACGGAGACATAGGGGACGGAGACATAGGGCACGGAGACATAGGGGCATCGGAGACTCGGGGCACGAAACGGCAGGGCATCGGATACGAGAATCGGGCACGGAGGACATGGGCGCACGGAGACCTTGGGGGCACGGAGAATAGGGCCACGAGAGACATAGGGGAGACATCGGGGCATCGGAGGAGACATCGGGGCACGGAGACATCGGGCGCACGGGAGACAAGGGGCAAGGAGACATCGGGGCCGGAGACATCGGCGTGGCACGGAGAATAGGGGCACGGAGACATCGGGGACGGAGACATCAGGGCACGGATTGCATCCGGGGCACGGAGACATCAGGGGCACGGGAGACACGGGGAGACTTCAGTGGAAGAAGAGCACGGATCCCGGGAACAGCGATCTCCCGACAAGTAAGCAGATGGGCAGAACATCTGAATCTATCTTCACTGTTGTTTTTCATTTAAATGATCCTGTGTGTTCACTGTTTTTATTCTATTCTTCACTGTTCTTCACATCGTTAAACTTGGTGGGAGAATAACGACGGAAAGTGAGAGAAGAGATTGCAGACTGTTTGCCAAATCTTGCTAACTTATCAGAGACATCTCTTTCAATTAATTACACATTAGTCCAAACCATGCGTCCCTTTGAAAAATGCTCGAGTTCCCATTGACTTCAATGGGGCGCGTTATTCGAGACGAGCCTCGAGCAATCTGGAAAAGTTCCGTCTCGAATAACGAGCACTCGAGCATTAGTGCTCGCCCATCTCTAACTCACACAATATAAGACACAACCAATATAGAACTCACGGCACGAAACCTCTGTTACCCTGCGAGATGAGGAACGCACGACAGCTCTGAGAGAGTGACTCCGCGCTCTTTTCTGTTGTTTATCTTATACTTTGGAGGGGTGCTCCCACGGGGGAAGCTAGAAAATGATCACAAAATTCTCAACACATGAATTTTCAGTTCCATGCTAAGACTTCCTTCAATTCTTGGTTGTTGTAGGAGCACATATCACGCCCTCCTACAACAGAGAGATGGGACATCTTCAGCTTGAGATTTACTAGACAAATAAATCCTGATTGGGATAATCAAAGGGGCCGCGTCTGGTTTTCATTTTCCCGTGTCAAAGATTAGTAGACGTAATCTCCTTCCAGAACTTTCATGATCCCTCTCTAATACTTCTCCAGTAGACTTTAGCGAAGTTTGGCAGTTTCAACAAGGTACCTGAAGGGGCCCCAACCTAAACAGAACCCCATCTAAATATAATTTGGAAACCAACAAACTTTGTGACCAAAGATGGCATGTAAAATGAGGTAGAGTAAGGGGGCAGATAGGGAGGAAACCTAATGCAGGGGGCACCCCGTTCCCCCACAGCCTCCCTGATGCTCGAGTGCTCGTCTCGAATAACGAGCCCCATTGAAGTCAATGGGAGACTCGAGCATTTTTCAAAGGGACCATGGTTCGGGAATAAAATGTGTTAATTAATTGAAAAAGAATGTCTTCTGATAAGTTAGCAGATGTATGCAAACATCTGCAATCTATTCTTCACTGTTCCGCGCGTATATTATCTCCCGACAAGTTAGCAGATGTGAAGAACAGTGAAGAATAGAATAAAAACAGTGAACACAGGATCATTTAAGTGAAAAACACAGTGAAAAACACAGTGAAGAATAGATTACAGATGTTCTGCACATCTGCTTACTTGTCGGGAGATACGCTGTCCCGGGATCCGCTGCTCTTCTTCCACTGAAGTCTCCCCGATGTCTCCGTGCCCTGATGTCTCCGTGCCCCGATGTCTCCGTGCCCCGATGTCTCCGTGCCCCTATGTCTCCGTGCCCCTATGTCTCCGTGCCCCTATGTCTCCGTGCCCCGATGTCTCCGTGCCCCGATGTCTCCGTGCCCCGATGTCTCCGTGCCCCTATGTCTCCGATGTCTCTGCTGCGCCAGATGTGTCTCTGCTGCGCCAGATGTGTCTCTATAAAAGTCCCCAGATGCCCCATCCAATATAAAAATCAAATGCCCAAAAAAAAAGTGAAAACCACCAAAAAACACTGCATGTTGTTGGGTATCACCACATGTGTAACAACTAGAGATGAGCGAGCACTAAAATGCTCGAGTGCTCGTTATTCGAGACGAACTTTTCCAGATGCTCGAGTGCTCGTCTCGAATAACGAGCCCCATTGAAGTCAATGGGAGACTCGAGCATTTTTCAAAGGGACCATGGTTCGGGAATAAAATGTGTTAATTAATTGAAAAAGAATGTCTTCTGATAAGTTAGCAGATGTATGCAAACATCCGCAATCTATTCTTCACTGTTCCGCGCCTATATTATCTCCCGACAAGTTAACAGATGTGAAGAACAGTGAAGAATAGAATAAAAACAGTGAACACAGGATCATTTAAGTGAAAAACACAGTGAAGAATAGATTGCAGATGTTCGGCACATCTGCTTACTTGTCGGGAGATACGCTGTCCCGGGATCCGCTGCTCTTCTTCCACTGAAGTCTCCCCGATGTCTCCGTGCCCTGATGTCTCCGTGCCCCGATGTCTCCGTGCCCTGATGTCTCCGTGCCCCTGTGTCTCCGTGCCCCTATGTCTCCGTGCCCCGATGTCTCCGTGCCCCGATGTCTCCGTGCCCCGATGTCTCCGTGCCCCTATGTCTCCGTGCCCCCAAGGTCTCAGTAAAATGGGATAGGTGAGTGCATGTATGTGGCAGTCCCAAAAATGTTTCAAATCAAGAAGGAGCAGTAGGTGGCCCTCCAGAAAATGGAATAGATGATGGCCTGTATGTGGCAGTCCCAAAAATTCTTAAAACCAGAGGAGCAGGTAGGTGCCTGCCCTCCAGTAAATGGATCGATTGATGCTGTATGTGGGTCAAATTTCTACAGTGGACAATAGGCCCTGCCTAAATGTAGTTATGCTTTGTGTTCACAATTTACCGCGGGACTCGGTGTAGGTGTGCCCTCCAGAAAATGGAACATGATTGGAAGTCCTGCTGGCCCCCCCTGAACCCACATGCTCAAGCAGGCAGCTAGTGGCACACCCCAGAAGGAAAGGAGTGCTGTTGTAAGTCCAAATTTAAACAGAGGTACCGGTGTAGGTGGCCCCGAGAAGTGGTCCTAGGGCCAAAAAGTTAACAGAACCGGTAGGGCCCAAAAAGTAGGCATAAGATAGCAAGAGCCAGTGGGGCCCTGTCAAAAAATAGCCATTTTCCCTATGTTTTCCTTCCCTGTTACTGACAAAGAGGAGGAAGGAGTGACATGTAGGGGAGACGGGAGGAGTGATAATTATTCAGTGTTGAGCTTCCTTCACCCTGGTGGAGATTGGAAATTTGAGAATCCAGCCTGTTATCATGTTAATAAGCGTCACCGTCAGACGCTGTCAGTCGACAGGCGTGTACCGTTATCGGTGATGAGTGCCACCAGCTGCACTGAAAAACCCGCTCGACAAGACGGCTAGCGCAGGGAGGCAGACTACCAAGGCGTACGGGCGCCAGTTCGTGCCACATGTCCGCTTTGAACCCACGTAGTTGTAGGGAGCTGCTGGTGATCATTTAGTGACGATGGTGGTCAGCCGATCTCCTCACCATCTCTGATAAGATCAGCCCTACTCATGCCGAGTACTTGGGGACAGGTGACAGTTGTCTGTGGGGGGTGACATAAAGTGGCCAAAGCCTTGTAAAGGTACGCTTGCCAGTGCTGGACAGCTGCTGTCGCCTACTCTCCTCGCGACTTGTCCGCAGGAACTCCGCACTCTGCGCTAGCGCTGTAAGTAAGGGAATACTGTTTCAGCTTGTGCACCAGGGCCTGCTGCTGGTATTCATCATCTCACACTCCTTTCCTCTCCAGGGATGAGAGTGGAGAAAATATTTGCTGACACGGTGGGTCAGGAGAGTGACACCCAGTACGGTGCTGGAATAAATTCTTTGACGACCGAGGGTCACGGGGATAGGCAGCCTAGCAATGAAATCTGCCATATGCGACCAGAGTACCAACACGTAAGAATTACTTCCCCCCACTGGCTGACTGTCCATTTCCTCTCATCCCCAACTCCGCCACTCCATTCTTCTGCCCAACACGCTGAACCAGTGAAGGACTCAAACAATGGTCCCCTCTTGTGTCTCGCCAACATTCTCCTCCTCTTCCTCCTCATTCTCTCACCTCCACCCTCTCCGATATGACGCTGAGAAACAGACCTCAGGGTGCTTTGGGATATCAACAAGGGTGAAATCTTCCCCCGTCTCTTGTTGACGAGCGCAAAGCTTCCGACTTCATGCTGACACAGAGAGTTTTCAACAGGCACAAGTCGCGGATGGTGAGGCTGATGATGGCGGCATCGCCACTGACCATCTGTGTTGGACTCCTCAAAGTTACTCAGCACCTGACAGAAGCAGACAATCCACGCCACTCTCATTGTAGACTTGAGGACACTGACTGACCTGACTACAGTTCTGGGAATTGCCATTTGGCAGTCTACAATCGCTCTGCGCTGCTGGTAAACTCTGATAACATGGTCAGTGTGAATTCCACCTCGTGGGCACGTCGCAAACAGTCGGTGAGCTGCGGGCAGTTGGAGGCGGCGCTGCGCTGCCCTGAGAGTGGCAGCAATCTGGGCTGGACTTTCCTGAATGCCGCAAAGATGCGGCGCCCTTCGTTAGTCAAATCAGACTAGATTGGGGGGTTTATGTCTTGAGGAAAGAACGCTGCACTCTCAGATTTAACCATGGGCCAGCATGGCAACGTGTCAGTCTGCCGAGTTTGCAGAGGCCACCAGGTTACGCCGTTGTCACACACAACCATTCCCGGCTTGAGGTTCGCTGGTTGCCAGCCCAGATCAGTCTCTACCCGTGATGCCCTGTAATAGCTCTGGGCGGTGTGCCTTTTGTCGTCCTATGGCTCGAGCAGTTTGAGCACCGCTGCTGTCGCTTAGCGACGGGCAACTGGCTGCTTGGCCTAGAGCTTACCTGACTGATGGCGCCGTGCCACGGATGGTTAGTTCGGAGGAGGAGTGGAGGAGGGGTGGTGGAGGAGGAGGAGGACATAAGTAGGCCTGAAACACCTGGACCGAGGTAGGCCCCGCCAAATCGCTCGGCGTCGGAAGATATGATGCAGCCCCAGGGTCAGACTCGTCCCAGCCCACCAGTTACCCAACTCACATATGTTGCCCTCTCGCAGCACGCTTTGTTCACGGACCGCTAGTTGCCCTCCACGCGCATCCTCTGCCTCACGGCTATGGAGCGGCTCGTAAGTCGTCAGGGCAACGGATGATCTGTTGTCTGCACGCCTTGCCTGGTGCAGGGCGGGAGGCACACCTCGGGAAAAGTAGTGAGGCTGGGTCCAAAAACGAATAACGAAGGGGGCGGCCGCCGCCATGAGGTTTGCGAAAGCGCCCGGTCTCTATAGCTATAGGTTGCAGCATCTCCAGTGCTAAGCAATCTGGAGATGTGCCACACTTACGGGCTTGGGTCGTGCGGGTGGGTGCATATATTTGGCGTTTCCGCTCAGCGTTCTGGGTATGGAGAGCGATACGCTGGTGGGATGCTGGAGGAGGATCGTGAGGCGACGATGGGGTTTTTGTGCCAGGGTCACTGGGCAGGGGGCTGATACAGCAGCTGACACATGGGAAGGAGCAGGTGGTGTGCCGGGCGAGGTGAGAACGGGCTGTTGCCATGAGGGTGGTGTTAGCATCATATGCCTGAAGCTCCACTGGTGGTAGTGGCTACCATCCGTGGATTAGGTTGTTGATCCGGACTGCTATGAGTTTATGACAGCTACGTTGGGGCGATTGCACCTGAGGCATTGGTGTAAATAGAGGACATGAAGAGTACTGTCGAAAGCTCTGGAGTGGTTTGATTTGGGTTTGAGGAATTCATGTTTGATGGAGATAAAATGAAAGCATACTTACATGCTGACAGGGGATGAAACAGGAAGGGTCAAGCACATTTGGAGAGACTTCTGGTTCATGTGAATAGTAGCTATAAGAGAGCAAAGTAGAATGAACCACCGAGTGGGTAATCAGTGGACAATAATTTGGGGGGTGGACGAGGAGGTAGTGTTCCCGCTGCACCTTAGTTGACGTTATGGCAGAAGGCGTCTCCATTCATGGCCGGTCGACTGGTTTTTGACATATTCATGTTCGAATTAGATTACTTTACACTAGAAGGTACCATTCTCTGAATTATGCCATCGACACTGATGACCATGACATCAGATCTAGAGTTAATTTGCCCTTGCTCCACATATCCACTTTATTGATCTATAAGGACCAAGGATACGTCCACCTCTGGAGCAACGTACGCTTCTACACCAGTCTGTCTTCACACCTAACAGTGGTCACCCTTCTCTAGGACTTCTTGATCTTACCAATATTTCCGACCCATTTCTCGTCAGTTTGGAGTCAATAGAACTCTACTCTTTGTTTATACGGCACCGCCCGTACCGATATTAAACCCCCTGATCTACAGCTTGAAAAACAAAGATGTGATAGCCCATGAAGAGAGTGTGTTGTTTTTAAACCGAAGCAGTAAGAAAGCCAAATCAAAAAGTAGGACAGAGGAAGATGTCCTTCTTCTGAACATTTTTAGTAATAAATACGATTACACTCAAAAATTAATTTTTTTTTCAATATCATAAATTTTTTAAAAGCTACTGATCGGCACCTTGTAAAGATGAGAGTTACAGCAAGCACCATACTGGGGGTCATTACTAGGGCCCGATTCGCGTGTTTCCGACATGTACCGAATATTTCGATTTGCGCCAATTTTCCTGTATTGCCCCAGGTTTTGGCGCATGTGATCGGATTGTGGCGCACCTCGGCACTGGCATGCGGCATGCGGAAATTGGGGGGGGGGGGTTGTGGTCAAACGAAAACCCAACGGATTAGTAAAAACCGCCGCATAAAAAAAAAAAAAAGTGTCGCGGGACACGCGCTTACCTTCATCCAGGATGGCTCGGTGAAATTCAGTGCGTTCCGATATATTCAGTGCAGAAGCAGCACCTGGTGGACGTCGGAAGAAACTGCCTTAGTGAATCGACCGAAGACCCGAATCCACCGCAGAGAACGCGCACGGATCGCGAATGGGGCGGGGGTAAGTAAATCTGCCCCACTATCTGCATATAATACCAGAAAGACCTGTTCTCCTCTATATATAATATAATTATAATATACAATGTAATACAAAATATAAATCGAGCTCCACAGACTAGCACAGGTGTGAGTACGTACGGTAGACGTGTTGTATCATGTATGGAACGTTGTGTTACTTGAAGTAATTCTACTCCCGAAATGTGAGTGTAATAATCCTTAGACAAAGAAGATTTTACATACTTCGAATCGGAGTCGTTGGGTTTGGACATGCCCCACTGTCTCTTCCTGAAAACTGACCTCTATTATTTGTATTCTTTATTCTTTCCAGCAACTGTCTGCATCGATTTGGAACAATTGACACTCACATTCAACTATTCACTTTATGGTATGGAGAACAGTGTGCCGAGGCTGAGACAGTGGCAGCCGTTGGGGCAAATTCCACTATGCCTTGTTCAACAGTTTTTTCTGTCAGCCAGGTATCTAAAAATGCCCATTTCCCATTTTTTTCAATTTTCACCCAGCATGCCCATATTTAGAAAATAATGGGATTGCTTTTTAAGTTCTGGTTTGGGTACGACCACATGACCAGAATTTTGCCTGATTTGTGGCTGCGCAGACTAATTAGGAAAATTGAGAAATCTACTACTGACATGGCTTGATGGGACGACAGATAACACCTGAGCAACACAGCCATGGCTAGTAGGTGGAGGCGTCAGTTTGTTGGATTGGCTTCATGCCAATGTGAGTGCGGGATGTAACCCAACTTAAATTTGGTTCCGTTCATCTCTACCCATATTTACCCATAGTCTGATGGAAAATTGGTGGAGGCTACAACGGAAAATTCTGCTGTCTAATCATGGGGATTTCATTCGATGGCCAAGCATTACTAAGGGGCTGGAGCCTCTTAGTAAATCCGGCGTGCAGAATAAAAGACTGGTGCTCAATACGTTTTTAGTCACGACTAAGCTTCTTATGTGTGAGACAAGCATCAGCAGTGAGCGTCATTCATGGAGTGTTAATAACCCTTAAACGGGATGGGTTGCTAGGGTGGAGGATCATCAAAATAATCTGTTATCTATGTGAATAGAGTATTTTGTACACACTGTCCAGGTTAGTATACAGATGGTGGCCTAACATGACCAGGCAAATAAAGACTAAAACGAGACAAACACCATCTGCATCCGGAAGCAAAGGAAACAAGAGAGAGATAAAATACTGTTGATTGTCAAAACCACATGTACAGAATCAGCGCGTCAACAAGAGCAAACAGGAAAAACCAGTTACCCAGTGGATGGAGATACATAGTAACAGAGGACAATGGTTGTCAAGGAACAAATGAATGGAATGAAAAACCTCTATAAGGAAATACGAGTTGGTGGCTTGGTTTTAGATTGCATGGGACCACATTTCCCAGTGTAAAACACTATGCCCGGGCTGGTTTGGCATTAATGGAACCCAAGCACAGCTAGTCCAAGGTCTCTGGCTCCCATGGACAATGCCCTGTCCAGAACTTTCTCGTCCTCCCCTTCAGCTACAACTCTTAGGTCGTCCAGTGAGATGTGTACAAGAACCCTTGGGTGCTCTGCCAAAGGATTTCAGTTCATTTCTAAAGAAGAGTTTTGGCACGGAAGGACAATAACAACAATCAGGTATGAATGGCGTAGTCGCATATCCCTACTCTTATCATAGACAAGTTTATTTTAGGAAAGATAATCGTGGGGACGGATCCATTTACACAATGTTGGAATCCATGTGGTGGAGACTTTTAAAGCACGCAGAGAAACCCTGTAAGCTTCCCCCTCAATGAATGGCCTCCTTGGACAACAAGAGACGTCAATTATGCCATCAGAAGAAGAGGAGGCACCGATTAGCCAAAGCAGGTGACCCCCCCCCCCGGTACGTCCAAAGGTGTGGAAGATGGAATTTTTGATTTCAATAATAATTAATCTACTGCCCACCACTAAGGAATTGTATGTTCCTATTGGTCTTCCTTGTTTTCATCTGTACACCATCTGCCGGACATAGACGGCCATTTTGGTAATGAGGAGGGTAGAGATCCTCAATATCCATATTTTCTTTGGAAAGGTTGTCATTGAGGTTATCATCCTACCTACACTCCAACCACACCACACAGTCCACCCGCTGGACCAGTACTTCTGGTTTCGGAACCTTAGTAACCAGATATCACTCCTCTCCAAACATATCGAAGTTAAAAGGGAATGTCTCCTTTAGCAAATAATTTATTGTTTTTTGTAGTTAGAACCTGTCAATTTTCCAATCTACTTCTGTATCAATTCCTCACAGTTTTCTAGATCTCGCTGCTGTCTGCTATAGAGCTTCTATGATACTTCCAGTGATAGAGATCTGTCCGCAGTCAGTGAGGTCACCACAGGTGGACGAGCCGTTTTATCACAGGGAGGAGTAATCAGAGCCGCGTGATAATGACGCCTCTTGCACCTGTGTGACGTCACATGACTACGGATAGATCTCTATCCACTGAGAAGATCATGACAGTAATGCATAAGAGGTGAGATATAACAGAGAATGACAGAGACAATGAGAGACTAAGAAAAAATGGAGGAATTGATACAGACATTTTTTCGGAAAAATTGTCTTACTTTTCCAATCAAATATTTACTAAAAGTGGACAACCCCTTTAACTACATTCTAAGTTGGTAAAAAAGTTGCCAAACTTGAGCCCCCCCCATAACCTTTTTTAATTTTTCAATATTTTAAAATCAAATGGGGTATAAGTGGGGGCTGGACCAGGGTACAGGAGAGAGGTAAGTAGAGGTTTTTTCTTATTTTATACCACCTGGGACCAGGAAAATAATTAGCATTCGGACAACCCTTTAACATTCACCTTGTATCAGCGAGACATACCACATTTTTTTCTGCTTTGTGCTCTGGTTTACAAAAGCGTAGGAATAGAGAAATATGTATGGCCCCAGGCTAAATACAGTCATTGAAATTCAACGAATAATAGCATGGGGTTCATGAAGTTATGACACATGATGGGGGTCAGGAACATGGAGGCCAATTCACAATCATAATGCTAAGGAGGATGTGCTGGGATGTGACCAAGGGACACCTGGAGGGGATCATTGTGGTACTTAGACAGCGAATGGGAGGCCAGATAGGTGGTGCTATGCTCAGCAATTTCAGACATTCTATACTACTCAGTGGAGCAGCAGAGATGCTTGGCCTGCGGCTCAATACTAAGTGAGAATGTTCAATATATTATATATATATATAACTAATATATATTATATTAATATAAATTTTCACAAATAGTAGGATGTTGTCTGTTAGACAACAAGATTGTTGTCCTTGGATACGACCACCACTGCTGGAGTGATTGAAACAAATCGTGGTATGAAGCTGAATTCAGGTGTGGTTGACACCTTAATAGCACATGCCTGGCCAACACTGCCAGAGTGCAGAGGATGGTCATATCTAAGGACAGCCAGCTTGTTTTCTAAGGGACAACATGGCAAAATTTTTGATAAATTATCTTACATAGGAACATTTTTTTTTAGAAATGTATCTGTATGGCAAATGAAGTAAGTTGAAAGTGAATTCAGATTGGAACCCCCTTAACATCACTGTAAAGGGGATGTCTGGTCACCATAAGCCTTTCTGTGGATTATAGAAAAATTGTGACAAGGAGGTCCCATTGGTGGGGAAGCACGCAGATCACAAGAACGAGGCTCCATTGTACCTCAATGAATACAGCAAATGTCACACCAAGGACCCTGTTTATTTTCTGCTCTTTCTCCTATGCCATTGACAGTAAATAATCAGTACTCCAAAATAAGTTAGCAACCACCAGCAGCCAGTATTAGTCAGGCAGGGCACATGTTAAACTGTAGAGATAGGTACAGTCGACAGGGGAATTTATAATTTCCCTTTTCAGGCAGCAGATACAGAACGTAGGTGGCTATATTGTGGGACCAGGTAGAAAAAGTAAATAATCTGCCCTTTTCAGGGGCACTGACGTAACTGGTGTTGCATACCCAAACCCCCTTAAATGCAGTAGTGACATGAATTTTGTGTATACCCATATCATTATCTTTGAGTGCAGGGGCATCTAAACTATGGACAATTATTTTTTTACATTTTTATTTTATGTTATTGGGGTTCATACTAAGGGTCTGAACGCCGCACTTTCGTCGGGTTTCAAGAATATCTAATTTGCGTCGAATTTACGCGATAGGATGGTGGTGTTGCATCGCCGCCGGCTTCGGACAACCCGACGGATTCGCAGAAACCGCAGAATTTAAAAAGAATTTGTGTCGCAAGATCAAGCACTTACATGCACTGGGAAGAAGAAGGTGAATCCGGCCCATACCTCGGCGCAGCCGCGACACCTGCTGGAATCGGGTGTGCATGGACCTTAGAGAATCCCGGCAGACCCGAATCAGCGTCAGACAATGCGCCGCGGGATCGCGGATTGACCAGTAAGTAAATGTGCCCCTATATTTTTAGTACTTTACCCCATTTTTGCATTTTTTACTGTTATTACCCCAATTTGGCAGCCCTATGCCCCTTACTACCCTCATTTTACAGCCATTTGGGTCACAAAGTTTGGTTCCAAATTGATTTAGATGGGGTTCGGTTTAGGTTGGGGCCACCTTCAGGTACCTTGTTGAACCCAAAACTTCGACTAAAGGCTACTGGAGAAAGTATTAAGAGAGGGAATCAGAAAGTTCTGGAAGGAGATTACGTCTACTAAGATCTTTGACAAGGAAAAACATGAAAAACCAGACGCTTGGCCTTGATTAATCCAAATCGGATTTATTATGTCTAGTAATCAAGTGAAGATTGTTCCCATCTCTCTGTTGAGGAGGCGTGAGTGAGATGTGCTCCTACAACAAACAAGATATTAAGGAAGTCTTAGCATGGAATTAAATTTCATGTGTTGAGAATTTGTGATCAGTTTCTGCTTCCGGGGGAGCACCCCTTCCAAAGTAAGAGAGAAACAAAGAGAAAAGAGCGTCGGAGTCACTTCTCAGGCTGCGGCGTTCCTCATCCTCGCAGGTACAGAGGTTTGTCGTAGTTCTATAATTGTCTTATATTTGTGATTAGAGATGAGCGAGCACTTAAAATGCCGAGTGCTCGTTATTGAGACGAACTTTTCCAGATGCTCGAGTGCTCGTCTCGAATAACGAGCCCCATTGAAGCAATGGGAGGACTCGAGCATTTTTCAAAGGGACCAGTGTGTTCGGGATAAAAGTGTTGAATTAATTGAAAAAGAATGCTTCTGATAAGTTAGCAGATGTATGCAAACATCTGCAATCTATTCTTCACTGTTCCGCGCGTATTTATCCCCGACAAGTTAACAGATGTGAAGAACAGTGAAGAATAGAATAAAAAACAGTGAAACAGGATCATTTAAGTGAAAAACACAGTGAAGAATAGTTGCAGATGTTCGGCACATCTGCTTACTTGTGGGAGATACGCTGTCCCGGGATCCGCTGCTCTTCTTCACTGAGAAGTCTCCCCGATGTCTCCGGGCCATGATGTCTCCGTGCCCCCGATGTCTCGTGCCCTTGATGTCTCCGTGCCCAATCTCCGTGCTAGTCTCCGTGCCCCGAGGTCTCCGTGCCCCGATGTATCGTGCCATGTCTCCGCTGCCCCCGAGTCTCCTGCCCCGAGTCTCGTGCCCCGATGGTCTCGTGCCCCTATGTCTCCGTGCCCCTATGTCTCGTTGCCCCCAGAGTCTCCGTGACCCCGATGTTCCGTGCCCGATGTCTCCGTGCCCCGATGTCTCCGTGCCCCGATTGTTCCGTGCCCCTATGTCTCGTTGCCCCTATGTTCTCCGTGCCCCTATGTCTCCGTTGCCCCCTATGTCTCGTGGCCCCGATGTCTCCGTGCCCCGATGTCTCCGTGCCCCTATGTCTCCGACGTCTCTGCTGCGCCAGATTTGTCTCTGCTGCGCCAGATGTGTCTCTGCTGCGCCAGATGTCTCCCTGCTGTGCGATGTCTCCCTGCTGCCGTTCCGTGCGTATCTTCCGACAAGTAAGCAGATGTGCCGAACATCTGTAATCTATTCTGCACTGTGTTTTTCACTTAAATGATCCTGTGTTCACTGTTTTTATTCTATTCTTCATTGTTCTTCACTGTGTTTTTTTAATTAAATGCTCGATCTCGAGCAGGGGAAATACTAGGGAGGCTGTGGGGGAACGGGGTGCCCCCTGCATTAGGTTTCCTCCCTATCTGCCCCCTTACTCACCTCATTTTACAGCCATCTTTGGGTCACAAAGTTTGGTTCCAAATTGATTTAGATGGGGTTCGTGTTTAGGTTGGGGCCACCTTCAGGTACCTTGTTGAACCCAAACTTCGACTAAAGGCTACTGGAGAAAGTATTAAGAGAGGGAATCAGAAAGTTCTGGAAGGAGATTACGTTCTACTAAGATCTTTGACAAGGAAAAACATGAAAAACCAGACGCTTGCCCTTTGATTAATCCAAATCGGATTTATTATGTCTAGTAATCAAGCTGAAGATTGTCCCATCTCTCTGTTGAGGAGGCGTGAGATGTGCTCCTACAACAACAAGATATTAAGGAAGTCTTAGCATGGAATTAAATTTCATGTGTTGAGAATTTGTGATCAGTTTCTGCTTCCCGGGGAGCACCCCTTCCAAAAGTAAGAAAGAAACAAAGGAAAAGAGCGTCGGAGTCACTTCTCAGGCTGCGGCGTTCCTCATCCTCGCAGGTAACAGAGGTTTCGTCGTAGTTCTATAATTGTCTTATATTTGTGATTAGAGATGAGCGAGCACTAAAATGCTCGAGTGCTCGTTATTCGAGACGAACTTTTCCAGATGCTCGAGTGCTCGTCTCGAATAACGAGCCCCATTGAAGTCAATGGGAGACTCGAGCATTTTTCAAAGGGACCATGGTCGGAATAAAATGTGTAATTAATTGAAAAAGAATGTCTTCTGATAAGTTAGCAGATGTATGCAAACATCTGCAATCTTTCTTTCACTTTCCGCGCGTTATTATCTCCCGACAAGTTAACAGATGTGAAGAACAGTGAAGAATAGAATAAAAACAGTGAACACAGGATCATTTAAGTGAAAAACACAGTGAAGAATAGATTGCAATGTTCTGCACATCTGCTTACTTGTGGGAGATACGCTGTCCCGGGATCGCTGCTCTTCTTCCACTGAAGTCTCCCCGATGTCTCCGTGCCTGATGTCTCCGTGCCCCGATGTCTCCGTGCCCTGATGTCTCCGTGCCCCGATGTCTCCGTGCCCTATGTCTCCGTGCCCCGATGTCTCCGTGCCCCGATGTCTCCTGCCCCTTGTCTCCGTGCCCCGATGTCTCCGTGCCCCGATGTCTCCGTGCCCCGATGTCTCCTGCCCTATGTCTCGTGCCCTATGTCTCCGTGCCCCCAAGGTCTCCGTGCCCCGATGTCTCCGTGCCCGATTCTCCGGCCCGATGTCCCTCCGTTGCCCGATGTCTCCGTGCCCCTATGTCTCCGTGCCCCTATGTCTCCGTGCCCCTATGTCTCCGTGCCCCTATGTTCTCCGTGCCCCGATGTCTCCGTGCCCCCGATGTCTCGTGCCCGATGTCTCGTGCCCCGATTCTCCGTGCCCTCCGATGTCTCCGTGCCCTATGTCTCCGACGTCTCTGCGCGCCAGATTTGTCCTCTGCTGCCCAGATGTGTCTCTGCTGCGCCAGATGTCTCCCTGCTGTGCGATGTCTCCCTGCTGCCGTTCCGTGCGTATCTTCCGACAAGTAAGCAGATGTGCCGAACATCTGTAATCTATTCTGCACTGTGTTTTCACTTAAATGATCTGTGTTCACTGTTTTTATTCTATTCTTCATTGTTCTTCACTGTGTTTTTTTAATTAAATGCTCGATCTCGAGCAGGGAGAATACTCGCCGACACGAGCCTCTCGAGTACCTTAATACTCGAACGAGCATCAAGCTCGGACGAGTATACTCGCTCATCTCTATTTGTGATATGTTTATTCTTTATGCACCAAGGAGGAAAAACTGTGCAGGAATCCGGATCCCCAGTATAGATGATATAATACTTAGAGTTGTGTCTGTCTAGATCAGTGATGGCGAACCTTTGGCACGGGTGCCAGAGGTGGCACTCAGAACCCTCTCTCTAGGCACCCTCGCCATCACCCCAGGACAGAGTTCGCCAGACAGGACTCAAGGCCTGTTGTAGTCCCTGACAGCCCAGGACCCTAGAAGGCAGGTATAATGATAATCCAAACTTCTTCTTCTTTCTACTGTATTGGTGTCCTCAGGTGCCTATACAATTTAAACCTGTGACAGAACAGGGAGTAATAAGTTACTGCTTAAATTGTTGCATCGGCACTTTGCTAAAAAATATGTGAGTTTTGGTTGTAGATTGGGCACTCGGTGTCTAAACGGTTTGCCTTCACTGGTCTAGATCATCGCTTGTGCCCCTGAGCAGAAGTTGCAAAAAAAGTGGGTAAAGCAATAGACAATTCACAAAACTAATAACTGCAAAAAGTACTAAAACAACAGTAATATACGGTCCCTGCACTGCTACATGGTGCCAAACACTGACTAAATATGATCTAAATATAACAGAATGTAAAGTAATTACCTGCGATAATAAACAGAACATAAAATGACATCATGTAAATGGACGCAGTATAATACAATCTAATAAAATGTTATACAAGTTAACATGTAAAAAGCAAGAAACGTATAATATTAGGCGTTTAAAAAAATCACATAATGTAAAAAATAATAATAAAAAAACACATAATGTAAGATAATATCATAAAAATAAATGAAAAAAAAAAAAAATATATATATATATACATATAGTAAAATAAAATAATTAAATATAATACAGTCTACTAAAATATAATAATAATAATCTTTATATAGCGCCATCAAATTCCGGAGCACTTTACATATACAGGCGGTCCCCTACTTAAGAACACCCGACTTACATACGACTAGAGATGAGCGAACACTAAAATGCTCGGGTACTCGTTATTCGAGACTCTTTGGCTACCAGGGACTGCAGGAGGAGCGAGAAGGTGCGGATAGCACGGGATTATCATTGATTCTTTTTCTGCAGGCCCAGCAATTCTTGTTGTTCAGGAAATCCTGGAGGAAAGCTACAGTGCAAACCCATATGTCTCATCCTTCTTTCTGCTGTATTGATTTTCGCAGGACACCAATATGATTGGAAGCTCTGACAAAGCAGGGAAAACTAAGTTACTGCTTGATGTTGGCACTTTGCGATAAAGTGGGTAGTTTCGGCACTCTGGGGCTTTTACTAAGGGTTTTGCGGATCGCATTTCCGTCGGACTGTATATGTTTTTTGGGGTTTGCGCCGATGGGACAGGGATTTAGAAAGGCATTGTGTCGCACATGATCGGATTTTGGAGCTGTGGCACTGGCTTTCATGCAACAGAAATGGAGGGCGTTCCGTCGGACGATCTGACTGATTCGGACTGAGCGCAGGATTTAATATTTAAACCTTGTCACAACCAATGCACTTACATGCACCAGGAAGAAGAAAGTGAACCTCGGTGTACCTGAGCAGGGAAGCGACACATGCAGGATATTGACGCACGATCTTAGTGAATCACGGCACAGGGCATTGTTGTCGGACCTTGCACTTCGGGTGAACTCCGTCGGCCGGGTAAGAAAATGTGCCCCTGTCTGCAAAAGTCAGGAATGTATCCTATGGTCAGTGAATCTCGCCCAGCTGCAATGTGTCACAGGTAAGCACAGCCACGGCAATACTTACGTGTGTCTGCGCATGCGGGGTCACTGAATCTTGCGTAGCTGGCCGCGACACATTGCAGCTGCACGAGATTCACTGACTGCACATGCGCGAGAAGTGCCGAGAGCCAAGTGACGTCACCGGCTCTCGGTCCAAGGAGGAGGAATAATAAAGTATCGGTGGTGTGCGGAATCACCAGGGTGATGGAAGTAAAGTGTCGAAGCCTTATTTGCATAGATTTTTGCCTAAACTATCGGTTTTCGTCCCTAAACAAAATATGTCCTGGGATCAGTTGTACATATCCCAGAGGGTGGTGTGGAACCTGAGTGAAGTTGGCCCCCCCACCTTGTTCAAATAAAACAAAATTGGTGTCAAACGTTTGTGCTACGTTTGTGCTGGTTTGTGCAGCAAAAATTTTCATTTGTGCCGCTATCGTTTTTAAGACATTAATGAGAGTTTCCAGAGGTCATCAGAGGTCAACCAGCCCCCCCACATTGCCCAAACCAAGCAAAACTGGTGCCGAACAATTCTACTACATTTGTGCTGGTTTGTGCTGCTCAAATTTTTGTTTGTGCTGCTTTTGTTTAGAATAAATGAACAAAAAATGAAAGGTCAAAAGTTCAAGCAGCCCCCCCACATTAACCAAATCAAACAAAACTGGTGTCAAACGTTAGTGCTATGTTTATGCTGGTTTGTGCTACAAAAATTTTCGTTTGTGCCACTATCATTTTTAATATATTCATACTTTTTTCCAGAGGTCATCAGAGTTCATTTCTTCCAAAGTACAATATGTTTGCTAGCTCCCCCTGCTGATCAAACCAGGGAAGTGTCACTAAGTTTGTTTTTTACCAGTTCATCCTAAACACCTTTAACCTATGTAAACACCTGAACATACCGTAAAAATGATAGCGGCACAAACGAAAATTTTTGCTGCACAAACCAGCACAAATGTAGCACTAACGTTTGACACCAGTTTTGTTCGATTCGGTTAATGTGAGGGGGGGGGGGGGGGCTGCTTGAACTTTTGACCTTTCATTTTTTGTTCATTTATTCTAAACAAAAGCAGTACAAACGAAAATTTTTGCTGCACAAACCAGCACAAACGTTTGACACCAATTTTGTTTGATTTGAACAAGGTGGGGGGGGGGGGGGCAACTCCACTCAGGTTGGCAGGGGGAGGTCATTTCACCCTGGATCCAGTGGTAGATTTCCTTTAAAGTAAAATCTGTTGCCAAGACTGCACCATTTTCACCAAGGAGCATCTCAAAGATATTCAGTATACTGCTCTGAAAAGTCGCACAGTATATCCTACATTATGGAAGTCTAGAAATTCAGATGAATTCTGTGAATTCTGTAGGTCTCTGCTAAGTATATGGTTATACGGGATCGGTGACCCAATTTAAGGAAACTTCTCCCGTCTAGACATCCCTATTAAATTATAATGTGCCAAGCTGAGTAGTGTATTACATTACGACTAGAGATGAGCGAACACTAAAATGCTCGGGTACTCGTTATTCGAGACGAACTTTTCCCGATGCTCGAGTGCTCGTCTCGAATAACGAACCCCATTGAAGTCAATGGGAGACTCGAGCATTTTTCAAGGGGACCAAGGCTCTGCACAGGGAAGCTTGGCCAAACACCTGGGAACCTCAGAAAAGGATGGAAACACCACGGAAATGGACAGGAAACAGCAGGGGCAGCATGCATGGATGCCTCTGAGGCTGCTTAATCGCACCATTATGCCAAAATTATGGGCAACAGCATGGCCATGACAGAGTGACAGAATGAAGCTAGATAGCATCTAAAACATCTAATAATTGACCCTGACACTATAGGGGACGGCATGCAGAGGCAGCGGCAGCAGGCTAGAGAGTGTCATGGCGACATACCCTAAATGGACTCAGGCTTCAAACCAATGGGTGGCAGAGAGGAACCAAAGGAGGTGAGCAAGAAGCGCTCAAATAATATCGGTACATGATAAAAGTTTGCCAGTATATTTTGTGGATTACACAGCAGGGTGGCGACAAAGTTAACATGGAAGCCATGAAAACAACCCAAAATTCTGCCTGACACAGCTCGTTTGATAAGGGGACCAACCCCTACTAAATTTTCCCACTTCGGTCTTTGCTATGGATATGTGTGCCACTAAGAGCTAAACACAACGGTAGCAAGTCCCCCTGCTAATTCCTCACAAAATGGTACTAGATGCAAATTAAAATAAAAAAAGTAGAACGTTATTGTAGCCCTAAGAAGGGCTGTTGGGTTCTTTGAGAATCACTCCTGCCTAACAGTAAGCTAATAGAACACCCTAACGCTTTCCCTGACCAGCAGCAGCTCTCTCCCTAGCGGCATCCAGACACAGAATGATCCGAGCAGCGCGGGCAGCGGCTAGTCTATCCCAGGGTCACCTGATCTGGCCAGCAAACCACTGCTATCGACGTGTAAGGGTACCACGTCATGCTGGGTGGAGTGCAGAGTCTCCTGGCTTGTGATTGGCTCTGTTTCTGGCCGCCAAAAAGCAAAACGGCGGGAGCTGCCATTTTCTCGAGCGGGCGAAGTATTCGGTAGTATACAGCCACGAGCCCCCTGTAGTATACAGCCACGAGCCCCCAGTAGAATAAAGCCTGCCAGCCCCCTGCAGTATAATAATAATAATAATAATAATAATAATCTTTATTTATATAGCGCCATCAAATTCCGTAGCGCTTTACAAACAGCCACCAGCCCCCTGTAGTATACAGCCACCAGCGCCCTGTAGTATACAGCCACCAGCCCCCTGTAGTATATAGCCTGCCATCCCCCTGTAGTATATAGCCTGCCATCCCCCTGTAGTATATTGCCTGCCAGCCCCCTGTAGTATACAGCCACCAGCCCCGAGTAGTATACAGCCACCAGCCTCCTGTAGAATATAGCCTGCCAGCCCCCTGTAGAATATAGCCTGCCAGCCCCCAGTAGTATACAGCCATCAGCCCCCAGTAGTATACAGCCATCAGCCCCTAGTAGAATACAGCCATCAGCCCCCTGTAGAATATAGCCAGCCAGCCCCCTGTAGTATACAGCCACCAGCTCCCTGTAGTATACAGCCACCAGCCCCCTGTAGTATACAGCCACCAGCCCCCTGTAGTATATAGCCAGCCAGCCCCCAGTAGTATATAGCCAGCCAGCCCCCAGTAGTATACAGCCACCAGCCCCCTGTAGTATAAAGCCACCAGCCCCCTGACGTATATAGCCTCAAAATAATAAACTTTATACTTACCTCACCTTCCCTTCCAGTGCTCCCACGATGCTGCAGGCACTTCCTCGTTCTTCAGGCCACTGAAGACACAGCTGCCATCGCTGGGGGAGATCGCTGATGCACTCTTTTGGTGGCAGCATGTAGTGAACAGACGCCGACAGCATGACGTCATCACTCACCGCTGGTGTCCCATCACAACCTGCTGCTGCCGAAACAGTGCATCGGCGATATCCCCCACTGATGATGGCTGTGTCTCACTAACACAGCTGACTGGTGGGGGCCCCTTTAAAAGTGAAAGTGGTGGGGGCCCCGGGGCTCGAGCCCTGCGAGCCCCTCCTTTAATCCGCCCTGAGTACAATGTTCAGAAGATAAATAAAAGTGTAGATAAACCCTGTACTCTGATACTCTTAGCACATTGTCAGCTCACAGCATCTCATAGCACAGAGGGATCATGAAATTTCTGCTAAGAGAATCCCCAGCTTTTTCTGCTTGACTAGTTTTGCAGAAAACAGAACTCATTTGGTGAGAAATGCGCTTGCTTTTGCATCTCCATGTTCTAAGAAGCATAAAATTTTTATTTTTGTTTACGGAGCTGAATAAGGGCTTGTTTTATTGCAGGACAAGCTGTTCCCTTTATTGGTATCATGTTGTGACCTTTTGATTACATTTTATTATATTTTTATGAGGTTGGATGTGAAAATATCATAATTTTTGTGTGTTTTTTTACTTTTTTTCACAGCGTTCACTTTACGGGTTCAGTAACAAGTTTATTTTACTGTAAGGTGATATTCTATTAAAGTGCTAAGGGAGCAAGAGGATTAGACAGTCTAACAGCCTGTGAAGCTTCAACGTTGAGAGGCTTTGTTAACATCCCCAGGAGCCCTTCTGGGAGGCTTTCTCCCTGGACTGCTGAGGCTTAGCCAGGGGCCTTGATGGACCAATTTGAAGCCATACTACTTGTTTTACCACTGGGTTATCCCCACTTACAAATAGAAAACCCCTTTAAGACTTATCTCACTGATTTTAAAGTAATCTTTAATTCAATGTGCACCTGAGCAAAATCTAACATTGGGGCACATTTACTTAACCGTCCTGTTGACGCCGCCGATCCAGAATGTCCGACGAGTATACAGAGATGCCACAATTCACTAAGATTGTGGGTCCAATTTCCTGCATCTGTTGCTTCCCCCGCTGAGGTCCGCCGGAGTTCCCCTTCTTCTTCCCGTTGCATGTGAGTGCTATTTGTCCGAATCAGTCGGGTTGTCCGACGTCCACGCCCCCTGATTTGTGTCGCATGCAAGCCGGCACTGATGCGCCATAATCTGATCGCGTGTGGGGGAATTCAGGGCAAATCGGAAAAAATAGCGAAATCTGGCTGAAATGCGTCCGACAGACCCTTAGTAAATCTGCAGGAGCACAGCATATCTGCAATAATGAATTATTATCCTATCATCATAATTGTCCTGGTTTCATTCATGTTTGTTCTCACATATAACTGGAAATACATAAATTTGACATTTTGGAGGTGTCCAACAGCAGCATATATGGTAAAAATAGGGCCACCAGTCATCCCTCCAGAAAAAGAGACTCATCTACAGGTTTGGAGTTGGCCTTGGAGAGCTCACTAACCATTAGATAGGTGTGAGACACAATTTGGAATAATGGGATGTAAACTGTTCGCAGATAAAGGTTCTTATAGTACAGCAGACGTCGTCATCATCCACCAAGCAGATGTTTTGAGCAATAAAAACTTACTGCCTCAGTGGTCAATAAATCCTCTTAAATGTTGGGTGTGGGTAAACATGGAGCCACCACTTATCATCTCAAACTTGGACATGCTGGATAACTTGTTTAACATTACCATGACTTTCCACCAGGACTCAGATATCTCTACTCCTTATGGTCATCTTGAATATCTAAAGGAACCTCAGAACTTCACTATTCCAGCAAAATCCAAGTTAGTAGCTTCGGTGGTCAGCAAATGGTATCAAGGTGTACGTGGTATAGAATTTGAGGAGCTCAGGAAGAAAATATCA
Organism: Engystomops pustulosus; assembly: GCA_019512145.1. Classification (NCBI taxonomy): domain Eukaryota; kingdom Metazoa; phylum Chordata; class Amphibia; order Anura; family Leptodactylidae; genus Engystomops; species Engystomops pustulosus. The sequence continues at coordinate 3,022,155 of CM033650.1, read as the reverse complement.
ATTGATATTTATGGGGCCAAACACAAGAGACTAAGGGACAAGGATTTTCAGTCAACCATATCACAGTACAAGTTCTAAAGTTCTACTTGGCATTTGAGAATTTCCGGGTAACTGGATTACATCACAGAAAAACTATGGCATGATGCTGGAATTATGGGCAGTCGCAGTTGTCTTGGGCACCTCTAGGGAAAAATATGAACGCTTTGTCCCTGGAGAAGAAGAGTGAAGAAATCAGGCAATACCTTTTTGAGGCTAACCATATTTGATGGTGAGATTTCAAGAATACTAGTTCTCTTCGTCAGACATGATGTTATGCACGAAACAGAAAATTCACAGCATTTTATACACACTAGGCAGTGATCATCAAAGGATATTAAAAAAACTTTAAAACAACAGATTGATAAATGCAGGGACATCTTATTTATGACAGGAGGGTAATAAACACACTAAAAACCTGTGAGGCGAGACAAGAGAGCCCTGGCTCTTATCTGCTTGTGGCCTCCAGGTCAGAGGTAGGAGGTCATGAAGCTGGCATGAATGGTAAGACCACTTTGTAAGGTATTGAATCTCATCATTAATCATCTCTCTTTCGTGATGCCACCTATGTTTTTTTTTTAATGTTGACATGCTGGGATCACTGCAAAAGCAGAATTATAAAAAGCAGCCCTGAGCGCTGGGACGCGATGCCCGGAGCTCTGGGCTGTTAATTATTCACGCCTCTTGTGTGACAACACCTCCCTTTCCTATGCTGGAGAAGGAAGTGACATCACATGAGATGTCTTCACACACCTTCCCGAAGTGATGGTCATATATCCTAGTAGAGCGATAAACATGTTTAGCGTCTGGGGAACCAGCTCATCCAATACATATGTATAAGACTAGCCACAAATTCTGTCCTTTCAACCCACCTAATAGAGTTATGTTGTTAATGATTATTTTGTCTTGTCACCAATTAGAACTTTATGATGCCTTTTTACAAAAGTTATTACTTTTGTCTATTTTCTGTACTTTACGATGTTGCATTCTTGAAGGTCTTATTAACATAATCATCAACGTGCTTGTTTGAGAACACAAGTAAAGCAGAGTTATTGTGTATCTGATAAACTGTGGCTTCATGATGCTTTGAAAATCCTCCACTTTCAGGCATTTTATAACTTATATTAGATATTGAGATATTTTGTAGTGATATTAGAATTTATTGATCCATGGATGATGAGCAGCTCTATCTACGCCCCTGTGATCAGTCTTAAAGACATAGGGGCTTACGTACTAAGGGCCGCAAATCGCACTCTTGTCAGACTTTGCACCATTTTCGGGATTTGCACGGCTTTGACACGTACTTAACAGGGTCTGCACTGGGATTGTGTCACATGCGATAGGTTTTTGGCGCTGCTTCCATGTGACAGAAATCAGGGGACGTGCACACAATTGGGGTCCGTACCTAATTTGGCAGGTTCAGCACCCACAAACCATGAGATCAAACAAGTGCTGATGTTTAGGATGTGGGTCCATGTTCGGGAAAAAGCACCGCTGTAAGCTTGCCTGTGATTGGACACGTGACTAAGCAGTATAAGAGCATGTACAAACACCATAACACACAACTACAGACAGCTAAATAGAGGTTGCATCTCATCAAAGGGACAGTCAACTGGTAGGGACTTTGGAAAGGAGGCTGTTGTTATTAGGGACAGATGGAAATCTAAAAGTATTGCCCTCTGAAGTTCTGCACTAGGCTACTCATTGGATGCTATAGTGCAGGGATATTCTTACTGATTATAGAGTATTATATAATCATACTTGGAAAGACCACATTAGCATTTGCTATGGCATAAAACAAAATCTTGAAGTCTCCTAACCTGTCTCTGTATAGTATTCAGTTCCTGAAAAATCATAAAACATTATCAATCATACCTTGATTTTAAGGTTGCTCATGTCAGTAAATTGTGCACAGTAATATGTGGATCATAAAAATGCTCTTCATAGTGAATATCATGCAGTAATCCATGGATTAAAAATGTACTCTTCATCGTGATTAGCAGTAGCACATAAAATGTGTAGAAAGTTTTCTTGTCGGTGAATAGTGCATATTAATACCTTGATTGATAAGGTGCTCTCATTGTATGGTTTGGTATTGCAGGTCTTTTGAAATTTGGAAAGCAGGAATTAAGGGACAGGGATATGGACATAGTGCTGCAGGTGTTGATGATGCCGCTGCAGGGAGAGGACATGTTCCATCTCTGCCTGCTCCATGTTCCTATCATGCAAGTAGGCACCAGGGTGTGTGGTGTTTTCTGCTAGCCCCCAGTGTGGCACACCAAGTTGAGGCATTGGTCAATTACATGTAAAACAATGGCTCAGCTTCCATGGAATTATCTTTGCCACACTCAAACCCTGTTGGAAGTGCACCTAGGGCTCCCACTGCTGCTTCATTGGCCCAGCCTGTTCCATTGCCTCCCAAGTCATAGCGCTACAAAGGAAGGATATTGGTCAATGATTAAATTATTTCGTATTTCAGGCCCAAATCGCGTCCTTCGTCAGTTCATTTGAAGCACTGACAAACTTTTTAAAATAAAAATATTACTTTTAATCAGCTTGCGATCAGAAGTGGAAGATTTTTCCACTAATGGAGAAGGAGGAATTTGTCATTGGAGAAGAAAGACCACCATTGCCACAATGTGGAATGCCATGTTGACTTCTGATCAACCTTCACCACCACTGAATGGGGCACTTAGTACCAGGAGGCAGAATGTAATTGAAGTGGTGAAAGAAAATCTGTCCACATATCCCATTGTACTGAAGAATGGATGCTCCATATTCAAATTTCTGGATGGGAAAATTGGACACATTTGGCCAGAGCTCTCCCTCTATGCCTTGCATGTGCTGCCTTCCCTAAGGTTAGTGTACTGACAGAGAGTATGTTCGGCACCACATGAAATGTTTCAATTCTGCATCCTGAGAACTTCAAATTTTGAAAATATCACATTTCAGGAAGTTCTTCTGCATTCCCAGAACTTTAAATTCAAAAATATTATAATTCCGTATTCCCAGAACTTCAAATTCAACTTATGTATTCATGTAATACATAACTCAGGAACACTGGAAGCCATGTACTACTGGCAAAACCATATGTGTTCTCTCCACAGAATTGGTCACTAAAAATACATTTCTATTGATGTGCATGGAGCAGAACAGAAGAAACTTGGAAGGATCCAAGGTGATCTTTAAGCCACCGTATCCCAGTATAAATTCTACTTATTCACATTCCACAAGGATTATATCACCGAGAAGTTATGGTCCAATGCTTTTGGTACATGGACGGTTCCAGTTGTGTTGGGAACATCTCACGGGAACTATGAACGTTTTGTCCCTGGAGATGCCTTCATTCATGTAAATGATTTCCCAAGTCCCAAGGAACTTCCTGCTTATCTTCTAGAGCTGGACAAGGATGATGAGAAAAGATATATATGTAGCACCCAGATGGGTGCGTGTTCAGCTCACCCCACAAAGTGATGGTCCAATGTCCTCTGGTATCAGCCTTGGTGCATGATATAAGAGAGACAACCGTAGAGTCCCGATACAGGTAAACTCACAGGATATTTCGGCACTCGTTAAAAGCCACCAGGGTGAGTATGAAAAAATTCCTCTTTAAAGGCTTAAGTTGTAATGTTCTTCCGGAGATGTGAATAAAGAGGTGGTGGCTTTTTACGAAGGATGATGAGAAGTATAGGAAGTATTTTAACTGGAGATACAAATATTGAGTGCAATTAAATTAAGGTCAGACTTATAAGTTCTGCCACATTTTTGAGAGAGAATCAGATCTACCACACTATTCCAAGAATAAACAAAATGGTTTCTAGACGACAAATAAATGTTGTTAAACAGCCTAGAAAAACCTTGTAATGGAGTATTCCCACGTTGGATGTTTATTCCATATCCACTGTATACTGTCTAATAGATGTAAGTCTCACTTGTGGGAATCACACAGAATAACCCTTGTCTGATGGTTGTCGTGAATACGTGGACACACATAGGGGGTCATTTACTAAGGGCCCGATTCACGTTTTCCCGACGTGTTACCCGAATATTTCCGATTAGCGCCGATTTCCCCTGAATTGCCCTGGGATTTATGTGCACGCGATCGGATTGTGGCGCATTGGCCCCGGCATGCACGTGATGGAAATCGGGGGGCGTGGCCGAACGAAAACCCGACGGATTCGGAAAAACCGCCGCATTTTTTAAAAAAAACGTGTCACGAAAATTGCACTTACCGTCACTCAGCCCAGCTCGGTGTATTCCAGTGTGTTCCGATGCTCATCAGTGCAGCAGCGCCACCTGGTGGATGGAGGAAGAACTACCTTAATAAATCCTGGCCGGACCCGAATCCAGCGCAGAGAACGCGCGCTGGATCGCGAATGGGCCGGGTAAGTAAATCTGCCCCATTATCTCTACACTACCATCCATGGGCATCACTGTCTATGGGCAAACACTTACCTTTTCACTGTACATACCAACCAAAATAAGAAAGAAATACACCAAAAAGACTCTCAAACATTAAAAGAAAAAATGTAATATCAGCTTTATTTATTTTCAGATAGAGAAAATCACACACAATTAAAAATATTTAAAAATATAATGTACATACAATACAAACGGCGACCAAGGTATAGGTCAACTGTGTTACACCTCTTGTTAAATAACCCAATGATGATAATGGTTCCTCCACTAAATGTATGCTTAAAATCCCAAAACATATGGAAGGACCATGTTCCCAACAATAAATAACCAACAATGATGGGTCCGTGAGAGTAAGTCCCTACATGTAGCAATTCATCAAAATTACGAGTCAAGTCAAGAAGAGACGTTGTAATGTACTAGATGTCACAAAGTGTTCCACAAGGGCAAATGCGCAGAAAGGATAATAGTCACCAAATAGTGTGAATAGCGAATGCCGAGTGTATCTCCAGTGTTGGAATATAGGCATCCTACATTACTCCTGACTGACCAGCCGACATAGAGGCGGGAGGAGAACCAAAAACAGGGGTGGAAGGCTCCCCACATGTATCATCGTCCTAAACGACTTCCTCAGGGGTATGTAGCCCCAAATAAGATAGACTCACCTTAAATACAATCCCCCTCCCATTAGTACACAAGATCTTACAAAGTTTACGGTGCAAGTCCGGAAGTAGCCGTAAGGAACCGGAAGTAGACGTGCTATGCCGAGAGTGACATCGTCTTGCTACACATGTGTTTTCCCCGGCCGGGCAAAAAATGTTTACACAGTATCCAAGCAACCCAGAACCTTCAACCAAACGGTATAGTTAATGTGGGCTAAAAGCCCAGAAAGATGATCATAAATGTGCTATTGTAACAGAGAGACCAAAAATCAATGAACAGAGTCCTGTCGAAATACATAAATATACGCTACAGAAACAAAAGAATTTGATCACTAGTGATCCCTGGATAGCCCCTACATAAATATTACCTGTGTAACAAGAATACCCGATCTCATACATTAACGATTCACACTAAGCTCCCGACAAAACTAACAGTCCACATAAAAATACAATAAATAATATATTATATAGACATGTGGGCAAGCAAAGCAATTGTACCCTGCATAGCAGCACCTATAATGTGCAGGTATCCCATCTCTGATGTACATGGGAGGGGCATTGAAATTCAAGGCAAGTCTTCCCATATACACACATACATAAATATTACATGTGCTCATCTGTCTCAACAGTATACCTTACCTATCTATCCAATAATGTCCGGTAATATTTAGTTTTTCTTTATAGGAACTAATGCCCTCAAAACCTTTGCAATCAACGGGCTCCGTCGACACAAGGAACAAAAAATAATGAAAAAAAGTTTATGAAAAAAGATAAGAAACAGAACTTGGAAAAGGTTGTTCATTTTCCATATATAGGGCTCCAAAAACATTACCAGTACCAGGTCCAGTCGCGATCCAGCGGCGCGTTGTCCGCCGAGGATTATGGGTCTCAGTGGCGTAACTAGGAGAGACAGGGCCCCCTAGCAGGCTACTGCATGGGGCCCCCTTCCCACTTAAAAAATATACATATTAGTATACTCACACATGCGAGTTACAATCACATGTAAATACACTCATGTGCATTTACACACACATACAGTGCCATATACAACATACTCACATACAGTGTATACAGACACCATATACACATCACAGATACTGCATATATTCATCACAGTATATGTTACATATTATGCTGGACATGTGCAGTACAATATAGATATGATGGTGCACGTCCTCCATTCTTTATTGTGTCAGGTCGGATGACGGGGCCCCCTGACACTGTGGGCCCCATAGCAGCTGCTATGGCTGCTACTGCTGTAGTTACGCCCCTGATGGGTCTGCCGGCATTCACTAAGATATCCACCAGGCGTCGCTGCTGAGCCGAGGTTCGCCGGAGTTCACCTTCTTCTTCCAGGTGCAAGGTGTCGAGTGAAAGCGGGCACCGATGTGCCACAATCCAATCGCGTATGCCAAATTCCCGGGGCAACTTGGCGCAAATCGGAAATATTCGGGAAACCCGACGAAAATGCGCAATTTGGACCCTTAGTAAATGTGCCCCTATGTGATGCTTTATACAGGTAGACCAGCCAAAGGGTATGAAACTGTAGGCACAAAACAGTGGACGTATAGATTTAGTGGAATACCACAAAGTGAAGATCAATGAGTACGATATCTATGTGCACAATCCCCCTGCACGCACTACGGTAAGTCTCCTCGTACACACTCGTCCCATAAAACTTTTTTTAGAGCTGGAACATATAATCGTCAAAGTGAGCATTTACACAAAATTATGACAAGCAAACAACCATGTGTAAAATGTATTTTATTACCATAGAACATATTTGGCATACTCCATACTGACAAGAAATGGCCAGGAGTAAAGCCCAAAAGATATTGTAGACTCTTAAAAGCAGTAATGGGTAAGAATATGTGTGAATTGGGCCACAGCTTCGGCCTAAGGCTACATTCACACGAACGTATGAAAACAGCATATCCGTACCGTACCGTTTTTTTACGGATTACATACGGCCACATTCATTTCAATGGACAATACGTCCAACCATTTACAGTGCCGTTTTTGACATCGTCGCGTACAGTACCGTATACAAGCCATATAAAAATATTGAGCATGTCCGATTTTTCTCCCGTATTTCAGTTCCATATGCCCTAGAAGTCTATGGGGATGTATAAAATGCAGGTTACATACGTGCTGCATACGGATTAAAAAATGTCACATATCTACGGGCTCATACAGCCCATAAATACGGGACTGGAGAAATCATACGGTCGTGTGAATGTAGCCTTTGGCTTCTAGGGAGCCCATGGCCACTCACCAAGTTTAATACTGTCCTGTAAAGATAATAAAACTCTGAAATCCACAAAATACATGAGTGACGGCTCTCAATACACATGTACCCAAGGTCAAAAGGTCCACAAACTGTAGAACTAAAAGTCCACAGAACGGACCCTTTTCCTTTCCCAAGGAGGTTTGTTCCGTTACCGTTTGTAGGCAGTAAATGTGAAACCATAATGTGACTGGTGGGGGCCTACAAGTATCATACAGCCCAAGGCTCATGGCAGTCTTAATCCGCCCCTGGTTGAAAGTAGTCTCCAAGTTTCCAGCATGTCATCCTTCTGTCGAGAGGAATTGATATGTCCAGATTTCTTTTAAGTCAGTCATAGTTGTTGATCGTAGCCTGATACAGACTAAAACTGTGTAAAACAATAAATTTCCTAATCACATCTTGCGAGAAGTCTTGTTGTTTTTGGCAAAAAAACCCCATGGATGGAACCCAAATGCCAAACATTTGGTGGTACATGGGCATGACCATTATAATGGGCTATAAGGAGGGGACCATTTGCTGAAGGTACCTGAAACCATATCGCACAGATACAGGAGACCTTCACTTTCTTAGCACAAGGTCACATCATTTTACTATGATACAGGGTGTCATTGTTAATTTAAATTACCCAAATCTTATCCAACCTGTTTGACCTGTTACATTACATTACATTAGGAGATTTCACAAATCAGACAATAACATTACACAAACTCTGCCAAAAAAGTTGTTGCGACAAAAAGTAAAGATTTTATTTTAAAGATGGAAAAAGATTCATAAGTTTTTGGGGCTCCAAATAACGGGGTTCATTGTAGCCCATTGTGAAAGAGGTTTATGTTTTTTATTAAATGATGGGAGCAGCTGCCAGGGAAGACGAGAAAAGAGATGACCTCCATCTCTATGACCTCCACTGATTCTGATGTAGGTGGGCCGTTCTCTTTATCCCCCACGTTTCCAGATCGATGCTGTCAGATAGGTGGCGCTAGTCTGTCCACTCCGGCCCGGCACCACCGATCGAATATTAGGGAGCCTTATTAGCATATTTGGTATTGAAACTACCGTAAAACATTGCTAATTAGGCTCTCTACTGTGAGCTGGATGGTCCAGGCTGGGGTGGAATGCCCAATTGACAGTAGAGAGCTCAAAACGCTACATAAATAATTACAAATAAGCTAAAATTAGTGAAAAGACATTATGGCCCCACCCCTGGTTCACCGAGAGACCCATTTACTTAGGGAACAAACTATTTTCCCTAACATGACAAGTCACTGGGAACTATGCAAGGATCCAAGGACCTGCAGTTGGTGACATTTTTGTAAACAATGTTCATAAAATTTTTACCTAAATGCATAATCTTTACAAATTAGCTTCTTTTCTTTTTTTTTCGAAAAAAATTGATGATGTAGAGAAATTAATTGTTAAAACTCCTGAAATCCAATATGGTAGCTCTACATTGTTTATTCAAGAATCGTTAATGGGTTAAAAGTCAAAAACAGCAAATAAAAGAAGTCTAAAGTAAAGAAATTCAGCCAATTCTCTGCTCACTGCAACTATAGATCATGTTGGCTATGCTGTCACCTGCCCCATATATTCAGGAACATTGAATTCATTCCATAACAAGGACCAAAAGTCCAGGACGTGCCACCTCTGAGATGAAGGAGTCCCATGCAAGATCACTTGAAGTAGAGAACTTTATCAGATGAGAGAATGGAGCCCTTTTCAGTCCATGAGGCTCATTGACCACTGCAGTGAGGTGTGTCCAGAGTTTACCCGATCTCTCACATGGATTTCCATGGACCCTCAACACAGGAACAAGTGGGGACATAATCATCCAGATCCAGATGTCCTTACAGGTGTATTTAAACCTGCTTGATACTGCAAACCTGTTGAAACCTTAGAACTATCTACTTATTTCCACCTGGAGACATTGGGGCTCATTTACTAAGGAATACCCGACGATTTCCAATGTGCGCCGCATTTAGAAAAGGTTTTTGCCGCAGGCGATCAGATTTTGGTGCATCGGCGCCAGGTTTCACGTTACACAGATCTGGGGGCGGGCCGACGGACAACCCGACGCATGCGGACAACACTTGGGATTTAACATTCCAAATTGTGTCGCAAGACACGCACTTACAAGCACCGGGAGGAAGAAGGTGAACTCCGGTGGACCTCAGTGGGAAAGCAACACATGCAGGATATCGGGCGCACGATCTTCATGAATCACGCCAGACTTCATCTTCGTCGGACCGTCCGGATTGGGGATCGCGACAGGACCGGGTAAGTAAATGTGCCCCATTGTTGTCAACATGAAGTAAGTCAAGATGACATGAAATGAGTGATAACTAAAATGGTGAAAACTAAAGTATTGCCATCTGGTTTAGGTCCAGGGATAGGTTGTCTGTGGAAAGGATGATGGGTAATCTTTGGGAGGGAATGTAAAATTGATCTGCTTATCTAGCTGATTACTCCATCAGGGAGCTCGGAGATGGTGGGCATGGATGGATACAAGTACACTTGATCAATCATAGTCAGGCCCCTTTCAGATAAATGTATTAATGCAGCCGGGTGCTACCAGTAGTGTACCATTTCAGAATGGGTAGCACATAGCCACATTCACTTTAATGGGCAATACGGCTGTACCATTGGAGAAAAAAAGATAGAGCATGCCCTATCTTCCGCCATACATACGGCTGGGCTGCGAGTCTCCCTATGGAGAGGTCAGGGCCCGGGCGTAGCATACATTTGTCTGAAAGGAGCGTTAGTCTAATTTGGAAGCAGATCATTGATATATTTAGCATCTTAAAAGGCGTTTGCCCATGAAAGCAAGTTCTATAACTCCTATAACTCAGTGATGGTCGGTGTAAAATTCCAGAGTGGGGGCAGAGACCCTCTAAGCAGACTCTTCATGATTCCTATGTGCTTTGAGATGATGTGTGCTGACAATGTGCTTAGATTATCAGGGTACAGGGTTTATCTACACTTTTATTTAGCTTCTGAACAGTCTACTAGTATCTGACACATAGAAAAAGAGAGATGAGACATATCAGAGTCATGAGATGGATATAAGACACAATGACACTCAGCTCTGCTGCCTCACAAAATCAATAATACAGAGCTAGACATGCTATGTCACCTCCCCCCCCCCCCCTGGTATCCAGAACTTATCTTATTTGTAGAGCAGCTGCTGCTGTGTTCTCTCCACACTGTGTAGAAGCACGGCTGGACCAGGAAGTGCTTCTGTCTGTAGTGCTGTCGGCCTCCTTGCTCTTCTCCTGCAATGCAAGATAACCTAGAGGGAATTGTCCGACCATACTTAGAAGATTTATGGTCGGATCCAGGGAGAACCAAAATTGTTGGTATATTTACCATAATGTAAACTGGAATATACTGGAAACTGTTCTATACTGACTTCTATGGTTCTATGGGGACAAGCATCTTACAAAGTTTAAGAGTAGTTTTGTTGGTAAAGAGCAGTACAGGGAAATATCCCATTAATATGACAATGACAGGCAAGATGCCATTAAGGAAGTGCCATGCTTATAAGGTGAGCTGAGGGAAAGGTCAAGTACAATGTGAGAGATCCTCATCAGGTAAGTGTATCACCTCTTATCATTATATAGCTCAATTTCTATTATAGACGCTGCATGTGCAGTACTGTATTCTCATTGAGACGTCCAAGGATGAACTGCCTTAATACTAAAATAAAAACCCAGGCAGGTCCGATAAAATCCAAAAATCATAAAATCTGCACTCCTCAGCAATTAGGAAGCAGTTGACACAATAAGCAAGGAGCTCAGATATGATTGTCTAATGAACTCCATGTTGTTTTGCCTTATTACTACATGAATTTCAATAATTTTGTGTGCCTTCATATACAATCAAGCGAATGTGGGGTAGTGAAGGACCCCATGGCAGGACCTAGGAGATGGATCAATATTAGGAGAGCACAACCTCTTCTGTAGGCACAAGTTTGCCACTTGCAGTCATTTTCCATATGATTTGTATTATAATTCAATAAGCATAAGTATGGTATAAATCTTCTATAATAACAGAAGTTCCAATGACTTAGACAATTTGTTTTGGATACACATTTACACTGTGAATGGAAGAGCTTTCTCATTGTCACTATGCAAACATATACAGGAGGTCCCCTGCTTAAGAACACCCGACTTACAGATGACCTCTAGTTACAAACGGACCTCTGGATATTGGTACTTAATGTACTTTAGCCTTAGGATACAATAATCAGCTGTAACAGTTATCACCGGTGTCTGTAATGAAGCTTTAGTGTTAATTCTGGTTCTTATGACAATCCAATATTTTTAAAATCCAATTGTCACAGAGACCAAAAAATTTTTGTCTGGGGTTACAATTATAAAATATACAGTTCCAACTTACATACAAATTCAACTTAAGAACAAACCTCCAGAACCTATCTTGTACGTAACCCGGGGACTGCCTGTATACAAATTTGTAGGATAGATTTATATTAGCAGTCAACTCCAGAACAGTAGGAATTTTGGGCACTTCCTTTTACAGCCTAAAGCTACAATTACGTTCCAGCAGGAGGTGACATAATTGTATTCTACATTCTATATGAATCTGATTAATTCCCAAGTGCAGCTGAACCAGCTTCGATTTTAGGGCAAATAAAATTTCCGTAAAACTGTTGATGATTTTTTTTTTTGTATTGAGCCGATAAGTCCGTAAATTAGAGCATTTCCAAAATACAGTTGCATGTAAGAGATAACCATGAATGAAATGTCTTCTCTTATTGCTCAAATGTCTTTGTAGAAGAAAGAAAGTCCAAACTTTTCTACTCCTAGAAACATTTGGATTTGTTGGATTTGTACCTCAAAGCCGCTCCATCCACTACTAAGATCACCTACCTAGGAAATTCTCAGTGCACACAGGCTACGAGCTCACAGCCGTGTGTACAAATGGTCTGCAAAAAGCGGAAAGTTTTGGCCAGTTTTGGAAGGACAAACAAAAGTGTCTATACAATAGAGCAGCAGGTGCAATACATTATTCAACTTTGAAGCTCGACCAACCAAGAAAATTATCTATGCATGAGCAGCGAAGATTAAAGGTGGATGACGGATGAGATGACTCCAAGGTTTCCATATGGTTTGTTAGTGCCTGTTGATTTCCTAGGTCACTCCAGTTTTTTTCCAAGCCTTGTATCCCTGTAATGTATCTTCCCATCCCAGGTATTTCTAACATATCTGGGACAAAAGTCCACGATTCCCATCTTGTGACCGGGCAGAATGAAGAGGTGGTTTTTGGGGGATATGTACACAACCTCGGCTACTTTTCGTGATTCCACATTCCAGTCGCTCACCAACTTCAAAAATCTATAACTTTTTTATTTTTCCACATAAAGAGCTGTGTTATGGCTGCGTAGCAAATTGCACTTCATAGTGACAGTATTTAATATTCCATGGCGTGTACTGGGAAGCGGGAAAAAAATTCCAAATGCAGTGAAAATGGTGAAAAACCACATTTGTGATGTTTTCTTGTGTGCTTGGATTTTACAGCTTTCACTCTGCATCCCAAATGACATGTCTACTTTATTCTTTGGGTCAGTACGATCACGTGGATACCAAATTTGTATAAGTTTTTTAATGTTTTCATACATTTAAAAAAATTAAAACCTCCTGTACAAATTTTTTTTTTTTTATTTTGCAGACTCCCTAGGGTACTCTAACCCTAGGTAGTCTGATCGATCCTATTATATACTGCCATACTACAGCATGGCAGTATATGTGGATTTACTCCCCATGCATTACAATGTGCAATTATGGCAGTATATGTGGATTTACTCCCCATGCATTACAATGTGCAATTAGCACATTGTAATGCATGGGTTAAAACGAAGTAGCCTCGGGTATTCGGAACACCCGAGGTTACCATGGCGACGGATCGCCGCTCCCCGTGTCTGATACTCTAGCACATTGCAGCTCTCTCACACAGCATCTCATACACAGAGGGATCTGAAATTTCTGCTAAGAGAATCCCCAGCTTTGTCTCTGCTATGACTAGTTTGCATATACAGTTACTACATGTGGAGAATATGCGCCTGCTGGTGGGGGGGGCAGCGCCACCAGGGTCGAAGAGCAGAAAATTTTGATGGGGGTGGACCGGAGGCGGAATAAGCGGGTTGTATTGCAGGACCAGCGGTTCCTTTAGTGGTATCATGTGGTGACCTATCGTGTACTTACCCTGCTTAGAGTATCGCATTTTAGGCGCAGGTCGGCTCTGGAAAAGATCAGAAGGGGGTGGGGGGGGGGGTGCGGGGGGTCACAGCGTTCGACTTTGACGGGTTGCAGATGAACAAAGGGGAGTGATTTTACTGTGAAGGTGAGATCTGAAATTGATCAAGGGAGGCCAAGGGAGGAGACAGCTAGACAGCCTGTGAGAGCTTCAAAACGGCTGAGAGGCTTTGCGACACCCCAGGAGCCCTTCTGGGAGGCTTGTCTGCCTGAGACTGCTGAGGCTAGCCAGGGAGCCTTGATGGCCAATTGGAAGCCAATACTTGTTTACCACTGGGTTATCCCCACTTACAAATAGTAAACACCCCTTTAAAGAACTTAGCTCCTGAGTTAAAGTAATCTTTATCAATGGCAACCGAGCAACAATCTAACATTGGGGCCATTTAACCTTACCGTCATGTTGACGCCGCCGAGCCAGAATGTCCGACACGAGTATACAGAATGCCACAATTCACTAAGATGGTGGGGTCCCAATTTCCTGCATCTGTTGCTTCCCCGCCTGAGGTCCGTCGGAGTTCCCTTCTTCGTTCCGTTGCATGTGAGTGCTATTTGTCCGAATCAGTCGGGTTGTCGACGTCCACGCCCCCTATTTGTGTCGCATGTCAAGCCGGGCACTGATGCGCCATAATCTGATCGCGTGTGGGGGAATCCAGGGCAGAAATCGGAAAAAATAGCGAATTGGCTGAAATGCTCCGAACAGGACCACTTAAGTAAATCCTGGCAGGAGCACACGCCATATCTGCAATATGAATTATAGATCCTCTTCATCATTAATGTCCGGTTTATTCATGTTGTTCTCACATATAACGGAAATACATAAATTTGACATTTTGAGGTGTCCAACGCAGCATATATGGTAAAAATAGGCACCAGTCCATCCTCAGAAAAAGAGACTCACTCTCAGTTTGGAGTGGCCTTGAAGCTCACTAACACATTAGATAGTGTGTTGAGACACACTTTGGAATAATGATGTAAACTGTTCGCAGATAAGGTTATTATAGTACAGCAGACGTCGTCTCATCATACACCAAGCAGATGTTTTGAGCAATTTAAAAACTACTGACCTCGTGGTCAAAATCCTCTTAAATGGTGGGTGTGGGTAAACATGGAAGCCACCACTTATCAATCTCAAAACTTGGGACACTGCTGGATAACACTTGTTTAACATTCCACTGACCTTTCCACCATGACCAGATATCTCTACCTTATGGTCATATGAATTCAAAGAACCTCAGAACCGTCACCTATCCAGCAAAAATCCAAGTTGAGTAGCTTCGTGGTGGCAGCCAAATGGTGATCAAGGTGTAATCGTGGTATAGAATTGAGGATCTAGAAAAAATATCAATTGATCTTTATGGGGCCAAACACAAGGAACTAAGGGACAAGGATTTCAGGTCAACCATATCACAGTACAAGTCTAAAGTTTACTGGCATTTGAGAATTTTCGGGTAACATGGATACTCAAGAAAAACTAGTTGCAGGATGCTGGAGTTAGGGGCAGTCCGCGTTGTCTTGGCACCTCTAGGAAAATATGAACCTTTGGGGTCCCGTGGAGAAGAAGAGTGAAGAATCAGCAATTACCTTTTGGAGGTCTAACATATTTGATGGTGAGATTTCAAGAATATAGGTCTTTCGTCAGACATATGTTATGTCACGATACGACCAAAATTCACAGGCAATTTTATACACACTAGGCATGGATCATCAAAGGATATTAAAAAAACTTTAAACAACAGAATTGATAATGCAGGGACATCTTATTTATGACAGGAGGGTAAAACCACACTAAAAACCTGTGAGGCGAGACAAGAGAGCCCTGGGCTCTTATCATGCTTGTGGCCTCCAGGTCGAGGTAGGAGTCATGAAGCTGGCATGAATGGTAATGACCACTTTGGTAAGGTATTGAATATCATCATTATCACTCTCTTTCGTGATGCACCTTGTTTTTTTTTTAATGTTGACATGCTGGGATCACTGCAACAGCAGACTTACTTATAAAAGGCATAGACAGGCTCGGCGGCGGGAGCGATGTCCCGGAAGCTCGTGGGCTGTTAATTATTCACGCAGCTTGTGTGACAACACCTCCCTTTCCTATGCTGAGAAGGAAGTGACAATCACATGCAAGATGTCTTCACACATCACTTCCCGAAGGATGTCAGATTACTAGTAGAGCGATAACATGTTTAGCGTCGGGGGAACCCGCTCATCATACATATGTATAAGCAGCCACAAATTCTGTCCTTTCAACCCACCTAATAGAGTTTCATGTTTTAATGATTTTTGTCTTGTCACCAATAGAAACTTTATGAGTGCCTTTTTACAAAGTTATTACTTTTGTCTATTTTCTCGTATTACGATGTTGCTTTTCTTGAGGTCTTATTACATAATCAATCAACGTGCTTGTTTGAGAACACAATAAGGAGTTATGTGTATCTGATAAACTGTGGCTTCATGATGCTTTGGAACATCCCCTCACTTTCAAAGGCATTTTATAACTTATATTTAGATATTGAGATTTTTGTAGGATATTACGAATTTATTGATCCTGGATATAGCCTCTATCTCCGTCCCCTGTGCTCATCTTAAACCTAGGGGCTTACGTCTAAGGCCGCAAATCGCCACTCTTGTCAAATTTGCACCATTTTCGGGATGCATCGGCTTTGACACGTACTTAAAACTCACGGGTTGTCAAGCGTAGGGTATGCTCGTGCAAACAGGGATCACACTGGGTCGTACCATTGCAGGTTCAAACAACCTGAATACAGTCTGAGTTGATGCGTTCGGAACCACTGTCAGCTTTGTATGACCGAAGAGTAAGAGCATGACAACACCAACACACAAAAGCGTAGGGTGAACTATAGGGTACGTAGGACTTTACTTGGAGGGGAGTTGTATTGCAGTTAAGCCCAATTTGCAAGGGATACATGGATCCTATATTGGTCAGGATATTCTTAGCGCACAATTATCATAGAGTATTATAAATGCATGTTACTGTGGAAAGACACATGCATTCTAGGCGAAAAAATACCGTTAAAGGTCTGTGAATTCCTAACCGTCTCTAGTATATATCAGCATGATAAAACCATTAAAACAGCACAATCTTACACGATTGTAAATGACGTTGATGCATGCGTCAAATGGACATCCAACTGGTGGACATTTGAAAGAGGCTCGTTCTAGGAATTCATAGTAGACCGCAGATGGAAATCTAAATCTATCTTGATGTGCCATAAGCTGAGAAGTTTCTTGTCGGGGCTACTCATGTGCATATATGTGATGGATAATCTCTCAGGTAATGTATTTATATGCATACTTTGAAATTGAAACAAATTAGGACAGGGTTGGCATAGTGATGCATGATGATGACGCTGCAGGAAACTAAGTTCATCCTACTGCTCTGATATTCATTTCCTGAAATCATGAAACACCAGGGTTGGGGTTCTACTTGCAACAGTTGAGCATTGCGAATTACATAACTAATGTTGCTTCATGAGTAATATCTTGCACTAAACTGTGATAGTGATCATAAAAGCTCCTATGTGCATCAGGCCCACTGTAAATCCATTGCCTTACCTTCAACTCAGTCATTAGCATGCTACATAAGTGTAAGAATGGCTTTTTTTGTCGTGAATCGTGCAATATACCGCTGTAGTCGCTCTCATTCTATTTTGCTAGCACGGAAACTTTTAAATTAAAGAGCAGAATATAGGCACGATTACTAGTCCCTCCACGTGTTACTGGATGCCGCTGCTATGACAGGACAATGGTCTCACATCTCTGCCTGCTCCATTGTTCCTATTCCATAGGCACCCATCTCAAACGGCTGCCCGCTCCTCCTCCCCCACGTCTGATCGTCCACGTCTCATTCATTGCTAGCTTTACAACTCCATGTGCCCTGCCCCTACTACACATTCTTGTTGCCATTGCTTACCCCCCATGTCACCAACATGCCCGCCCCCTTGCAGATTCCATGTTCTAATCTACTTTTCCCTGCCCCTCACTCAACCTTCGCATTGACTATGGCCCTACTCTTCCACTTCGTCTTGCTGTCATTGCCAGCTCATGTTACCATTGCCATCTCCCAAGCACACGTCTCATCAACTAGGCTAACGACTTGCTGTCATGATTACATTATTTCGTATTTTCATTCCCAAAGCGCGTCCTTCGTCAGTTCATTTGACGCCTCGACAAACTTTTTAAATAAAAATATATTTTAATCAGCTTTGCGATCAAAGTGGAATTTTTTCCACTAATGGAGAAGGAGGAATTTGTCATGGGATAAAGACCACCATTGCCACAATGTGGAATGCCATGTTGACTTCTGATCAACCTTCACCACCACTGAATGGTGCACTTAGTACCAGAGGCGAATGTAATTGAAGTGGTTAAAGAAAATCTGTCCACATATCCCATTGTACTGAGAATGGATGCTCCATATTCAAATTTCTGGATGGGAAAATTGGACACATGTTGGCCAGAGCTCTCCCTCTTGCCTTGCATGTGCTGCCTCCCTAAGTGTTAGTGTACTTACTGACGAGAGTATGTTCGGCACCACATGAAATGTTTCAATTCGTCATCCTAGAACTCAAATTTTGAAAATATCACATTTCATAGGAAGTTCTTCTGCATTCCCAGAAACTTTAAATTCAAAAATATTATAATTCCGTATTCCCAGAACTTCAAATTCAACTTATTTATTCATGTAATACATAACTCAGAAACACTGGAAGCCATGTACTACTGGCAAAACCATATGTGTTCTCTCCAC
This sequence comes from Engystomops pustulosus, assembly GCA_019512145.1. NCBI lineage: Eukaryota > Metazoa > Chordata > Amphibia > Anura > Leptodactylidae > Engystomops > Engystomops pustulosus. The sequence goes on along the minus strand of CM033650.1, from coordinate 3,003,720 downwards.
AGAATGGTCACTAAAAATACATTTCTATTGATGGGCATGGAGCAGAACAGAAAAACTGTGAAGGATCCAAGGTGATCTTTAATGCCACGTATCCCAGTATAAATTCTACTTTTCACATTCCACAAGGATATATCACCGAGAAGTTATGGTCCAATGCTTTGGTAAAACATGGACGGTTCCGTTGTGTTGGGAACATCTCACGGAACTATGAACGTTTTGTCCCTGAGAGATCCCTTCATTCATGTAAATGATTTCCCAAGTCCCAAGGAACTCTGCTTATCTTCTGAGCTGGACAGGAAGATGAGAAAAGATATATATGTAGCACCCAGATGGGTGCGTGTTCAGCTCACCCCCAAAGTGATGGTCCAATGTCCTCTGGTATCAGCCTTGGTGCCGATATAGAGAGACAACCGTAGAGTCCCGATACGGTAAACTCACAGGATATTTCGGCACTCGTTAAAACCACCAGGGTGAGTATGAAAAATTCCTCTTTAAAGGCTTAAGTTGTAATGTTCTTTCTTCCGGAGAATGGAAAAAGAGGTGGTGGCTTTTTACGAAGGATGATAGAAGTATAGGAAGTATTTTAACTGAGATAACAAATATTGAGTGCTTAAATAAGGCAGACTATAAGTTCTGCCACATTTTTGAGAGATGAATCAGATCTACCACACTATCCAAGAATAAACAAAAGGTTTCTTCATGACGACAAATAATGTTGTTAACAGCCTTGAAAAACCTTGTAATGGATTATTCCCACGTTGGATGTTTATTCCATATCCACTGTATACTGTCTATAGATGTAAGTCTCACACTTGTGGAATCACACAGAATAACCCTTGTCTGATGGTTGTCGTGAATACGTGACACACATAGGGGTTTCATTTAAGGCCCATTCACGTTTTCCCGACGTGTTACCCTACATATTTCCGATTAGCGACCGATTTCCCCCTGAATTGCCCTGGGATTTATGTGCACGCGATCGTATTGTGGCGCATTGGCCCCGGCATGCACGTTGATGGAAATCGGGGGGCGTGGCCGACGAAAACCCGACGGATTCGAAAACGCCCCGCTTTTTAAAAAAAAACGTTCAAGAACACATAATGGCAACTTCAGCTTCACTCAGCCCAGCTCGGGTATTCCGTGCGTGTTCCGATGCTCATCATGCACGCAGCGCCACCTGGTGGAGGAGGAAGTAACTACCTTAATAAACCTGGTCCGACCCGAATCCAGCGCAAGAACGCGCGCTGGATCGCGAATTGGCCGGTAAGTAATCTGTCCCCATCATCTCTACACTACCATCCATGGGCATCACTGTCTATGCAAACACTTACCTTTTCACGGTACATACCAACCAAAATAAGAAAGAAATACACCAAAAAGACTCTCAACATTAAAGAAAAAATGTAATATCAGCTTTATTTATTTTCAGATAGAGAAAATCACACACATTAAAAAATATTTAAAAATATAATGTACATACAATACAAACGCGACCAAGGTATAGGTCAACTGTGTTACAACCTCTTGTTAAATAACCCATGATGATAATGGTTCCTCCACTAATGTATGCTTAAAATCCCAAAACATTGGAGGACCATGTTCCCAACAATAATAACCAACATGATGGGTCCGTGAGAGTAAGTCCCTACATGTAGCAATTCATCAAAATTACGAGTCAAGTCAGAAGAGACGTTGTAATGTACTAGATGTCACAAAGTGTTCCACAAGGGCAAATGCGCAGAAGGAAAATAGTCACCAAATAGTGTGAATAGCGAATGCCGAGTTGTATCTCCATGTGGGAATATAGGCATCCTACATTACTCCTGACTGACCAGCCACATAGAGCGGAGGAACCCAAAACAGGGTGGAAGGCTCCCCACATTATCATCGTCCAAACGACTTCCTCAGGGGTATGTAGCCCAAATACGATGACTCACCTTAAATACAATCCCCCTCCCATTAGTACACAAGATCTTACAAAGTTTACGGTGCAAGTCCGGAAGTAGCCGTAAGGAACCGGAAGTAACGTCTCATGCCGAGAGTGACATCGTCTTGCTCACATTGTTTTCCCTTCGGCCGGAAAAAATGTTTACACGTATCCAGCAACCCAGACCTTCAACCAAACGGTTAGTTAATGTGGGCTAAAAGCCCAGAAAGATGATCATAATGTGCTATTGTAACGAGAGACCAAAAATCAATGAACAGAGTCCGTGCGAAATACATAAATATACGCTACAAAAACAAAAGAATTTGATCACTAGTGATCCCTGGATAGCCCCTACATAATATTACTGTGTAACAAGAATACCCGATCTCATACATTAACGATTCACACTAGTCCCGACAAAACTAAAGTCCACATAAAAATACATAAATAATATATTATATAGACATGTGGGCAGCAAAGCAATTGTACCCTGCATAGCAGCACCTATAATGTGCAGTATCCCATCTCTGATGTACAGGGGAGGGGCATTTGAAATTCAAGGCAAGTCTTCCCATATACAACATACATAATATTACATGTGCTCATCTGTCTCAACAGTATACCTTACCTATCTATCCAATAATGTCCGGTAATATTTAGTTTTCTTTATAGGAACTAATGCCCTCAAAAACCTTTGCATCAACGGGCTCCGTCGCACAAGAACAAAAAATAATGAAAAAAGTTTATGAAAAAAGATAGAAACAGAACTTGGAAAAGGTTTGTTCATTTTCCATATATAGGGCTCCAAAAACATTACCAGTACCAGGTCCAGTCGCGATCGCGGCGCGTTGCCGCCGAGGATTATGGGTCTCAGTGGCGTAACTAGGAAGACAGGGCCCCCTAGCAGGCTACTGCATGGGGCCCCTTCCCACTTAAAAATATACATATTAGTATACTCACACATGCGAGTTACAATCACATGTAAATCACCATGTTGCATTTAACACACACATACAGTGCCAATACAACATACTCACATACAGTGTATACAGACACCATATACACATCACAGATACTGCATATATTCATCACAGTATATGTTACTATTATGCTGGACATGTCAGTACAATATAGAATATGGTGCACTCTCCATTCTTTATTGTGTCAGGTCGGATGACGGGGCCCCCTGACACTGTGGGCCCCAAGCAGCGCTATGCTGCTACTTGCTGTGTTACCCCCTGATGGGTCTGCCGGCATTCACTAAGATATCCACCAGGCGTCGCTGCTGAGCCGAGGTTCGCCGGAGTTCACCTTCTTCTTCCAGGTGCAAGTTGTCGAGTGAAAGCGGGCACCGATGTGCCACAATCCAATCGCGTATGCCAAATTCCCTCGGGTCCACCTTGGCGCAAATCGAATATCGGGAAACCCGACGAAAAATGCGCAATTTGACCCTTAGTAAATGTTGCCCCTATGTATGCTTTATACAGGTAACCAGCCAAGGGTATGAAACTGTAGGCACAAAACGTGGCGTATAGATTTAGTGGAATCCACAAAGTAAGATCAATGAGTACGATATCTATGTGCACAATCCCCTGCCACGCACTACGGTAAGTCTCCTCGTACACACTCGTCCCATAAAACTTTTTTTAGAGCTGGACATATAATCGTCAAAGTGAGCATTTACACAAAATTATGACAAGCACAACCATGTGTAAAATGTATTTTATTACCATAGAACATATTGGCATACTCCATACTGACAAGAATGGCCAGGAGTAAGCCCAAAAGAGATTGTAGACTCTTAAAAGCAGTAATGGTAAGAATATGTGTGAATTGGGCCACGCTTCGGCCTAAGGTACATTCACACGAACGTATGAAAACATCATATCCGTACCGTACCGTTTTTTTACGGATTACATACGGCCACATTCATTTCAATGGACAATACGTCAACCATTTACAGTGCCGTTTTTGACATCGTCGCGTACAGTACCATATCAAGCCATATAAATTGAGCATCCGATTTTTCTCCCGTATTTCGTTCCATATCCCTAGAAGTCTATGGGAGGTATAAAATGCAGTTACATACGTGCTGCATACGATTAAAAAATGTCACATATCTACGGGCTCATACAGCCCATAAATACGGGACTGGAAATCATACGTGTGTGAATGTAGCCTTTGGCTTCTCGGGCCCATGGCCACTCACCAAGTTTAATACTGTCGCTTAAGATAATAAAACTCTGAATCCACAAATAACATGAGTGACGGCTCTCAAACACATGTACCCAAGGTCAAAAGGTCCACAAACTGTAGAACTAAAAGTCCACAGAAAGGACCCTTTCCTTTCCCAGGAGGTTTGTCCGTTACCGTTTGTAGGCAGTAAATGTGAAACCATAATGTGACTGGGGGGGGCCTACAAGTATCATACAGCCCAAGGCCATGGCAGTCTTAATCCGCCCCTGGTTGAAAGTAGTCTCCCAGTTCCAGCATGCATCCTTCTGTCGGAGGAATTGATATGTCCAGATTTCTTTTAAGTCAGTCATAGTTGTTGATCGTACCTGATACAGACTAAAACTGTGTAAAACATAAATTTCCTAATCACATCTTGCGAGAAGTCTTGTTGTTTTGGCAAAAAAACCCCATGGATGGAACCCAAATGCCAAACATTGGTGGTACATGGGCATGACCATTATAATGGGCTATAAGGAGGGGACCATTGCTGAAGGTACCTAAACCATATCGCACAGATACAGGAGACCTTCACTTTCTTAGCCAAGGTCACACACATTTTACTATGATACAGGGTGTCATGTTAATTTAAATTCCCAAATCTTATCCAACCTGTTTGACCTGTTACATTACATTACATTAGGAGATTTCACAAATCAACACTAACATTACACAAACTCTGCCAAAAAAGTTGTTGCGACAAAAAGTAAGATTTTATTTTAAAGATGGAAAAAGATTCCATAGTTTTTGGGGCTCCAATAACGGGGTTCATTGTAGCCCATTGTGAAAGAGGTTTTGTTTTTTATTAATATGGAGCGGCTGCCAGGAAGACGAGAAAAGAATGACCTCCATCTCTATGACCTCCACTGATTCTGATGTAGGTGGGGCCGTTCTCTTTATCCCCCACGTTTCCAGATCGTGCTGTCAGATGGTGGCGCTAGTCTGTCCACTCCGGCCCGGCACCACCGATCGAATATTAGGGAGCCTTATTATCATATTTGGTATTGAACTACCGTAAAACATTGCTTTAGGCTCTTACTCTTACTGTGAGCTGGATGGTCCAGGCTGGGGTGGAATGCCCAATTGACAGTAAGGAGCTCCAAACCGCTACAAAATAATTACAATAGCTAAATTAGTGAAAAGACATTATGGCCCCACCCCTGGTTCACCGAGAGACCCATTTCTTAGGGAACAACTATTTTCCCTAACATGACAAGTCACTGGGAACTATGCAAGGTCCAAGGACCTGCATGTTGGTGACATTTTTGTAAACAATGTTCATAAAATTTTTACCTAATGCATAATCTTTACAAATTAGCTTCTTTTCTTTTTTTTTCGAAAAAAATTGATGATGTAGAAAATTAATTGTTAAAACTCCTGACTCAATATGGTAGCTCTACAATGTTTATTCAAGAATCGTTAATGGGTTAAAAGTCAAAAACAGCAAATAAAAGAAGTCTAAAGTAAAGAATTCACCAATTCTCTGCTCACTGCAACTATAGATCATGTTGGCTATGCTGTCACCTGCCCCATATATTCAGGAACATTGAATTCATTCCATAACAAGGACCAAAGTCCAGGACGTGCCACCTCTGAGATGAAGGAGTCCCATGCAAGATCACTTGAAGTAGGAACTTTATCAGATGAGAGAAGGAGCCCTTTTCAGTCCATGAGGCTCATTGACCACTGCAGTGAGGTGTGTTCCAGAGTTTACCCGATCTCTCACATGGATTTCCATGGACCCTCAACACAGAACAAGTGGGGACATAATCATCCAGATCCAGATGTCCTTACAGGTGTATTAAACCTGCTTGATACTGCAAACCTGTTGAACCTTAGAACTATCTACTTATTTCCACCTGGAGACATTGGGGCTCATTTACTAAGGAATACCGACGATTTCCAATGTGCGCCGCATTTAGAAAGGTTTTGCCGCAGGCATCAGATTTTGGTGCATCGGCGGCCAGTTTCACGTTACACAGATCTGGGGCGGGCCGACGGACAAACCCGACGCATGCGGACAACACTGGGATTTAACATTCCAAATTGTGTCGCAGACACGCACTTACAAGCACCGGGAGGAAGAAGTGAACTCCGTGACCCTCAGTGGGAAAGCAACACATGCAGGATATCGGGCGCACGATCTTCATGAATCACGCCGACTTCATCTTCGGGACCGTCCGGATTGGGGATCGCGACAGGACCGGGTAAGTAAATGTGCCCCATTGTTGTCAACATGAGTAAGTCCAGATGACTGAAATAGTTGATAACTAAAATGGTGAAAACTAAAGTATTGCCATCTGGTTTAGGTCCAGGGATAGGTTGTCTGTGGAAAGGATGATGGGTAAATCTTGGGAGGGAATGTAAAATTGATCTGCTTATCTAGCTGATTACTCCATCAGGAGCTCGGAGATGGTGGGCATGGATGGATACAAGTCACTTGATCAATCATAGTCAGGCCCCTTTCAGATAAATGTATAATGCAGCGGGTGGCACCAGTAGTGTACCATTTCAGAATGGTAGCACATAGCCACATTCACTTTAATGGGCAATACGGCTGTACCATTGGAGAAAAAAAGATAGCATGCCCTATCTTCCGCCATACATACGGCGGGCTGCGAGTCTCCCTATGGAGAGGTCAGGGCCCGGCGTAGCATACATTTGTCTGAAAGGAGCGTTAGTCTAATTTGGAAGCAGATCATTGATATATTAGCATCTTAAAAGGCGTTGGCCCATGAAAGCAAGTTCTATAACTCCTATAACTCAGTGATGGTCGGTGTAAAATTCCAGAGTGGGGGCAGAGACCCTCTAAGCAGACTCTTCATGATTCCTATGTGCTTTGAGATTGTGTGCTGCCAATGGGCTTAGATTATCCGGGTACAGGGTTTATCTACACTTTATTAGCTTCTGAACAGTCTACTAGTATCTGACACATAGAAAAAGAGAGATGAGACATATCAGAGTCATGAGATGGATATAAGACACAATGACACTCAGCTCGCTGGCCTCACAAAATCAATAATACAGAGCTAGACATGCTATGTCACCTCCCCCCCCCCCCTGGTATCCAGAACTTTATCTTATTTGTAGAGCAGCTGCTGCTGTGTTCTCTCCACACTGTGTAGAAGCACGGCTGGACCAGGAAGTGCTTCTGTTCTGTAGTGCTGTCGGCCTCCTTGCTCTTCTCCTGCAATGCAAGATAACCTAGAGGGAATTGTCCGACCATACTTAGAAGATTTATGGTCGGATCCAGGGAGAACCAAAATTGTTGGTATATTTACCATAATGTAAACTGGAATTACTAAAACGGTTCTATACTGTACTTCTATGGTTCTTGGGGACAGCTCTTACAAAGTTTAAGAGTAGTTTTGTTGGTAAAGAGCAGACAGGGAAATATCCCATTAATATGACAAGGACAGGCAAGATGCCATTAAGGAGTGCCATGCTTATAGGTGAGCTGAGGGAAAGGTCAGTACAAGTGAGAGATCCTCATCAGGTAAGTGTATCACCTCTTATCATTATATAGCTCAATTCTATTATAGACGCTGCATGTGCATTACTGTATTCTCATTGAGACGTCCAAGGATGAACGGCCTTAATACTAAATAAAAACCCAGGCAGGTCCGATAAAATCCAAAAATCATAATCTGCACTCCTCAGCAATTAGGAAGCAGTGACACAATAAGCAAGGAGCTCAGATATGATTGCTAATGAACTCCATGTTGTTTTGCCTTATTACTACATGAATTTCAATAATTTTGTGCCTTCATATACAATCAAGCGAAGTGGGGTATGAAGGACCCATGCAGGGCCTAGGAGATGGATCAATATTAGGAGAGCACAACCTCTTCTGTAGGCACAGTTTGCCACTTGCAGTCATTTTCCATATGATTGTATTATAATTCAATAAGCATAAGTATGGTTAATCTTCTATAATAACAGAAGTTCCAATGACTTAGACAATTTGTTTTGGATACACATTTACACTGTGAATGGAAAGCTTTCTCATTGTCACTATGCAAACATATACAGAGGTCCCCTGCTTAAGAACACCGACTTACAGATGACCTCTAGTTACAAACGGCCTCTGGATATTGGTACTTAATGTACTTTAGCCATTGATACAATATCAGCTGTAACAGTTATCACCGGTGTCTGTAATGAAGCTTTAGTGTTAATTCTGGTTCTTATGACAATCCAATATTTTTAAAATCCAATTGTCACAGAGACCAAAAAATTTTTGTCTGGGTTACAATTATAAAATATACAGTTCCAACTTACATACATTTCAACTTAAGAACAAACCTCCAGAACCTATCTTGTACGTAACCCGGGACTGCCTGTATACAAATTTGTAGGATAGATTTATATAGCAGTCACTCCAGAACAGTAGGAATTTTGGGCACTTCCTTTTACAGCCTAAACTACAATTACGTTCCACCAGGAGGTGACATAATTGTATTCTACATTCTATATGATCTGATTAATTCCCAAGTGCAGCTGAACCAGCTTCGATTTTAGGCAAATAAAATTCCGTAAAACTGTTGTGATTTTTTTTTTTTGTATTGAGCGATAAGTCCGTAAATTAGAGCATTTCCAAAATACAGTTCATGTAAGAGATAACCATGAATGAAATGTCTTCTCTATTGCTCAAATGTCTTTGTAGAAGAAAGAAAGTCCAAACTTTCTACTCCTAAAACATTTGATTTGTTGGATTTGTACCTCAAAGCCGCTCCATCCACTACTAAGATCACCTACCTAGAAATTCTCAGTGCACACAGCACGAGCTCACAGCCGTGTGTACAAATGGTCTGCAAAAGCGAAAGTTTTGGCCAGTTTTGGAAGGACAAACAAAGTGTCTATACAATGAGCACAGGTGCAATACATTATTCACTTGAAGCTCGACCAACCAAGAAAATTATCTATGCATGAGCAGCGAAGATTAAGGTGGATGACGGATGAGATGACTCCAAGGTTTCCATATGGTTTGTTAGTGCCTGTTGATTTCCTAGGTCACTCCAGTTTTTTTCCAAGCCTTGTATCCTGTAATGTATCTTCCCATCCCAGGTATTTCTAACATATCTGGGACAAAAGTCCACGATTCCCATTTGTGACCGGGCAGAATGAAGAGGTGGTTTTTGGGGGATATGTACACAACCTCGCTCTTTTCGTGATCCACATTCCATGTCGCTCACCAACTTCAAAAATCTATAACTTTTTTATTTTCCACATAAAGAGCTGTGTTAGGGCTGCGTAGCAAATTGCACTTCATAGTGACAGTATTTAATATTCCATGGCGTGTACTGGGAAGCGGGAAAAAATTCCAAATGCAGTGAAAATGGTGAAAAAACCACATTGTGATGTTTTTTCTTGTGTGCTTGATTTTACAGCTTTCACTCTGCATCCCAAATGACATGTCTACTTTATTCTTTGGGTCGTACGATCACGTGGATACCAAATTTGTATAATTTTTTTTTAATGTTTTCATACATTTAAAATTAAAACCTCCTGTACAAATTTTTTTTTTTTTTATTTTGCCATCTTCTGGGGCCAATAACTTTTTCATACTTTGGTGTACGGAGCTGTGGATAGTGTAATTTTTTGCGAATTTTGATGGCGTTTTCATTACTATAATTTTTGGGACTGTGCGCTCCTTTTGATCACTTTTATTATTTTTTTATATTTTTCAAATGGCAAAAAAACCATTTTCGACTTTGGACCTATTTCTGTTACGTACGGGGTTAAACGTAGTGAAAAAACATTATCATATTTTGATAGATCGGGCATTTTCGGACGCGCGATACCTAATGTGTTTATGATTTTTACTGTTTATTTATTTTTATATCAGTTTCAGGAGGGGGGTGATTTGAATTTTAGGGTTTTTTTATTAATTTTTTTTTTTTATAAACTTTTTTTATTTTTTACTTTTACTATTTTTCAGACTCCCTAGGGTACTCTAACCCTAGGTAGTCGATCGATCCTATATATACTGCCATACTACAGCATGGCAGTATATGTGGATTTTACTCCCCATGCATTACAATGTGCAATTAGCACATTGTAATGCATGGGTAAAACAAGTAGCCCTCGGGTTATTCGGAACACCCGAGGTTACCATGGCGACGGATCGCCGCTCCCCGTGACGTCATCGGGGAGCAGCGATCCACAACAAGATGGCGGCGCCCACCGATTGCGGGTGTTACCGGTAAGCCTTTGCTGCAATATGCAGCAAAGACTTACCGGCTATGGAGAGGGCTCGGCCCGCGAGCCCTCTCCATGCACCGGGACCCGGCGCGCGCCGTACTAGTACGGCGCGCGTCGGGAAGGGGTTAAGAAGTATTTGCACCAGTTTTGTGTCACAGCTGCAGGGGCGTTCTCCACAATAATTCTAAAGCATGAAGAAAGCGCACCAGAAACAAATGGTGCATTCTGCCGGAGAAGTGCAGGGGGCGCCAGCAGGGTTGGCTCCAGGTTTCAGTAGGCCCCTGGGTGGCAGAACGTCAGTGGGCCCGTCGGCATTAAAAATTCAGAAGCTAAAACAGTCTCCTGTTCCCTGAAATATTCCCTAGTTTATCATCCCAAACAGCCCCTTCATGATTATATTATGTAAGTCCCCTCACACCCTATGGATTCATTTTATAAAGCCACCCTTGACCCTATGGATTCCTTCTGTACAACCTTATATGGCCCCCCCAGCAGATATGGGCCCCGGCACTTGCCCAGGTATGCCCAGTGCTGGCACTGGTCCTGGATGCCAAATTCATGAAGAGTGTGTGACACATTTCATGAATCCGGTGCCCCCTGCACACTCTTCAGGCAAACTGCGTTGTGCAGAATGGACTAGTTTTGATAAATGTGGGTCATTGTTCTTTGGGGGTCAGTGAATGCTCCAGTTCCAGGACTCCAATAGAACAGATCAATTTTGTGAGGAACGTCGAACCACCCTCTTTGAGCGCTCTACGTTCTGACTCTCAATAGAGGTGGTCCTCAGTGGTCCATGGTAACTTGGCTTACAAAATTTTGAGCATGTCATTTACTTTTTTGGCTACAAACAAAATAAACAAATGCTAAAAAGACAATAATTGTTAATAATCAAGGTCATCCTGGGTTTTTTTTTTTTTTTTTTAAATGCTTTATTAAATATTACACAAAATACAAAAAATACAAAGGTAAGATATCAAGACTTATAAATACATTTACCTATAAAGTGACTTTCCCCCAATCATACGTATTTTATCTTCCTAGTATTAGTACAAACTCATCCTTAAGTTAATTTAACACTTCATATTTTGTTATTGTATATAAACCACACCAACCCCGCCCCCCCCCCCCCCCCCGCAAACCCTAACCCTAACCCCTCCCCCAGCAGAGAGAAAAAAAAAAAAAAAAAAAAAAACGTCTCAATATCAGTGCCACCTGACCAGATGTTTTCCCATTTGGAATAACTGCTCATTCTTGACAGAGTACATTTTCTCTACTGGCTCACTCTCAGGGGAGATTATGCCATGTTTTTTAGAGGGTGATCTTGCTGCCCCATTTACAGCCAACACAAACTAGAGCTAAATTCATTAGTTTGGATATTTAGATCCTTTGGGTTTTGGACCCCTTCCAGATCAACTAATCCGAGTATAGCAACTCTACTGATGGGTTAAGGTTCTGCCCAGCGTCCTAGATGTATATTCGAACACCTGTTTCCAGAATTTCTCCATCTCCGAGGCACTCCCATATACGTGTGAAAAGTCAGCTTCAATACTATTACTTGCTCACACCTCAATCTTCCTTAATTTCATTTTAATAAAAGATCAGGAGTGTAATAAATTCTATATACCAAATTCATTGTATAATCCTGTGATTCAATTCAACGAACACTGTTAAGTTACTATACACACGCTGCAATCTTTACCCCCAGTCCCCAATCTCTCGTTCCCATTTCTTTTAGATCCATGTGCAAATTTACACGTTATGTCCCTCCAAATATTATAAATCTGATTAGTTTTTTTTGTGTCTCCTATTTTTTTAATGAACTCCAGACCCTCGTGTGTTTCTTTCTTTAGTCTAATCAAATGCTTCCCTTTTCTTAGTGCATGTGAAAGTTGTATATATCTAAACATATCCCTCCTACTTAACCTATATTTCACTCTTAATTCCTCAAAAGTCACTATTTTTTCTTCCAACACCACTTGAGATATATATGTGACCCCTTTCTTAATCCAAAACCTTTCTGGTATCGTTTTCATATCTGGAAGATTGTCGTTAAACCATATTGGTGTTTCTTCTTGAAATCCTTGTATTGTAAATATCTTCTTTGTCTCCAACCAAGATCTAAATAGTGCCTGACATATTAAAGATTTTGAGAGTGGTTCGGCTAGCGGAAGTGATGACTCGAGTAACTCAAAAATGTTATTAACTTTACCCTCCGCCAGTCGGAGCCAATGCAAAATGGTAATATTCGACTCCCATCTCTCCAAGCTGCTCAACCGAGCTGCCAAATAGTAGCCCTTAAAATAGGGTAGCCCTAAGCCACCTTGATCAATTGGCTTATATAAATAACACATCTTAATCCTAACCCTCTTCCGCCCCCATAGCAAGTCGTTCAAAATCCTTTCCAGCATCTTAACCCCTTAACGACTTGGCCTTTTTTAGTTTTTTCACTTCCATTTTTCACACCCCACCTTCAAAAATCTATAACTTTTTTATTTTTCCACATAAAGAGCTCTGTTATGGCTTATTTTCTGCGTAACAAATTGCACTTCGTAGTGACGGTATTTAATGTTCCATGGCGCGTACTGGGAAGCGGGAAAAAAATTCCAAATGCAGTGAAAATGGTGAAAAAACACATTTGCGACGTTTTCTTGTGGGCTTGGATTTTACAGCTTTCACTGAGCGCCCCAAATGACATGTTTACTTTATTCTTTGGGTTGCTACGATCACAGGGATAACACATTTGTACAGGTTTTATAATGTTTTCATACATTTAAAAAAATTAAAACCTCCTGTACAAAAATTTTTTTTTTATTTTGTCATCTTCTGGCGCTAATAACTTTTTCATACTTTGGTGCACGAAGCTGTGGGTGGTATCATTTTTTGCGACTTTTGATGGCGTTTTCATTGCTATCATTGTTAGGACTGTGCTACCTTTTGATCACTTTTTATTAATTTTTTTATATTTTCCAAAATGGCAAAAAAATTTCATTTTTGACTTTGGACGCTATTTTCCGTTACGGGGTTAAACGCAGTGAAAAACCGTTATTATATTTTGATAGATCGGACATTTTCGGACGCGGTGATACCTAATGTGTTTATGATTTTTACTGTTTATTAATATTAATATCAGTTCTAGGGAAAGGGGGGTGATTTGAATTTTTAGGTTTTTTTAATATAATTTTTTTTTTTTAAACTTTTTTTTACTTTTACTTTAACTATTTTTCAGACTCCCTAGGGTACTTTAACCCTAGGTTGTCTGATCGATCCTACCATATACTGCCATACTGCAATATGGCAGTATATGGGGATTTTACTCCTCATTCATTACAATGTGCTGATAGCACATTGTAATGAATAGGTTAAAACGAGACAGCTTCGGGCCTTCGTGAGGCCCGATGCTGTCATGGCAACGGATCACCGCTCCCCGTGACGTCATCGGGGAGCGAAGATCCGCGCCAAGATGGCGGCGCCCATGCGGCGCCATCTTTTTGAAGCCTCCGGCAGCATTGCCGGAGGTGATCGCGGTGAAAGCACCCGCGATCGGTGCTAGCACCGATCGCGGGTGTTACCGGTAAGCCTTTGCTGCAATATGCAGCAAAGACTTACCGGCTATGGAGAGGGCTCGGCCCGCGAGCCCTCTCCATGCGTCGGGAAGGGGTTAAAGAAGCTTTCATTTATCCAAACCGGGCAGGCTGACAGAGTGAACAAAATTTTGGGGAGCAAAACCATTTTAATTAGGCCCGTCTTATCTGCTCTTGTTAGAGGTAGTTTATCCCAGGTCTTCACTCTATTTCTTACTCCCTGTATTAAGGGGTTTAGATTCTTCTCCTCAAAATCACTCAGTTCTCTAGAAACAACCGTGCCTAAATAAGTAAAGTGATCCACACATAAAAGTTCATCTTTATTTGAAAAGGCTTTCTGCACCTCTGGACATAAAGGCAAAAGTATTGATTTCTGCCAATTAATTTCCAGTCCGGAGTACCTACCATATTCCTTAACCAAGTCCAGTACCCTCGGAACAGATTGTAGAGAGTTATCAAGATATAACACCATGTCATCGGCATACAGACATATTTTGTCTTCTATGCCGCCACAGCCTCCACCTCGAATCTCCTTATTTTCCCTAACCATAATGGCCAGGGGTTCTATATACAACGCGAATAGGAGTGGGGAAAGGGGACAGCCCTGGCGAGTACCTCTGGACAATGGAAATACTTCGGACAAAGTGTCCCCCATTTTTATTCTTGCCATTGGACAATTATACATACACCTTACAAAACCTATAAATTTACTCCCGAATCCAAATTTATCGAGGACCCTCCATAGGAAGCACCACTCCACCCTGTCAAACGCTTTAACAGCGTCCAATGACAGGATGGAGCGATGCCCCCCACCTCCCATCTCTATTGCTGAAAAAATCCTCAACATACAGTCACTTATTTTTCTATTTGGGATAAACCCTTTCTGATCGCTATGTATAATTTCTTTAATTACTTTTTGAAGCCTGCGGGCTAATGCTTTCGCGAGGATTTTAATATCCGTATTTAATAAGGATATTGGGCGGTAGGACCCTACATCTAGTCGCTCCTTTCCTTTCTTTGGAATCAGAGTGATATTGGCCTCTGCCATTGTTTTAGAGAGTGAGCCCGAAACGAACCCCTCTCTAAATGTCGCTAATAAGTAAGGCAGGATCTCTTTCCTATATTTTTTGTAAAAACTAAAGGGGAGACCATCAGACCCCGGAGTAGAGTCCTTGATACAGGAGTCCAAAGCATCAGAAAGCTCCGGCAGGGTCAACTCCGCGTCCAAGAGGTTTCTTTGGGATGGAGACAGTGTGGGGAATACAACCCTCCCCAAAAAGTGATCAATTTCTACCTCTTGCTTGTCCATTTGGGAGTTATAAAGACTAGAATAATATTCCCTAAAGACCTGTACAATCTGTTCCGGGGCTCTCTTTATCTCCCCCCTCCTATTCATAATCGCAGCAATAACCTTCCCCTTAACCTTAGATGTTTGCACTATATCAGCTAATAATTTCCCGGGTTTACTTCCCTCCAAAAAATATTTCTGGCCCTGGAAAAAGATTTTGTGCTGTGCTTTTTGTTTTAAAAACTCCTGAAAACGCCCTCTGGCATCATTCGCTATCTGTCTATTTCCCTCCGTGGGGTGCTCACACAGATTTCTCTCCACTTCTGCTAATTTTCCCTTTAATCCTTTCTCTTTCTCACTAAATCTCTTTTTTGCCAAAATAATATTTTTGCTATATATTCCTGGTATAAAGGCTTTAAATGAATCCCAAATTATACCACTATCCCCTTCCCTTCCGTTTATCAACCAAAATTCATGAATAAGTGTCTCCATTTTGATTTGGGAATCGAGGATTGTCACCCAATAGGGATTAAGCCTAAATATGCGTTCTTTCCTCCCTTCATTTTTTTTTAAAGTAATCATCACTGGACCATGATCTGATATGGGACAAGTTTCATATGACATCTTGTGTATCATATTGAAACCAATAGAGTTAGCCAAACAAAGGTCAATTCGAGATAGAGTTCCATACGACCGGCTCATGCAAGAAAAAGCCTTTCTATTGCCATATAATTTGCGCCACACATCTATCCACTCTAATTCGTCACAAAAAAGTGCCAGAGGCTCTCTCTTTCCCTGTCTCGAGGTACATCCTGATTCTGATAATCTATCACGGCACCTATCCATGGTTGCATTAAAATCCCCCATAATCAACAGGGCACAATTACCTTTTGGTTCCATAAACAAGAGCAGATCATATAGAACTCCAAAGGAAAAAGGTGGAGGGTTATAAATAAATGCCAGGACCACTGTCTTTCCATATAGTTTCCCATATAGGAAGACATATCTCCCGTCCTTGTCAATACGTTTCTGTTCTATCACAAAATCTATGTCCGCATGAATTAAAACTGTAACCCCTTTGGAATATATGTTACCGAAGGAATGGATTATCTCGGTTGCCCATTTTTTCTTAAATCGATCTACATGTCTTTCAGTTAGGTGAGTTTCTACCAAACAAATAATCGCTGGCAAATGTCTATTCACCACATCGAATATCTGGCACCTTTTAACCTTATCACTAGCCCCGCGGATGTTCCAGGTAACTATTCTAACCATCCCCGCAATTCAGATAAAGAAGGGAAAAAGAAAAAGAGAAAGAAGAAAAAAAAAAAAAAAAAAAAAAAAAAGAACCTCCTGCAGGGAGACCATACCCCCCACCACCCGCAGACCACCCCACCACCCCCCTACCCCAGCCCCCCCCACAACCCCCTAAATGACCCATCCTGCTTTTACTCAACGGGTCCCTTCACTCCATGGCGTCGTTCCTCCGCCCCACCCCTGTTCTAAACACCACCCGATGTTGCTTTAATATATGTATCAAATCTCTAAGGATAAGGGAAGCCTCCCAAACTTACTCAGGCGCGAACGCCTTGTTTATCTAGCCAGCCCGATGCCTCCTCTGCGTCTGAAAAAAACCAGGTTTTCTCTTTAAACACTACACGTAGTTTAGATGGAAACAATAACGCATACTGTATCCCTGCTTCGGCCATTCTTTTTTTAACCCCTTTGAAACTTGCCCTAGCCATTTGTGTGTCCCTAGAAAAATCAGGGTAAATTGAAATCTTATGTCCATTAAAGGAAATTTCTGACTTTTCTCTGCTCTTTTTCAAAATAATGTCTCTATCGTGTGAGCTAATCAATTTCGCCAGAATGGCCCTAGGAAAGCTACCTGGCACTGGTTTTTTCATCGGGACCCGATGGGCTCTTTCTATGCTAAATACTGGTGAAAAATCCTCTTTCCCAAAAGTGTCTTCTAACCACTTTTCTATCTTTTCTGATAAATCTCTGGGCTCATCTGCCTCTGGAAAGCCCACTATTCTCACGTTTGCTCTCCTGGATCTATCTTCCATGTCTATTACTTTGGATTGTAGTTTTATATTTTCTTTTTTAATTTTTTCAAATTCTGTCTTTAGCTCGCTCACTTGTGACACTGCAGCTCTGCAACTTTCCGCTATCTCCCTATTTTTGTCTCGAATTTTATTCATCTCTTCTTTGATAAGCTTAATATCTGAGTTCAGGCTGCCAATTTGTTCAAACAAAATAGACAAACACTAAAAAGACAATCATTGTTAATGATTAAGGTCATCCTGGGTTTAGTGAAATTGGGAGTTTATTAGTAGAATATTAGTGTGAACAGGTTTGACGTTATTTCACATTCCACATCGGGGCAGCACTTATCTCATAATGAATCACTCTACTAATTTGGTTACATAAAAAGTACATAATCACAGCGCTCAGTATATATATGATATCTGTATATGAGTGTTCTTTATAAATGGTACGTGTGTAGTGTATACCATATATACTCGAGTATAAGCCTAGTTTTTCAGCACAGAAAAATGTGCTGAAAACCCAAACTAGGCTTATACTCAAGTAAAAAAATATATAGGTTTTACCAGGTATTTGGGTTAAAATTAGGGGCCTCTGCTTATACTTGGGACGGCTTATACTCGAGTATATATGGTATATGTGTGTATTTTTTTGTATATATAATATATGTGTATATCTTATATATAAAAATTCACCACTAGAATCTAAACGTGGCAGGTAGTTTTAGAATTTACTCTAAAGCTTATGCATATGAAACATGCTAGGGGGGGGGGGGGTTGTGTGTCAGTTTTAACTAGCAGTAACATAGTTGTGATCAGTGACCTATTCCACTCTACTAGCGAGCATGAGCCTGCGAGTCAGACAAGTGGGCAGTGAATGAATATTAGAAGTAACAGCTGTAGGTTTACTTGGAGTTGCAGGAGGTGATATTTAATTGGGAAGTGTGTTTGCGATGGGGGAATGAGCCAATATGTATATGTATACTGTATATACCTACCTAGTGACTGCACCTACAGTCATCTGGTTGGATAAATCGACCTGCAGGGCCAAGACCTGAGTGGTAGACACAAGATGCTGTAGTAAGGGGCAGTTCTCTAGCACCAGCAGTGATATTTTCTATACTGTTAAGTGGACAGAGCGATACATCTTTTGTGGGTGGTAGATGAATATTTACCTCGTCACAGACCTCACTACTAGGAGGATAGACACTGAATAATATCAAAGGGGACTTTCCCAATCTACAGTACACAAGTATCACATATACTGTTCAAGTTCACACGACCACTACCGTGTTACCCCCACTAATAAAGACATCGATCTACCATTACACACTGTGATCAATAATGCCCTGTGTTGTGAAATCCCGCCACTGCGACCCCACTCTTATCTCCATATCGCTATATCTTCATTATCCCGCATGGTTACTAACCATTAGATACAATCCTCCCAATGGGTGATCCTGGGGATGGATACGATCAGCACTGCACCACATGGATGTTTCTATGCTTTTAAAGTTTGTGTATTTCACAGCTAATGTAGTCCAATTTTGAAATTATACATTAAAAGTTATTCTTTAGTACTGTTGTGTTAGGGATGCTGTTTAACGATCCGACCAAATAAATATATATATACCCTATATACTCCGTATATAACCTATTGTCTCGGGTATAAGCCGAGGGTGAGAAATGCATTGGTAACAGCCTCCGCAGTATATAGCCAGCCAACACCCTGTAGTATATAGCCTGCCAGCCCCCTCTAGTATATAGCCAGCCAGCCCCCCTGTAGTATATAGCCAGCCAGCCCCCCTGCAGTATATAGCCTGCCAGCCCCCCTGTTGTATATAGCCTGCCAGCCCCCCTGTAGTATATAGCCAGCCAGCCCCCTGTAGTACATAGCCTGCAAGCCCCCTGTAGTATATAGCCACCAGCCCCCTGTAGTATACAGCCAGCCTGCCAGCCCCCTGTAATATATAGCCAGCCACCCCCCCTGTAGTATAGAGCCAGCCAGCCCCCTGTAGTATATAGCCACCAGCCCCCTGTAGTATACAGCCAGCCTGCCAGCCCCCTCTAGTATAAAGCCAGCCACCCCCCTGTAATATATAGCCTGCAAGTCCCTGTAGTATATAGCCTGCCAGCCCCATCTAGTATATAGCCAGCCAGCCCCCCTGTAGTATATAGCTTGCCAGCCCCTGTAGTATACAGCCTGCCAGCCCCCTGTAGTACTTAGCCTGCCCAAAGCCAATGTAGTAAATAGCCTGCCAGCCCCTGTAGTATATAGCCAGCCAGCCCCCTGTAGTACATAGCCTGCCAGCCCTCTCTAGTATATAGCCACCAGCCCCCTGTAGTATACAGCCAGCCTGCCAGCCCCCTCTAGTATATAGCCAGCCAGCCCCCTGTAGTATAAAGCCTGCCAGTCCCTGTAGTTTATAGCCAGCCAGCCCCCTTGTAGTTTATAGCCAGCCGGCCCCCCTGTAGTATATAGCCAGCCCCCTTTAGTACATAGCCTGCCAGCCCCCTTGTAGTATACAGCCTGCCAGCCCCCAGTAGTACTTAGCCTGCCCAAAGCCAATGTAGTAAATAGCCTGCCAGCCCCTGTAGTATATAGCCATCCAGCCCCCTGTAGTACATAGCCTGCCAGCCCCCTCTAGTATATGGCCACCAGCCCCCTGTAGTATAGAGCCAGCCTGCCATCCCCCTCTAGTATATAGCCAGCCAGCCCCCTGTAGTATAAAGCCTGCCAGTCCCTGTAGTATATAGACAGCCAGCCCCCCTGTAGTTTATAGCCAGCCGGCCCCCCTGTAGTATATACCAGCCCCCTGTAGTACTTAGCCGGCCAGCCCCCTGTAGTATATAGCCTGCCAGCCCCCTGTAGTATATAGCCAGACATACCCCTGTAGTATATAGCCAGCCAGCCCCCTGGAGTATATAGCCAGCCATCCCCCTGTAGTACATAGCCTTCCAGCCCCCTGGAGTATATAGCCAGCACCATGTAGTATATCGCCTGACAGCCCCCTCTAGTATATAGCCAGCCAGCCCCCGGTAGTATGTAGCCTGCCAGCCCCCTCTAGTATATAGCCAGCCAGCCCCCCTGTAGTACATAGCCTGCCCAGCCCCTTAGTATATAGACTGCCAGCCCCATGTAGTACATAGCCAGCCCCTGTAGTATATAGCCACCAGCCCTCTCTAGTATATAGCCAGCCAACCCCCTGTAGTATATAGCCTGCCAGTCCCTGTAGTATATAGCCTGCCAGCCCCCTCTTGTATATAGCCAGCCAGCCCCCCTGTAGTATATAGCCAGACCCCCTGTAGTATAAAGCCAGCCCCCTGTAGTACATAGCTTGCCAGTCCCCTGTAGTATACAGCCAGCCTGTCAGCCGCCTCTAGTATATAGCCAGCCATTCCCTGTAGTACATAGCCTGCCAGCCCCCTGTAGTATACAGCCAGCCTGTCAGCCCCTCTAGTATATAGCCTGCCAGTTCCTGTAGAATATAGCCTGCCAGCCCCCTCTAGTATATAGCCAGACATCCCCTGTAGTATATAGCCAGCCAGCCCCCCTGTAGTATATAGCCAGCCCCCTTTAGTACATAGCCAGCCAGCCCCCTGTAGTATATAGCCAGCCAGCCCCCCTGTAGTACATAGCCTGCCAGCCTCCTGTAGTATATAGCCACCAGCCCCCTGTAGTATACAGCCAGCCTGCCAGCCCCCTCTACTATATAGCCTGCCAGTCCCTGTAGTATATAGCCTGCCAGCCCCCTCTAGTTTATAGCCAGACATCCCCCCTGTAGTATATAGCCAGCCAGCCCCCTTTAGTACACAGCCAGCCAGCCTCCTGTAGTATATAGCAAGCCAGCCCCCTGTAGTACATAGCCTGCCAGCCTCCTGTAGTATATAGCCACCAGCCCCCTGTAGTATACAGCCAGCCTGCCAGCCCCCTCTAGTATATAGCCTGCCAGTCCCTGTAGTATATAGCCTGCCATCGCCCTCTAGTATATAGCCAGACATCCCCCTGTAGTATATAGCCAGCCAGCTCCCCTGTAGTATATAGCCAGCCAGCCCCCTTTAGTATATAGCCAGCCAGCCCCCTTTAGTACATAGTCAGCCAGCCCCCTGTAGTATATAGCCAGCCCCCTGTACTATATAGCCTGCCAGATCCCCCTGTATTATATAGCTAGCCAGCCCAATTTGTATATAGCATGCCAGCTCCCTGTAGTATATAGCCTGCCAGCTCCTTGTAGTATATAGCCTGCCAGCCTTTTGTAGGGTACAGCCAGCCCCCCTGTAACATATAGCCTGCCAGCCCCCAGTAGTATATAGCCTGCCAGCCCCCTGTAGTATATAGCCAGCCAGCCCCCAGTAGTATATAGCCTGCCAGCCCCCTGTAGTATATAGCCCATCCGTAAAAAAAAAAAACTTAGTACTCACCATTCTGACGGCCAGGGCAGCTCCTCTTCTATCTCCACGTGCTCCAGCTGAGCTGGAACTGTTGCGCAGCTGGTGCCAGAATGAAGAAAGAAGAGGCGCTGCCCATGGAGCTGTCGCGGACCAGTCATGCACATGAATATAGAAGAGGAGCTGCCCGGGCCATCGGAGTGGTGAGTCCACAGTTAATTTTTTTTATATACCCGAATATATATATATATATAGTGTATTTAGGGTACATTTACATGTGTGAAGTGAATATATCTGTGTATGTGGTATGCGTTTTTGTGTGTATTTTACATATGGCACATCTGCTGATGGATGGTATGTTCATACGAATATTTATGTATATATTTAGCACAAAGATATTGTACATATAAATACATGTATTCATTTATGTTTGAAGTGTGGATTAGTAGACTATATATATATATATATATCTTTAATGAAGTCCAGAGGTGTGGCATTACATGAAGCTATAAATGTACTACTGCACTGACAGCATAATATAATGACGTATGGCTTCCAAACCTGCATTAGATCAGAGGTAGACCTGGTAACCATAGGATCTCATGGAAACTTCACTATAACCTCTACGACATGCAGCTCTTCAATATTCTACATGTCTGAATACAGTTGACGATCTGACTTAACATTTACCAAGAACAGGGCGGTCTATACTATGTGGAGTTGCCTGTGTAGTGTGCAGGGGGCGCCAGATTCTGGATTTTTGGTGCATTTTCTTCATGTCCCCTGCATTGCCCTGATCAGAGTGCACCCCTTTTTTTTTGGTGCACCTTTAACATGGGGAGTGTGACACAAGTGTGTCAGATCTTACATGATAAATCTGGCGCACGGTCTGACTGAGCACCGGAACGTCACCTATTTTGTGTCGCATGATGACTAGTGCAGCCGCGCCACAAAAAGGTCACGTGCGACGAATGTGGAGCAGAAATTTCTTAAATACCTATGGAAGCAGTTTGCACTAGAAAGAACGTGCAAAGTCCAACAGAAAACTGGCGCAAGGAGATTGGTAACTGTGCCCCATTGGGTTTGCTTGTAGTCTATATAATAATATTTAAAATATTCTTCCTATAACACTTGTCTACAGGTTGTGTGCATTATTGCAGCTTAGGTTCATTCACTTCAACAATGTAACATTTCCATACATGACCCAACCCATGGGAAGTTGTGGCGCTGTTTCTAGAAGAAAATCAGTTTTAAAAATTTTGGAAAGCCATA
Source organism: Engystomops pustulosus (assembly GCA_019512145.1). Classification (NCBI taxonomy): domain Eukaryota; kingdom Metazoa; phylum Chordata; class Amphibia; order Anura; family Leptodactylidae; genus Engystomops; species Engystomops pustulosus. The sequence continues at coordinate 2,980,779 of CM033650.1, read as the reverse complement.
GAATAGAATTTACATTACAACATCTCCATAGAAGATTCATAGATTTTGATGAATAAAACTAACACTGAAATTCTCAATCTTCTTACAAGCTAAAAATGGTCTTAGCTTCAATCAACCACAAGCATCTTTACGTCGTCACCCTCGTCTCCTTGGTATTTCTCTTAGCGTTTGTATGGAACCACGAGAACATCTCCTCAGGAGTGTCAACACATCTTCAAAAGTTGGTTTGTCAAGAAAAAGCGACCACAAACACGACGGAAATGAAAACCAACATTGGGCCACATCTCCCCACATCCCAACCAAGTACTGCCAAGTCCACTCAATGTCCCACCACATCCATCTTACGGCCTACAACATCCCCCATAAACAATGTGGAGGAGATTGTTGTCCTCATTTGGAAATGGCCATGGGGTCTTCAATCCCCATTAGATAAGTGCCCAGAATATGGAATATTGGGGTGTAAGTTGACATTAGACAGGCGTCTGTATAATGTTTCTGATGTGGTCCTGCTTCACCATGCAGATATTATGTATGGCAGACATCTGTTACCCCAAGCTCCCAAACCTCCTTTTCAGCGTTGGATCTGGTGGAATGTGGAGCCACCACGCATTATCTAGAACCTGAAGATGTTAGATAACTTAATTAACATGACCATGACCTTCCGAAAAGATTCTGATATATTTACTCCTTATGGCTGGATGGAACCGTTAAAGCAGAGGCTTGAGAACTTCACCATTCCACCAAAATCCAAACTATCTATCCAAACAATGTAAGAAAATTCACTGCAAGTGTGCTCAAACGGCGATGGAATTACACACACTTTGCTTGGCGCAGCTTCAATAGAAGAGAAAGCTACCAGTCTATCCCAGACACAATCCTACGGACAGATGACAGAAAAATTCGAATCGCACAATATTCTGTGCATGTGAACAAGGGCAAACACGAAAGAGAGCGAGGTCGCTAAAAGAGGAGACATAATCCTGAGCAAGTTGGTTGTGGGATGTGGAAGTAACAATTATGCATGCGCAGCAAGAGCGCCGGTAGACAGGACGTGCGAAGGCAACCTGGCCGATGACGCCGAGGACGACAAGAGGCAGAGTGGAAATAAGCAAGCCGGTGGATCTAAAGTGATCCAAACCAGGAGTGAGCGACAGACAGCTGAACTATAAATATAGAAAACCAACAGAGGGGGGAAAGGCTGCTGGGACACAGCCAGATCGCAAGCGGCCAAAACAAAGCGAGAACAGAGACATGACCAATAAGACTCAACTGTGAATGAAAACGAGAGATAAAACTGCGAGGTGTATGAAGGATCTGACG
>CM033650.1:2892115-2979450 GCA_019512145.1 Engystomops pustulosus | reverse complement strand
CCATCACCCCAAACAGCATAAGGAAGTTCCAAACTTGGAAGTGTCCCTAAACGATTTACTTACGGTGAAACAAAAGTTAATTCACATGGAAAAACTAAAAATCTTTCCAAAGTGGTTCTTGACTTGCATGCCCTATACATTGGTGATATCATACAGTTCTGCATGTTTTACAATGGCCTTCGATTGAAGTCGTGTGAGCATTCGCATATTGTATCTTAGAGCTTTTACTATTAGGATGCAGCTTTACCACAAACTGTTTTTCAACACATTTTTCTGTAACAATTATATGGTCAAAGCAAATTCAAAACATTCTGCACATGAAAGCAGAATTGGATAATGTAAACTCAAGTGGCAAAAGAACCAAAGGCTCAAAATCCTTAAAATTAAGCATATTATACAAAGGCATATTATATAAAGGCAAATAACATTTACTGAATAACTATAAGGCAGTAAAATGTATGTAACCAATAGTCATATACTTCATGAAAATAGTTTCAATGGCGATTTAAGACATGGAATGTAGATTGTGTGAATATTCTTTTTGTTGAATTCCCTATTGTGCAGCATTCTTTTTTGAGTTAAATTAAGGAAAGACTGGAATTCCAGCAGAAATTCAATGAAATGTAAAGTGTTTTACGCCACAGCAGTGCAATATTTTACAGTTATAGCTGGAGTGCTGCAACCTCATTTACAGTATTTGGATTATCTACAAGCTTGGATAAAGCTGCAGTTCAACACCACTACGCACCCATAAAGAGTGCTAATTAGAGATGAGCGAACATGCTCGTCCGAGCTTGATGCTCGGTCGAGCATTAGGGTACTCGAAACTGCTCGTTACTCGGACGAATACTTCGCCCGCTCGAGAAAATGGCAGCTCCCGCCGTTTTGCTTTTTGGCGGCCAGAAACAGAGCCAATCACAAGCCAGGAGACTCTGCACTCCACCCAGCATGACGTGGTACCCTTACACGTCGATAGCAGTGGTTGGCTGGCCAGATCAGGTGACCCTGGGATAGACTAGCCGCTGGCCGCGCTGCTCGGATCATTCTGTCTCTGGATGCCGCTAGGGAGAGAGCTGCTGCTGGTCAGGGAAAGCGTTAGGGTGTTCTATTAGCTTACTGTTAGGCAGGAGTGATTCTCAAAGAACCCAACAGCCCTTCTTAGGGCTACAATAACGTTCTACTTTTTTTATTTTAATTTGCATCTACTCACACCTTTCTTTCCGTCTTTACCCTATCCTTTGATAAATGAACAATCTGTTGGTGGTCTACACCGGTGCCTGTACCAGTAAAATAAAATTGTGATATTTGATGTCTGGGAGCTGCAGTACAAGGTAGCTAAAAGATGTGTTACATATTTTCCCAGAATCCCCTAGTGCAGCGTCCATGGCTATCTCTCCACACGCCTACACGGCGGCCTTAATTGACAGTCTCCGTAAGGAGAACTCATACTTCCCAACACTATGCGTGAAACAGCCTTGCTTTTTACATTAAGAGTCCAAAAATTCTCATCCTGGACAACAGCTTTAATAATTTGGAAATAATTTGGAGCATTTTACATCTAATCATATAAGAGACCAAGTGTTATTTCACATTTGTGTTTATTAAACAAAATGGTGTAGTTTTGCTCGCTTTCTGCGCCGTCTGCCAGATACATCGAGAGTAGAGATGAGCGAACATGCTCGTCCGAGCTTGATGCTCGGTCGAGCATTAGGGTACTCGAAACTGCTCGTTACTCGGACGAATACTTCGCCCGCTCGAGAAAATGGCAGCTCCCGCCGTTTTGCTTTTTGGCGGCCAGAAACAGAGCCAATCACAAGCCAGGAGACTCTGCACTCCACCCAGCATGACGTGGTACCCTTACACGTCGATAGCAGTGGTTGGCTGGCCAGATCAGGTGACCCTGGGATAGACTAGCCGCTGGCCGCGCTGCTCGGATCATTCTGTCTCTGGATGCCGCTAGGGAGAGAGCTGCTGCTGGTCAGGGAAAGCGTTAGGGTGTTCTATTAGCTTACTGTTAGGCAGGAGTGATTCTCAAAGAACCCAACAGCCCTTCTTAGGGCTACAATAACGTTCTACTTTTTTTATTTTAATTTGCATCTATTACCATTTTGTGAGGAATTAGCAGGGGGACTTGCTACCGTTGTGTTTAGCTCTTAGTGGCACACATATCCATAGCAAAGACCGAAGTGGGAAAATTCAGTAGGGGTTGGATTTCTATTAGGCAATAACTCAGTGTCATCTCATCTGGCATAGTAGTGTGCTTCCTTTGATACTTGGCTAGAAAATAGCCATAGGAGAATACAAACAGCTTCTTGAAGCCTACAGTAGCGTTCTATATATTTGATTTCTGGTTGATCTGCTGGTGGCTTCTAGGCACAGCAGCAGTGCCGTCGCTAAGCGACAGCAGGCGGTGCTCAAACTGCTGAGCCTAGGCGATAAAAGGCACACCGCCCAAGAGCTATTACAGGGCATTCCACATCAAAGTTGTTAACTTTGTCGCCACCCTGCTGTGTAATCCACAAAATATACTGGCAAACTTTTACCATTTAGGGATATTATTTCAGCGCTTCTTGCGCATCTGTTTACATTCCCCTCACCCGCCATATCCTAAACTTATAAGAACGCTACTACACTTGATCTTATACAAAAGGTTCTTAGAAGTGCTGTTTGGGGAGTAGCCTAGAGACAGGGGCTTGGATTGGCGAAAGCTCGCCTGGCAGCGGAGCGCCAGCTCCATGCGCATCATGCGCTTCTTGCGCATCTGTTTACATTCCCCTCACCCGCCATATCCCAAACTTATAAGAACGCTACTACACTTAACTTGGTGCAGGCTGGGACCGAGTCTGACCCTGGGGCTGGTCATATACTGCCGACGCAGAGAATTGCGGGGCCTACCTCGGTCCAGGTCTCAAAGGCCTACTATACCTCCTCCCACCCCTCCTCCACCTCCTCCTCCTCCGAATTACCATCCGTGGGCATGGCGCCATCAGTCGGTAGCTCTAGGCACAGCAGCAGTGCCGTCGCTAAGCGACAGCAGGCGGTGCTGAAACTGCTGAGCCTAGGCGATAAAAGGCACACCGCCCAAGAGCTATTACAGGGCATTCCACATAAAAGTTGTTAACTTTGTCGCCACCCTGCTGTGTAATCCCCAAAATATACTTGCAAACTTTTACCATTTAGGGATATTATTTCAGCGCTTCTTGCGCATCTGTTTACATTCCCCTCACCGCACCGCAATCATAAAACTTATAAGAACGCTACTACACTGATCTTCTACAAACGGTTCATTAGAAGTGCTGTTTGGGGGAGTAGCCTAGAAACAGGGCTTGGATGGCGAAAGCTGCCTGGCGCAGAGGCCAGCTCCATTCACAAGATCCAACTACATCGTTGCGCACCTTAATCGACACTAGTTCACTGCTCATAATAATAATAATTCTTTATATAGAGTCATCATATTCTGCAGCGCGTTACACAATCATAGGAAAAACAAATACAAAGGTAATTGTAACAGAGACAACATGTGTAGGGAACACAGAGTGAGGTCCCTGCTCGCCAGAGATTACGGTGTATGGAGATGTGTGGTAACACGAGGTAAAGAATAGTAATGTCAAGCCATTATTCTTAGGAATAGAAAAAATAAATAAATGGAATTGCTGTCGCTTGACCCACACCAGCAGTCATCTTATCATACCAGGTCCAAGGGTGAATGGGAATGCAGAGAAGTATGTGCCTGGTGGTTGCGGGATAACGATGGGAGGCGGAACACAGGGACGGGTTAGATAATAGAAGAGTTAAAACTTCATGCAGTTAATGAGGTTATAGGCTTGCCTAAAGAAATGGGTTTTAAGAGCACGTTTAACTTTGGAGGTTAGGTATTAGTCTGATAGTACGAGGCAGAGCATCCATAGAATGGTGCAGCTCTAGAGAAGGTCTTGAGCGGCGAGGGGAGGTCCGCACTTAGGGTAGAGGTTAATCTAGATCATGGCGGATCGAAGGCACGGGTTGGGCGGATAGACTGAGAAAGAGAGGAGAGGTAGGGGGGGAAGCATTATTACAGAGCTTTATGGATGATGGGTTATTATTATTTAAACTATTCGAAGGAGATGGCAGCAAGTGCAGCGACATGGCATGCACTGTAAGCATACAGGCCCTATTCAAACGGGAGCGTGTTCAGCGCAATTTGGGTGTTTCCATGGCTTCCATGTTAACTTTAGGCCAACCCTGTGTTGTAATCCCAAAATATACTGGCAAACTTTTATCATGTCCGATATTATTTGAGCGCTTCTCTTCACCTCCTTTGGTTCCTCTCTGCCAACCCATTGGTTTTGAAGCCTGAGTCCATTTGAGGGTATGTCGCCATGCGCCACGTTTATGCCGAGGCTGCCGCGACTCTGCATGCCGCCCCCTATAGTGTAAGGGGTCAATTTGGATGTTTTTAGAGCTATCATAGCTTCATTGCTCCCTCTGTCATCGGCGCATGCATGTGCCCATAATTTTCGGCATAATGGTGACGATTATGGGGCCCCAAACAAACTCAGAGTGCATCCCATGCTGACTGCCCCTAGCTGTTCCTGTCGCATTCCGTGGTGTTTCATCGCTTTTACTGAGGTTCCGGTGTTTGCCAAGCTTCCCGGGGCGAGCTGTCCATTGAAAAATGCTCGAGTCTCCCATTGCTCGAACTGGGGTCGTTATCGAGGAAGAGCACTCGCGCATCGGGAAATTTCGTCTGATAACGAGTAACTACCGGCTTTAGTGTCAGCTCATCCTCGAATACTAATCTTTTTCCAGAAACTTGAGGTAGTTATCTCTGTTGTATTTCAAAATCCCAAAATAGGTTCAAAAGGCAGCCAAAGCCCTGTTCATTTGGAACATCTTCGAATATTTCGACCCTAACTCGGTTAGATAAGTGACAAAACCGCCAATAATGTTGCAATATCAGCAAGATCTGTTTGCCAAAGGAGATAGCTTTAGTTACTTTCAATACTGTTTGAATGATATATATGGTGAATAATGCACCATATAGCGAATGTTTAATTGTATGAGCTCTAAAATTATCATTATGATACCCATTTCAATGCCTTATATCTGATCCCAATGTATCCAAGTTTACTAATAATAGGACTGGGCTGGAGAGGGCCATTTAAAAATAATATCGTTGTACTTGGAGAGGAAGGCCCCATTTTTCTCCCCCCCCCTCTCCCCTTCTCCTTTCACTTTCCCTTTCCTCTTTTCCAATCTGCCCCCCCTCCCACCCTTTCTCTACTCTCCCTCGCCCCCTCCCCTCCCACCCTCCCATTTCCCTTTCCCCCCCCCCTCCCCTTTCCCTCCTGCCCCCTCCTCTCCCTCCCCCCCTATTTCTTCTCCCCACCTCCTCTCTTCTATACTGCCTTCCTATGCCCTTTTCCTCCTTCCTCCCCCCCTCATCCTTTCCCTCTTTCCCCGCCCGTCGCTCCTCCCCACCTCTTCCCTCTCTTTCCCCCCCCCCCTCCCTCCTCCCTACTCCCCATACCCATCTTCCCTCATCACCCCTCTCCCCCCCCCCTCTCACTCCCCCCTCCCTCCCGTTCCCTCTCTCTCCCCCTCCCCCACCATCACTCCTCGCACTGCTCTTGCGCTCTCTTTTCCTCCCTTCATCCTTTCCCCCACCTTTCACCACTCGTCTGTCTCCCTCCACCACTCCCCCCGCCCACCGACCCCCCCACTCCACTCTACAATCCCCCTTTCACCCCTACCCCTCCTCCCTCCCCCCCTTCCCATCTTTGGTCTTTATCCCTCTTTCCCCCCCCCCCGCTCTCCTGAAACCCCCCTTCAACTTCCTCCCCCTCCCCCTCACCTTCCATACCTAACTTCTTCCCTACTCCCATCCTCCGCTTCCCCCTGCTCCCCACTCTCCAATTCCCCACAACACCACCACTTTCCAACCCACCTTCCCCCCCCTCTTATGCTCCTTCTTATCCCCTCCCCTCCCTCTACCGTTCTCCCCTCCACCACACCCCCCTTCCCCCCCTTCCTTTCCCGTCCTCATCCCCACCCCTCCCACCATACATTCTCATCTGCGCTGATGTACTGCGCCGCGGTTCATCTGATTTGGCACGGTTTTGTTACAAGGGCGCCAAGGGAGCTCTCGCGTGGCCGGAGACGCTCCGCATCAGACTGGCCGAAAGCTTCGAATCCGACACCATCTCCAGCCGCTTACAACGCTGAGAGATAGGGGACGGATGGGACGGGACGCTCGCCACATAGAGGACCGGAAGCTCCTGTGACGCGGCTTCTGTCACCCCTGTAAAAAACAGGGGCACGGAACAACGGACTGCGGCGCCGACATTAGCGGCGCGGAGGAGGTAAGTAACACGTTCTATCATTGTGTAAATAGCCCGCCTCCAGCCCACTCCTAAATGTATTAGTAACTCGGAATAACCCTTTAAACCACTTAATACTCTTACCCCATTACCGACTCGATTACCCCTTTTGTTAATTTCCTCCAAAAACCCTTGTATACTCTAGATAGGTTTTTTCTTTTCTTATTTCATAACATACAATTGGATATTTTTACATGAGTCCGGATAGTGAATTTTTTTTTAGCTTCAGCTTTTTGAAACATGTGTTTATTGTGCATATCTTAAAATAATACTGGGGCCTCATTTACAAGTGTCCGAATACGGGCATTTCCGTCGGGTTTCGAATTTGCTGATTTGGCGATTGCCCCCGAGTTTTGCGCCACACTATCGGATTGGTCGCATCCGGCAGGCCGGACTGCAATGTGACGGAAATCAGGGGCGTACATCGCGAAAAATCGACAGATTCTGGAAAAATCAATGTTTTTTTAAATTTAAAAAATTGTGTCGCCTTGACACGCATTTTACATGAACCGAAGAGAAGAAAGGTGAAACTCGGCGGACCTCGGCCGAGCAGGCTGGATACGGAGTGGATATCGGGCGCACGACCTTAGTGAATCCTGCGAGGATTGAGAATCACGTCGGGAGAACGAGCGTGGGTTCGCCAAAATGGACCGGGTAAGTAAATGTGCCCAGTATCTTTTAACAATTAATTGTGTTTCAATTTCCTTGACAACTTCATTATTCCCTCTGAAACAACTGGTGCAATAATCTCAAACATTTTTTGTTCCTAGGAATCAACCCCTTTCCAAAATTTGAAAAATTCCCAATTGTAATTTCCCATTAGTGAGGTCCATCAATTTGCTCCATGCATCCCTAGCAGCCATTATATTTATGAGCACACCCACTGACAAATAAATGCCGTTGGAGATACTGTGAGTTTTTTTTGTTATTCAATACGCGGCTTCTAAGGTGGAACGAAGATATTCTCTAGCTCCCCAAGATCGTTCTAATATCTTTCGGGAAAAATGGGGGGAGTTCCTGCATTCACCAATGAACTGAATTTGGGAGGGATGGGAGGGATACTCCTCACTCTGTGATGTTTTCCATAATCCTCCCCCATAGGAGTTGTTTGAGATTGCTCTGAGAGGTCGAAACCATTTATCATAAATCCATCAGGTACAATTGTAATGGAATAGAGGACTTGGAGAAACACCATTTTGATTATCCAAGCTATCTCCTCTATCTCAGGGCCATCGCGGCCATATTCACACCACTCTCTCTCCCAGTTTCTACTAAGGGCTAATATATCTGGGAAGTCTGGTAACCTTCGTGGTTCATTTTAACACCAAGATATTCAAAATACCCCTTATTATACAACTGGGATCTTTTTTTTCTATTCTGAAAATACTAGTCCTGGAAAATCATAATTTTACTATGATAGAGTTTTTTCCAATTTATGTTGCAGGCCCCGAAACTTTGGAAAATTGGATCTATCAACTCATACTATGAAGGAAGTTGGACCGATGAATAAGAATCTCTTCAGGCTTAGTAAATAATCATCTGCGTAAGAAGTATTTGACCCATCCCTCTAGTCGAGAGAACCGCTCGGACAGCATCCCATTATCATACGGCCCAGAGGAGATCCATTCCCCCCCCACCCCCTGTCAAAGCCTTTGCGGCATCCGAGCCGAGGGATGGAGCGGGTCTCCCCTGTCCAAATGATACTACCATATAACCTCTCCAGTTGGTCTTAATACATGCGACAGGAATAAAGCCAGGTTTGTGCCTTGTGCAAGATACCAGTTAATTACTTTTTTAACCGTTTGCTAACAATTTAGCAAACAGTTTCCCATCTGTAGTTAGAAGAAAAATTGGGCGATACCATTCTTTTATGGAGGGTCACTTGTTTTCCTACAAATCAGGTTAATACATGCTTCATACACGAAGCAGGTGGGAGCATCCCATCCCTCTGATGGAGTCCCACACTTGTATCAATTGGAAATGAAAAATATCAACCAGTTTCCGAATAGACCTCCATTGGGAGGCGTCCAAACCCTGGGAGAGTTCCACTACAAGTGCTAAGTGTCGTTCTAGTTCCTGAGATAGTGATGGGGACTTGAGCCAAAGCTCTTGATGGGTCAGATAATTGGGGCAACGGAAACTATCTAAAGTATTCCTGAATCTCACTGGGTGAAATCTGTAGATCTGAAGAATATAGATCTATAAAAAAAATTCCATATCTTGTGACATTTCCTGTCGTTTAGTCACCTACCCTGATTGGTTGTTTTCAAGAGTTAATTATTGCCTGGAGTTTAGATTTAATTCTTTCAGCCAACTTTCCCGGTTCTATGCCTTCACAAAAGTTTGTTGTCCCCCTCAAAAAAAGGTGCAATTGTTGTGATTTGTTACGAGATATACATTGTATTCTGGTCGTTACAATACTCAGTTTTCCTATGTCCATCCTCCGGATTTACCATATATTCTTTTTTTTTTCTCCAACTCAATTCCTTTGTTTTCTAGCTCCTTTTCACTCTATGAATTGTCTGGTGCCTTTTTTGTATTTCACGTGAAAAGATAATTCTAAGGACATGGTAACTTGGCGTCCCAGACAATTGACGAGTGGGGCAGTGGCCCAAATTAATCTTAATGAAATCTTTCAAATCACTTTAAAGTTAATCTTAATTACTGAAAAGTTAGTCAGTTGCGGGAAAGAGTTAATCATAAAAAACAAAGCCAACAATGAGTTGAAAGACAATCCAGGACGTCAATTAGTTGCGGAAAGTTAGTCAGTCTAAGACATGAGAGTTAATCATAAGCGAGGGCCAAAAAAGTCAATCAACAATCAGATTCTACATATTTTGCTCACCACCTCGCGCGAGGAACAATAAGAATGGAGTAACCCGTTCCAGATGGCACCAGCGAGGTTCCACTTTGCAATGTGCCAAAAGATACTCCGACTCAAAAAACATGTCCCGCCGTGTCCAGGACTCACTGCTTTTTCCTCATGCAACGAGAGTAGGGTTACAACAAACCAACCTTCCAAGCGTGCCTGAGCCCAAACTGCCGCGGGTTCTCTTACCCCGTAGAACCCACCAGCGGAAACTCGACCACAATGCAGGGAGTGCACCCGCCGATCAGGGGAGGACACGATGCCACTGTGTGGCTAAGGCAAAAAAGGAGACCGCCTAACTCCGCCATCCCTCGCTTCCAAGGACCGCAGCCGCACAGCGTGCAAGATTTACCCACCATCAGGCACCTCTCTTAGGCCAGCGTTCCACCTGTCAGGGTCCTGCTCACCGGGCGGTGTGGATAGAAGGAAGCACGCTGCGGGCAAGTGTGTTACGTCAGCCACTAGCTACCATCTCTGCTACCAATTTGCACAAACAGTAATTCCAACCTGTTCAAAACCTGTGAATTGCCTGTGGTAAAAACCAATACAATGAACACATGGTTGACACTTGTCCGTTTATGAAGACACTTTAATTATTTATATGGCACCTTCAGAAGATGTTATAAGATGGAGTGTGATGGCGCATAACTAAAAATATAATGGCTCCAAACAAGGTCCCTTGGACCTCACTTAGGTGAACCTTTAGCAATTGTACCATAGGTTCTATCGTGCAGCCTGTATGTTATAGAGCAGGAGGAGCTGGCAGATTACATAGATGTCCGATATGCAGGCAGCATGTTATAGAGCAGGAGGAGCGAACGATGTACATGGTGTCCTGTATGCAGGCAGACTTTTATTAGGAAGGCGGTTGCTTAGATGATTGTACATAATGGGGTCATATCTTACCAGGTCCTGAGCGAGTCCACGCGGCGCTGTGTTCGATGTGGCAATCGGGTCTGCCGGAGTACATAAGTCGTGCGCCAAAAATCCAGCAGGTGTCGCTTTCCGCGCCGGAGGTCCGCTGGATTCACTGCCTTCTTCCTGGTGCATGTGAGATGCTGATCTTGACGACACATTTTGTTTTTCAATTCGCGGTTTTTCCAAATCCGTCGGGTTGTCCGAAGGCACCCCCCCCCCATTTCTGTTGCATTGATGGAAAGCCGGCCATGATTGCGCCAAAATCCAATCGCATTGTGCCAAAATCTGGCGGAATTCGGTGCAAAATGGAAAAAATTCGGGAAACCTGACGAAAGTGCGGCCCAACGGAGCCGTAGGTAAATGTTGCCCCACTGTCCTTTCATAAGTGCTTACTATCTGACAAGAATCATGCTATAGAGAAGAGGGGATGAGCAGATTGTACATAGTGCCCTAATTGCAGGCGCATGAGTATGCAGCATGAGATCAGCAGATTGTACATAGTGTCCTACTGCAGCCAGCATGTTATAGAGCAGTAGTAAAAACTGAGCAGATAGAAATGGTGTTCTATATGCAGGCACATTTTATGAGAAGCAGGAGGAGCTGAGCAGATAATACATAGTGATAGTGGAAGTTATCAATCTGCCATTATGTGAGATAAACTTTGAGGGGTGACATGAAGCAATATGGGAGTAATATGATGATAATGATATATGAGGTGTTATTACAAGATATATGAGATTAATATATATTCTCAATTCCTAGTTTTAAAATCATCTGTGATACTCCAGTCATTCACAGAGCTGTAGTCTTATTTTTTCATTGTATACTACCAGTCACATTCAGAGCTGCAATCATGTACCATTATATCTTCTCTCATGATGACTGCCAGTTCGGATATAACTGGAGTATCACAATATGCTGTATATCATCTCTGTACTCAAGTCATAAGTCATTATTCCAGTTGTGACGGGGTATAAAATCTATCTTAGTATAAAATTTCCTCTTTGTCTTTGTACCGAAGGAAAAAACAAAGAATGTTGCTTATTCAAACGGCTCTGGAATAAGGGTGCGAGATAAAGTAATGATTTTTTTATTTTCATAATAAAATGACTTGGATCTGTATGTGCAAAATATTTTTTGTTAACGATTCTAATTCTAAGTAGTTATTTACTATTGTGTCAACGTGGAGGTAAGTAAGGTCCTCATCAATCTCCCATCAATTAGTCACTAAATAATAAGGATTATAAAAATTTTAACTTCTTACCATATATAATCCATTCAAATTCTTCCTGAAAACAACAAATTACAAGTTGTTGAAAACCTGTGAGATGCAACCTACATAGACATCATGATCCGAGGTGTTAATAATAAAAGAGAAGGGCAGGGAAATATCTCATTAATATGAAAATGGCAGGATAGATGCAGTTAAGGAAGTGCCACGCATTATAAGGTTCAAACAAGGCAGAGAGAAGGTCAAGTACCAATGCGAGGAGATTCCTCACCAGGTAAGTGTATCCTTCTCGTCTATTATATAGCATGCTCAATTTCTATTTATCGACCCTCCAGTGTGTTGAGTATTGTATCTCATGGAATTCCAGGGATGAACTTCCTTAATACTCGAAAAACCACAGACCAATTTGCGGATATAAAAACTGCAATGTAGGGAAGCCTTTGATATCTCATGAGGTCTTGAACACTTTGTGTTTTGCCTCTAATACTACAATGATTGCAATACTTTTTGTGCCTCCATATAAATAAATCAGATGAATGTGGGGTGCGTAGGACCCAATAGCAGGACTACGAGATGGAACAACTTATCAGGGACAGAACAAGTATTAGTCTAATAAATTGCTGTTTTTTTGTGAATTGAGCCCAGGAACTGAAATTTTTACCTCTGTTTTTCCATTATTACATTCAAAAACATGTTAACTTTACTTATTTGGGAGTGGCAATGCAATATCTTGGTTGACTCATAATTAACTTTTAGGAGTGGGTAAAAAAAATGATTAATTATGGCAACATGTATTAATTGTCAGGTAAATTAAGTTATAAACCTAGTCATACAGTATAATGATTAGCTTTATTGGGTCCATAATGGTTACAGTAACAACTAATTTAGTTCTTAAGCAACCATCTTGTTCTACTCGAGATAAGCCGAGTACCTAATTTTAACACAAAAAAAAAAAACTGAGGAAAACACATTCAGTGGAGTATAAGCCTCGGGTTGGGAAATGCATTGGTCACAACATTTCCCCAGTAAATTAGCCAGCCAGCCCCAGAAAATTAGCCAGTGCCCTCCCCAGCCAAATCTAATGCCTGCACCCCCTGCCCCAGTATATAGCCAGCCAGCCATCCCTCTAGTATAAGCCAGCTCAGACCCTGAGTTATACAGCCAGTCCATACCCCCAGTTTATATAGCCACCCAAACCCCAATATAAGCAACCCATACCCCCCAGTATATAGCAACCAGCCCCAGTATATAGCCTGCGCAGCCCATGCCCTCAGTCTAAGCCTGCAGAGTCTCTGCCCCCCAGAGTATATGGCCTGCGCAACCCTGGCCCCCCCAGTTTAGAGCTGCCAGTCCCATGACTATCAGTATATAGCGCCAGCCCATGCTCTCGTATATGCTTTCGGACCATACCCCCAGTATACTAAACAAGCGGATGCCCATCAGGATGTCGCCAGCCCACGCTTTTTCCTCAAGGTTATATAGCCATGCCTGCCCCCAATATGGCCTAGCAAAAAAAACAAACTCATACTCACCTCTCAACCCACCATGGGGTTTTTCATTGTTGACAGTGGCCAGTCCAATGGTCCTTGCGTGTTGGCTGTGCACACAATCTGACATCGCTGCTTGATGACTCATAGTGGTTGTGCCGCCACTAACCCCGGGACGTGTCTTGCTGGCGCACAAGACCAGGAACATCTAGTTTTTTCAGTGAGTTTTTGTGCTAATACTTGAGTATTATACAGCATTAGTTAAAAAAATCATTATTTTGATGCCATTTCAAACGCAAGTTTCGTGGTGACAGTGCTAGGTAGACTTATTTTACATTTAAGTTTTTTATATATTGTTCTATTAAATCCTTATATAAACAAAGTACCGTATAAATGTGTCCATAGTACATCAGAAATTCAATGGAGTTGACAGTAGTTCGGATATTTGTGCGTGGGAGGAGCCAGTACCTGTTCCGTTAATTTTTTTTTACAATTTTGTTCATCTTTCGTTAATTTGAGAGCTTCACACCAGTTCTCGGCCTGAGTTTTCAAGCTTCAGCCCTTTTCTCAATTTTTATTATTGGGACTGAAAAAAATTATGTTAGCAGTTGTCTCAGAGCAGTGGGAATTTGGGGAGACTCAGTTACACCTTTATAGCTATCTGCAGCCAGCAGGAAATGACATGAATACTACTCTTACATTCGATATGGAGACTAAACCAGACTCCGGCAACAAAAATTTTCTTGTACACTGTTGATAATTTGTTGTATTGAAGCAATAATGAGGTAATGTGGGGGCAAATCACAAAATATTTGTATATATGAATGAAATGAATTTGTTCTTTCCTTTGCTCAAATGCTACTGAAGCAGCAAAAGGAAAATCGAACTTTTCTTTCCCGGTGAGGTGTAGCTACAAAATCATTCCATCCACTGCAACGATCACCTCCAATCACCATGTTGTCGGTAAACAACCATGGAGTAGGTTCAAGATGAATGAAATTATGTGATTTGAAAATCGGTAATGATATAAAGTTGTCCCATCATGCTTTAGGTCCAGGGATACGGTTGTCTTGGAAAGGACTACCGGTAATCTTAGTGTCGGAATGTTTAAATGTGATCCGCTGTATTACTCATCGGAAAAATATGGATTGGTGGGCACGAGTGGGACTTGACAAATCATAGTTAGGCCCCTTTAATTTTATGGTTTAATGCAACCAGGTGCCACCAGATTAGTATATGATGGAGGAAAGAAAACATCAGAGTAACCAGAGGACGGCGCTCGGGTGATAACCTTCCAACGATGTGATGAGAAATTACACCCGCCCCTATTGCTGTATGCCCTATGTGCAACTGTCAGTGTTTGTTTCTTTTAAGGCAGCATTACCCCACATTAGGAGTCTGATGGTAGGAAATGATCCTGATATAAGTAAAGCTGCCAATGCCAAAAAAGGTTGTCCAAAATGCTCCCAAAAATAAGGGACTTGGGACCAAATATATATGGGAAAGCAGAAGAAAAAAATATTTGGCAAAAGTGATAGCGAATATTTACCAAGGATAGTTTACCAACCTATCGCAAAGTATTGTGTAAAACCTTAGAGGTGTAATATTAAGGTTATTCATACGTGAATTAACAGATACATAATATGAAAAAATAAAATAAAATGAACTGGAGTTCCCTTACTGACGCTGTTGTGGAAAAGGGCTTTCGCCCGAATGCATCGGCGTAGGACTCCACTTCATTTTAATTTAAAAACTAGTACTACCTTTCGTACGGCCACTTGTTACCAGTTTTTCAAGGGGCCACTTTAAATTCCCAGTCCACCCATGGCCACCCCAGGAGAAGAGCTGACGCATATGAGGCTGCAGTCAACGTGGTGTTAAGGATGGGCACACGTTGCGCTTTGAGTCCGATTTCAAAAGAATACAGATGGAAAGAGATAATTTCTCCAATTACATTACTGTTAACATTGCGTATCAAAACGCACCTCATTACACATTGTTAAACATGCATTAACACGCTTTAAGACATGCGTTAAATTTGGTTTAGTAAGCGCAATGTTAACAGTAATGTAATTAGGCAAATCACCTCTTCTCAGCTGCTCTAATGTCTTCAAAACCAACCAAATTGCCACAGGCGACCACCTTAGAAGGTAATTAATACATTTTTAAAAATGTAAATGCCTAAAATGGTAGGAGGTTAAAAAAACAGGTTACTGTGCAAAATTTTAAACATTCAACGCATGTGGAAATAAAAGCCAATTACATGTTGAAACGGGGCATGAAAAAAAAATTGCACAAAAAAAGCAAAAAAAAGTGATTCAAAGTGAAAATTCGCACGGAACACCTGGAGAAATAAAAGAACATAAGGCACAAAGGTGCAGACCAAGTTGTACTTGTAAAATGACGAGCAACAAGTCGCAGTGAAAAGTCGCAAAAAAAACGAGATATCTAAAAAGATAAATGTCCCACAAATGAAACATGTCACTCTAGTGCCTCAACCTTATCAAATAGACAAGAGTCCGCAACTTGTATATGTACTACCTCCCCTAGGATCCAGACGTATGTTTTTATGTAGCAGATGCTGCTGTTGTCCTCTCTATGTTGTAAAAGTACAGGGATGGACAGAAAGTGCTGTGTCTGTAGTGTGCTGTTGCTCCTTACCATCCTCTTCTCAGAGTCAGATCCCCGACATAGTACAGAAGATTTATGGTCGTTAGCCAGGGATATCTACAGGTGAGTCACAGGGACTGATCTCCAGAAACCTTGCAATATCTAAATTGAGGGGTTATAAGACTGGGATTGGGGAGAGGTGTGCGCATTGATACTTCGAGGCAACCTGGAGAAGTGCCAAAACAGTAAAACACGGGCACAAGACAATTGCTTCTGCGCTCTACTGAGTTCTATGGTGGTTAGGGGACAGGCAATCTTACACAGTTTATAGTAGTTTTGGTGATGAGACACCACCTGCTGATGAGGGAGCCGGGGAACGCAGCAGAGCTACACTCCCTAGGTTCATTGTCTGAAGTTACTGGGACTCGTGGTAGAGCACTGTTGAGGGCCGAAACAGTGCGCAACAGGTGAGTCGGATGCTGGACAACGCTTCGTTAGCAATTGTCCCTCACACAGTCAGTCTTCACACGCGTCCACCAGTTTGTCACCGAAAATCCCCACTCTCTCCAGATCCTGCACTCAGCCTCCTCCCCCCAGTTGCACCCTCCCAGGAACAAATTGCATTGAACCGGCCAACTCTGAGGAACTGTTTTCTGGGACCCTTCCACAGTCACAAACCACTTGTCGGTTGCTGCGAGCAATTTTCCGTGCAAGGTTTTCACACCAGCACAGTCTGTGGGTGAGTGATGACCTTCTTGACGTAGTGGGAAGTGTTGTGTTTTGTTAAAAGGAGGGTCCGACGATGAGGAGACACGGTTTGTCAGACAGTGGGGTGGAAGTTGTTGTCAGGGCAGGAAGGTCCGAGGGGGGAGCAGACATGAGGGATACGGAGGATGATGAGGTTTGGACAGACCAAGCTGGGTTGACGCAGGCCGGGGATAACAACAGTGCTTCTGGACAGGAAGGAGAGTCACTCGACCGAACAGGTGGGAAGAGGGCAAACGTGGTGGGGCAGACGGAGAGGCAGGGCCCGAGTCGGTTGCATCAGCGCCACTGTCAACTAGTGAACTCCGTGGGATGAGGGCTCTTGCGGCGTAGGGCTAGTCTTCAGAAAGTGTGGATGGTTCTTAAGGAAAAACACCGGATGACCGACAGGACTGTGGGTGCAACAAATTTGCCAAACCAGGCTCAGCGGGGTTCCACCATACTAGCGTAACTTACCACCAGTATGCGCAGGCATATGAATGCTAAGCACCCCAACTCAGTGGCAAACAAGCCCGTTCACCTCCGGGACGTGCCCACCATGACTCCTCCCTGTGTAGCTGCAGTACAGCCCCTGCCCAGGACCCTGGCACAAAAACCCATCGTCGCCTCCACGATCCTCCACAGCATCCACAGGCGTTAGCTCTCCATACCCCAGAAGCTGGAGCGGAAACGCAATATAGTGCAACACCACCCGCACGCCCAAGACCTTAAATGTGCCACATCTCCAGATTGCTTAGCCGGAGATGCTGCCCTAAGGCTAGTGAAGAGGACCGAGGCCTTTGCAACATCATGGCGGCGGCCGCCCCTGGTATTCGGTTCCCAGCCGCCCTACTTTTTTTTTCACCCGGATTTTTGTGCCGTCCACCGCACCAAGCACGTGTCAGACACATAATCCGTGCCATGACCAACGCGTTTCTGACAAGGGCCACCTGACCACGGACACGTGGACGAGTGATGCCGGGCAGGGCCCACTATATATCGCTGACCGGCACATTGCGGTTAACTTGGTGGAGGCTGGGAACGAGGTTCGGACCTAGGGGCTGCTATATACTGCCGACGCCGAGGATTGCGGGGGCCTACTCGCGTCCAGGTGTTCAGGGCCGTACTATGCTCATCCTCATCCACCCCTCCTCACCTCCTCCTCCGAACACCAACGGGGGCACGCGCCATCAGTCGGTTAGCATCTAGGCACAGCAGCAGTGCCGTCGCTAAGCGAAAGCAGGCGGTGATCAAACGCTGGCACTAGGCGACAAAAGGCACACCGCCAAGAGCTATTACAGGGCATCACGGCGCAGACTGAATTGTGGCTGGCACCGCTGACCCTCAAGCGGCGGAATGGTTGTGGTGTGACAACGGCCCGTAACCTGGGTGGCGGCTCTGCACTCGGCACAGATGGACACATTGTGCCATCTGCCTGGCCCCAGGTGTTTAAATCTGATAGTGCAGCGTTTCACTCAAGACATACCCCCCAAATCTGTCTGATTTGCTACACGAAGGTGCGCCGCATCTGTGCGCATTCAGGAAAGTCCCAGCCCAGATTGATGCCACTCTCAGGGGCAGCAGCAGCGGCCGCCTCCAACTGCCCGCTCACGACTGTGGAAGTTCACACACTGACCATGTTATAGAGGTTTACCAGCAGCGCAGAGCGATTGTCAGACTGCCAGATGTCAACTTCCACCAGAAAACGGTAGTCAAGGGTCAGTCAATCCTCAGTCTACAATGAGGAGTGGCCGTGGATGTCGATATCGTCAGGTGCTGAGTACTTGAGGACGTCAACACAGATGGTCAGATGGCGATTGCCGCCTCATCAATCGCCTCACCATCCGCCTGCTTGGCCTGTTGAAAAACTCTTGGTCAGCATGAAGTCGGAAGCTTTGCGGCTCGTCACAAGAGACGGGGGAGAATATTCCTGTTGATAGCCAAAGCACCTGAGGTTGTTTCTCAGCGCATATCGGAGGAGGTGGAGGTGGAGGGAGGTGAGGAGAGAGAGGGGAGAATGTTGGCGAGACACAAGTAGGACCATGTTGAGTCTTCACTGTTCAGCGTGTCTAGGGCAGAAGAAGAGGAGTTGGAGGGAGTTGGAGGAGGAGGAAATGACAGTCAGGCCAGTGAGGGGAGTGAATTCTTAAGACGTTGGTACTCTGGGCGATATGCGATTCATGACTAGGCTGCCCTCCCGTTTGACCTCGCTGTTCAAAGAATTTATTCCAGCACCGATTACTGGGTTCAATTCCTGGACCACGGTTACAAGCAAATTCTTTCCACTCTCATCCCTGCAGAGGACAAGGAGTGTGAGAAGCGCTTGAATACCAGCAGGCTGGTGCACCAAGCTGAAACAGTATTTCCTTATGACAGCGCTACGGCAGACGTGAAGTTCTGCGGGACCAAGTAGCGCAGGGACGTAGGCGAGCAGGCCGCTTGTCCAGCACTGGCAAGGGTACACGCTTTACAAGGCTTTTGCCAGCGTTAGTCACCCAGCAAGGACCGTCACTGTCCCAGTTCGGACAGAGTAGGGTGATCTTTACAGAAAGATGTGAGGGAGTACGTAAGCTGAACCATACCTGTCCTAAATGATCAAAAGCTCCTACAATACTGGGTTTCAAAGCTGGACATGTGGCACGACTGGACGCTGTACGCCTTGGAGGTTCTTGCCTCACTGCCCGCTAGGTCTTGTCCGAGCGTGGGTTTGCAGTGCACTGGTGGCATTCATCACCGACTAAGGTACACGCCTGTCGATGACAGCGCTGACAGGCTGACGCCTTATTAAGATGAATAAAGGCTGGATTCTCAGAATTCCAATCTCCACGGTTGAAGGAAGCTCAACCTGAATACATTGATCCACTCCTCTCCTCCTCCTAACATTTCCTCCTTCTCTCCTCTTTGTACAGGAAGCAGCAAGGAAAAATGCCTATTTTTTGACAAGGGCCCACTGGCTCTTGCTTATAGTTACGTCATGCATTTAATTTTTTGGAGGGCACCTACCCCGGTCACTCTGTTTTGAAACAATTTTTGGAGTGCCACATACAGGCACCCTCAATCTATTCATTTTTTTGGAGGGCCACCTACCCGGTTCCTCTGTTTTTAAAAAATTTTTGGGACTGCCACATACAGGCACTCAATCTTATCCATTTTACTGGAGGCACCTACCTGCTACCTTGTTTGTGGTTTGAAACATTTTGGGAGACAAATACAGCCTCAATATATTCCATTTTACGCAGGGCCACCTACCTGCTCCTCTGGTTTGAACAATTTTTGGGACTGCCACATACAGGCACTCCCAAGCTATTCCATTTTATGGAGGGCCACCTACCTGCTCCTCTGGTTTGAAACATTTTTGGGCTGCCCCATTACAGGCACTCAATCTATTCCATTTACTGCAGGCCACCTACCTGCTCCTCATGGTTTGAACAATTTTTGGGACTGCCATACAGGCACTTCAATCTATCCATTTTACTGGAGGGCACCTACTGTCTTTGTTTGAAAACATTTGTGGGACTGCCACAACAGGCACCAATCTATTCATTTTACTGTTACAGGGCCACCTACTGCTCCTCTGGTTGTTGAAAGAATTTTTGGACTGCCCATACAGGCACTCAATCTATTCCATTTACTGGAGGGCCACCTACCTGCTCCTCTGGTGTGAACAATTTTGGGATGCCACATACAGGCACTCAATCTATTTCCATTTTACTGGAGGGCCACCTACCGGCTCCTCTGGTTGAAAACATTTTTTGGGACTGCACTACAGGCACTCAATCTAGTTCAATTTACTGGGGGCCCACCTACCTGCTCCTTGGTTTGAAAAATGTTTGGGACTGGCCACATACAGGCACTATCCAAATAATGTCTCATAGCAGCCTCCACACGTATTGTCTCATTGCTACCTCCAAAAGTCGTCAATAGGCTGCCTCCATAACATCGTCCCTTTATCAAACGAGGTGTTGTTGCTTTGTGCAGGCAGAAATTTGGTGGTTTGTTTTCATGGATTCCACATCAAAGTTGTTAACTTTGTCGCCACCCTGCGTGTATCCACCAAAATATACTGGCAAAAACTTTACCATTAGGGATGATATTATTTCAGCGCTTCTTGCGCATTTTTACATTCCCCTCAACCCGGCATATCTAAACTTATAAGAACGCTACTACATTGATCTTATACAAAAGGTTTCTTAGAAGGCGGTTTGGGGAGTAGCCTAGAGACAAGGGCTTGGATTGGCGAAAGCTCGCCTGGCCAGCGGAGCGCCAGCTCCTGCGCATCATGCGCTTCTTGCGCATACTTTGTTACAAATTCCCCTCACCGCCATATCCCAAAACTTTAAGAACGCTTACTACACTTAACTTGGTGCAGGCTGGGACCGAGTCTGACCCTGGGGCGATGCTCATTATATGGCCGACGCAGAGAATGCGGGGGCCTACCTCGGTCCAGGTCTCAAAGGCCTACTATACTCCTCCCACCCATCCTCACCTCTCCTCCTCCGAATTACCATCCGTGGGCGCATGGCGCCACTCAGTCGGTAGCTCTAGTGCCACAGCAGCAGGGCCGTCGCTAAGCGACAGCAGGCGGTGCTTGAAAATGCTGAACCCAAGGCGATAAAAGGCACACCGCCCAAGAGCTATTACAGGGCATTCCACATCAAAGTTGTTAACTTTGTCGCCACCCTGCTGTGTAATCCACAAAATATACTGGCAAACTTTTACCATTTAGGGATATTATTTCAGCGCTTCTTGCGCATCTGTTTACATTCCCCTCACCCGCCATATCCTAAACTTATAAGAACGCTACTACACTTGATCTTATACAAAAGGTTCTTAGAAGTGCTGTTTGGGGAGTAGCCTAGAGACAGGGGCTTGGATTGGCGAAAGCTCGCCTGGCTGCGGAGCGCCAGCTCCATCCCAAGATCCAACTAACATAGTTTTAACTGCAGCACCTTTAATCTACTACTAGTTCACTGCCTCCATAATAATAATAATCTTTATTTATAAAGCGTCATCATATTCTGCAGCGCTTTACAAATCATAGGAAACAAATACAAATGTAATGTAACAGAGCACAACATTTGTATGGAACAACAGGAGTGAGGTCCCTGCTCGCCAGAGCTTACGGTTTATGAAGATGATGGGGTAACACGAGGTAAAAGAATATTTAATGGTCAAGCCATTCTTCTTAGGGAATAGAAAAAAATATAATAAATGGAATTGCTGTCGCTTGAAACACTCAGCCGTCATCTTATATACCAGGTCCAGGGTGAATGGGACTGCAGAGAAGTCTGGTGCCTGTTGGTTGCTGGATAACAGATGGGAGGACGACACAGGACGGGTTAGTAGAAGAGTTAAAACTTCATGCAGTTAATGAGTGTTATAGGCTTGCCTAAAGAAATGGGTTTTAAGAGCACGTTTGAAACTTTGGAGGTTAGGTATTAGTCTGATAGTCCGGGGCAGAGCATTCCATAGAATTGGTGCAGCTCTAGAGAAGTCTTGGAGACGCGAGTGGGAGGTCCGCACTAGGGTAGAGGTTAATCTAAGATCACTGGCGGATCTAAGAGCACGGGTTGGGCGATAGACTGAGATAAGAGAGGAGAGGTAGGGGGGTGCAGCATTATACAGAGCTTTATGGATGAGGGTTATTATTATTTTAAACTATTCGAAAGGAGACTGGCAGC
Source organism: Engystomops pustulosus (assembly GCA_019512145.1). NCBI lineage: Eukaryota > Metazoa > Chordata > Amphibia > Anura > Leptodactylidae > Engystomops > Engystomops pustulosus. The sequence goes on along the minus strand of CM033650.1, from coordinate 2,957,551 downwards.
AAGTGCAGCGACTGGCATGAACTGTAAGCATACATGGTCCCCTATCAAACGAGCTGTGTCAGGCAGAATTTGGGGTTGTTTTCATGGCTTCATGTTAACTTTGTCGCCACCCTGCTGTGTAATCCACAAAATATATGGCAAACTTTATCATGTAGCGATATTATTTGAGCGCTTCTTGCTCACCTCCTTTGGTTCCTCTCTGCCACCCATTGGTTTGAAGCCTGAGTCCATTTAGGGTATGTCGCCATGCCACTCTCTAGCTGCCGCTGCTGCCGCTGCTCTGCATGCCGCCCCTATAGTGTCAGGGTCAATTATTGGATGTTTTAGATGCTATCTAGCTTCATTCTGTCACTCTGTCATGGGCATGCTGTGCCCATAATTTTGGCATAATGGTGCGATTAGGAGCCTCAGGGCATCCATGCATGCTGCCCCTGCTGTTTCCTGTCATTTCCGTGGTGTTTCCATCCTTTTCGAGGTTCCCAGGTGTTTGGCCAAGTTCCCGTGCAGAGCCTTGGTCCCTTGAAAATGGCCGAGTCTCCCATTGACTTCAATGGGGCGTTTTATTCGAGACGAGCACTCGAGCATCGGGAAAAGTTCGTCTCGAATAACGAGTACCCGAGCATTTTAGTGTTCGCTCATCTCTAATACTAATCTTTTTCCAGAACTTGAGGTAGTTATCTCTGTTGTATATTCCAAAATTCCCAAAATAGGTTCAAAAGGCAGGTCCAAGCCCATGTTCATTTGGAACATCTTCGAATATTTCGGACCATAACTCGGTTATATAAGGACAAAACCGCAATAAATGTGCAATATCAGCAAGATCTTGTTTGCAACGGAGATAGCTTTAGTCTACTTTCAATACTGCTTTGAATGATATATATGGTGAATAATGCACCCTATAGCGAATGTTTAATTGTATGAGCTTAAAATTATCATTTATTGATACCCATTTCACTTCCTTATAAATCTGATCCCAATGTTATCCAAGTTTACTAATAATTTAGGACTGGGCTGGAGAGGGCCATTTAAAAATAATAATCGTGTACTTGTCTCGTCCGGTGCTGCTGATGTCCTGCGCCGCGGTTCATCTGATCTGTGCACCGGTTTGTTTACAAGGGCGCACAGGGAGCTTCCGGCTGGCCGGAAGCTCGCATCAGACTGGCCGAAAGCTCGCATCCGACACCATCTCCCAGCGCTTACAACGCTGAGAGATAGGGACGGATGGGAGGAGCCGGCCACATCGAGGACCGGAAGCTCCCTGTGCGCGGCTTCTGTACCCCTGTAAACAAACAGGGGCACGGATCAAACGGACTGCGGCGCCGGACATTAGCGGCGCCGGAGGAGGTAAGTACACGTTTATCATTTGTAAATAGCCCGCTCCAGCCCACTCCTAAATTATTAGTAAACTCGGATAACCCCTTTAAACCACTTATACTCTTACCCCATTTAACCTGACTCGATTACCCCTTTGTTAATTTCCTCCAAAATACCCTTGTATACTCTAGATAGGTTTTTCTTTTCTTATTTCATAACATACAATTTGGATATTTTTACATGAGTCGTGATAGTGAATTTTTTTTTAGCTTCAGCTTTTGAAACATGTTTTAATTGTGCATATCTAAAATAATCACTGGGGCTCATTTACTAAGTGTCCGAATCGGGCATTTCCGTCGGGTTTTCCGAATTTTGCTGTTTTGGCCGAATTGCCCCGAGTTTTTGGCGCACACTATCGGATTGTGTCGCATCGGCGCCGGCTTGCATGTGACGGAAATCAGGGGGCGTGACCATCGGAAAAATCGACAGATTCGGAAAAATCATGTTTTTTTTAAAACAATTGTGTCGCTTGACACGCATTTACATGCACCGAAGAGAAGAAGGTGAACTCCGGCGGACCTCGGCGCAGCAGCGATACCGGGTGGATATCGGGCGCACGACCTTAGTGAATCCTGGCAGGATGAGAATCCACGTCGGAGAACGCGCCGTGGGTTCGCAAATGGACCGGGTAAGTAAATGTGCCCCAGTATCTTTTAACAATAATTTGTGTTTCAATTCCTTGAAATCTTTCATTTTTCCCTCATGAAACAACTGTGCAATATATCTCAAACATTTTTTGTCCTAGGAATCAACCCCTTCAAATTTGAAAAATTCGCCCAATTGTAAATTTCCCCATAAGGAGGTCCATTCAATTGCTCCATGCATCCCTAGCAAGCCTTATATTTATGCCACACCCACTGACACATAACTGCCGTTGGAGCATACTGTAGTTTTTTTTGTTATTCAATACGCCGGCTTCTAAGGTGGAGAAGATATTCTCATAGACTCCCCCAAGTCGTTCTAATATCTTTCGGGAAAAATGGGAGTTCCTGCATTCACCAATGAACTGAATTTGGGAGGGATGGGAGGGATACTCCTCCTCTCGTGATGTTTTTCCATAATCCTCCCCCATAGGAGTTTGTTTGAGATTGCTCTGAGAGGTCTGAACCATTTATCATAAATCCATCAGGTACAATTTGTAATAGAATAGAGGACTTGGAGAACCACCATTTTGATTAATCCAAGCCTATCTCCTCTACTCAAGGGCATCTCGGTCCATATTCACACACTCTCTCTCCCAGTTTCTCAACTAAAGGGGCTATATTCAATCTGGGGAAGTCGGTAACCTTTGTGTTCATTTTAACCCCAAGATATTCAAATACCCCGTTATTATCAACTGGGATTCATTCTGAAATAATAGTCCCTGGAAAATCATCTATTTTACATATGATAGATTTTTTTTCCAATTTATTTGCAGCCCCGAAACTTTGGAAAATTGATCTATCAAACTCATAGCTATGGGGACCGATGAATAAGAATCTCTCAGGCTTAGTAAAATATCATCTGCGTAAAGCAGTATTTGACCCATCCCTCTAGTCAGAGAGAACTCCTCCGACAGCATCCCATTAATCATTACGGCCCAGAGGAAGATCCATTCCACCCTGTCAAACGCCTTTGCGGCATCCAGAGCCAGGATGGAGCGGGTCTCCCCCTGTCCAAACTGAATAGTACCATATAACCTCCTCCAGTTGGTCTTAATACATTGCCCAGGAATAAAGCCGGTTTGGTCCTTGTGCATGATACCAGTAATTACTTTCTTTAACCGTTTTGCTAACAATTTAGCAAACAGTTTCCCATCTGTATTTAGAAGCAAAATTGGGCGATACCATTCTTTTATGGCTGGGTCCTTGTTCTTCCTACAAATCAGGTTAATACATGCTTCATACATCGAAGCAGGAAGCATCCCATCCCTCTGACTGGAGTCCCACACTTGTATCAATATTGGAAATAAAATATCAACCAGTTTCCGATAGACCTCCATTGGGAGGCCGTCCAAACCTGGAGATGAGTTCCCAGTACATGTGCTAAGTGTCGCTTCTAGTTCCTGGATAGTGATTGGGGACTTGAGCAAAGCTCTTTGCTGGTCAGATAATTGGGGCAACGAAACCTTATCTAAGTATTCCTGAATCTCACTGGGTGAACTCTGTAGATCTGAAGAATATAGATCCTATAAAAAAATTCTCATATTCTTTTGACATTTCGCTCTCGTCTTTAGTCACCTACCCTGATGTTTTTTTCAAGGCGTTAATTATTTGGCCTGGAGTATTAGATTTAATTCTTTCAGCCAACCTTTTCCCGGTTCTATGCCCTTCACAAAAGTTTTTTTGTCCCCCTCAAAAAAAGGTGCATTGTTGTGCTTTGTTAACGAGATATACATTGTATTCTTGTCGTACAATACTCAGTTTCCTATGTCCATCCTCCGATTTACCATATATTCTTTTTTTTTCTCCAACTCAATTACCCTTTTTTCTAGCTCCTTTTCAACTCTATGGAATTGTCTGCGTTGCTTTTTTTATTTCACGTGAAAGATAATTCCTAAGGTACATTTTAATGGCGTCCCAGACAATTGACAGTGGGGCAGTGGCCAAATTAATCTTAATGAAATCTTTCAAATCCACTTTAAAGTTAATTAATTACTGAAAAGTTAGTCAGTTGCGGAAGAGTTAATCATAAAACAAAGCAACAAGAGTTGAAAGACAATCCAGGAGTCAATTAGTTGCGGAAAGGTTAGTCAGTTGCTGAAGAGTTAATCATAAAGCGAGGCAACAAAAGTCAATCAACAATCCAGATTCTACATATTTTAGCTCACCACCTCTGCGCAGGAACAATAAGAATGGAGAGACCTTTCCAGATGGCAGCGAGGATCCACTTTGCAATGTGCCAAAAGATACTCCGACTCAAACACTGTCCCGCCGTGTCCAGGCCTCACTGCTGTTTTCCTCTGCAACGAGATTAGGGTACAACAAACCACCTTCAGCGTCTGCCTGAGCCAACTGCCGCGGGTCTCTTACACCGCTAGAACCCCCAAGCGGAACCTCGACCACAATGCCGGGGAGTGCACCAGCCGATCAGGGGAGGACCGATGCACTGTGTGGCTAAGGCAAAAAGGAGACCGCCTAACTCACGCCATCCCTCGCTCTCCAGACCGCAGCCGCCACGCTGCAGATCTCTACCCACCATCCAGGCACCTTCTCCTTAGGCCAGCGTTCCACCTGTCAGGGTCCTGCTCACCGGGCGGTAGTGGAAGACAGGAAGCACGCTGCGGCAAGTGTGTTACGTCATGCCACTAGCTCCATCTTCTGCTACCAATTTGCACAGTAATCTCCAACCTGTTCAAAACCTGTGAATTGCCTTTGGTAAAACCAATACAATGAACAATGGTTGACATTGTCCGTTATGAAGAACTTTAAACTTATTTATATGGCCACCTTCAGAAGATGTTATAAGATGGACGTGTTGATGGGCATAACTAAAATATAAATGGCTCCAACAAGGTCCCTTGGACCTCACTTAGGTGGAATCCTTTAGCATATTGTACATAGTGTCCTATCTGCAGCCTGTATGTTATAGAGCAGGAGGAGCTGAGCAGATTTACATAGTGTCCTATATGCAGGCAGCATGTTATAGAGCAGGAGGAGCTGAGAAGATTGTACATGGTGTCCTGTATGCAGGCAGACTTTTATAGGGAAGGCGGTGCTTAGATGATTGTACATAATGGGGTCATTATCTTACCAGGTCCTGTAGCGATCCCGCGGCGCGTTGTTCGATGTGGAATCGGGTTCTGCCGGGATTCACTAAGGTCGTGCGCCCAAAATCCAGCAGGTGTCGCTTCCGCGCCGAGGTCCGCTGGATTTCACCTGCTTCTTCCTGGTGCATGTGAGTGCTTGATCTTGCGACACATTTTGTTTTTTCAATTCCGCGGTTTTTCCAAATCCGTCGGGTTGTCCGAAGGCCCCCCCCCCCCCATTTCTGTTGCGTGAAAGCCGGCATGATTGCGCCAAAATCCAATCGCATGTGCCAAAATCCTGGCGGAATTCGGTGCAAAATGGAAAAATTCGGGAAACCTGACGAAAGTGCGGCCACGGAGCCGTAGTAAATGTGCCCCATTGTCCTTTCTCATAGTGTACTATCTGCAAGCATCATGCTATAGAGAAGGAGGGGCTGAGCAGATTGTACATAGTGCCCTATTTGCAGGCAGCATGATGTATAGCAGCATGAGATCAGCAGATTGTACATAGTGTCCTATCTGCAGCCAGCATGTTATAGAGCAGTAAAAACTGAGCAGATAGTACATGGTGTTCTATCTGCAGGCAGCATTTTATAGAGCAGGAGGAGCTGAGCAGATAATACATAGTGATAGTGGAGTATCAATCTGCCATTATGTGAGATAAAATTTGAGGTGACATGAAGCAATATGGGAGGTAATATGATGTAATATATATGAGGTTTTATACAAGATAATATGAGATAATATATTCTCAATTCCTATGTTTAAATCATCTGTGATACTCCAGTCACATCCAGAGCTGTAGTCTTATTTTTGTCATTGTATACTCCAGTCACATTCAGAGCTGCAATCATGTACCATTATATCTTCTCAGATGACTGCAGTTCTGGATATAACTGGAGTATCAATCTGCTGTTCTATCATCTCTGATACTCCAGTCATAAGTCATATCCAGTGTGACTGGAGTATATCAATCTATCATTATTATATAATTTCCTCTTTGTCTTTGTACCCGAAGGAAAAACAAAGAATGTTGCTTATCAAACGGCTCTGGAATAAGGAGTTGCAGATAAAGTACTTATTTTTTTATTTTCATAATAAAATGACTTGTGATATGTATGTGCAAAATATTTTTTTGTTAACGATTTCTAATTCTAAGTAGTTATTTACTATTGTGGTCAACGCTGGAGGCTACAGTAAGTTCCTCATCAATCTCCATCTAATTTAGTCACTAAATAATAAGATAAAAATTTTAACTTCTTACCATTATTCATAATCCATTCAAATCTTCTCTGAAACACAAAATTAAAAGTTGTGAAACCTGTTAGATGACCTACATATACATCTGATCCGGGTGTTAATAATAAAAGAGAAGGGCAGGGAAATATCTCATTAATATGAAAATGGCAGGTAAGATGCAGTTAAGGAAGTGCCACGCTTATAAGGTTCAACAAGGCAGAGGGGAAGGTCAAGTACAATGCGAGAGATCCTCACCAGGTAAGTGTATCATCTCGTATTATTATATAGCATGCTCAATTTCTATTATAGACCCTCCATGTGTAGTATTGTATTCTCATTGGGAATTCCAGGGATGAACTTCCTTAATACTCGAAAAACACAGACACTTGCGATAAAAACTGCAATTAGGAAGCCTTTGATATCTCATGAGTGTCTCATGAACACTTTGTGGTTTTGCCTTAATACTACAACTATTGCAATACTTTTTGTGCCTCCATATAAAATCAGATGAATGTGGGGTGCTGTAGGACCCCATAGCAGGACCTACGAGATGGAACACTATCAGGACAGCACAAGTATATAGTCTAATAACTTTTTCTTTGTGATTTGATGCCCAGGAACATTGAATTTTTACCTCTGTTTTCCATTATTACATTCCAAAAATGTTTAACTTTACCTTATTTTGGAGTGGCAATATCTTGGTTGACTTCATAATATTAACTTTTTAGGAGTGGGTTAAAAAAAATGATTAATTATGGCAACATGTATTTAATTGTCAGTTAAATTAAAGTTTAAACCTAAGTCATAAATATAATGATAGCTTTATTGGGTCCATATGGTTACAGTAACAACTAATTTAGTTCTTAAGCCATCTTGTATACTCGAGTATAAGCCGAGGTACCTAATTTTAACACAAAAAAACTGAGAAAACACATTCAGTGGAGTATAAGCCTAGGGTGGGAAATGCATTGGTCACAACCTTCCCCCAGTAAATTAGCCAGCCAGCCCCCAGTAAATTAGCCAGTCCCCTTCCCTCCCAATATATAGCTGGCCAGCCCCCTGCCCCAGTATATAGCCAGCCAGCCCATTCCCTCTAGTATATAGCCAGCTCATGACCTGAGTATACAGCCAGTCCATACCCCCAGTATATAGCCAGCCCATACACCCCATATATAGCCAACCCATACCCCCCAGTATATAGCCAACCAGCCCCCAGTATATAGCCTGCCAGCCCATGCCCTCAGTATATAGCCTGCCAGTCCATGCCCCCCCAGTATATGGCCTGGCAACCCTTGCCCCCCCCCCCAGTTTAGAGCCTGCCAGTCCATGCTCTCAGTATATAGCCTGCCAGCCCATGCTCTCAGTATATAGCTTTCCAGACCATACCCCCAGTATATAACCAGCGTATGCCCCTCAGTATGTAGCCAGCCCACTGCTCCCAGTATATAGCCATGCCTGCCCCCAATATGCCTAGCAAAAAAAAAAACTTCAATACTCACCTCTCCAACCCCACCCATGGGTTTTCTTCATTGTTGACAGTGGCCAGTCATTGGTCCTTGCGTGTTGGCTGTGCACACACTATGACATCAGCTGCTTGATGACCTCATAGTGCGTGTGCCGCCATAACCACGGGACGTGTCATTGCTGGCGCACAGACCAGGAACTCTACGTTTTTTCAGTGCATTTTTTGTGCTAATACTTGAGTATATATACAGCATTTTAAAAAATATCTAATTTTTTATGCATTTCAAACCGCAAGTTTTCGGTGACAGTGCTAGTAGACTTATTTTACATTTTAAGTTTTTTATATTTGTTCTATAATCATTATATAAACATAAGTACAGTATAAATGTTCCATAGTAACAGAAATTCCAATGAGTTAGACTAGTAGTTTCGGATATTTGTGCGTGGGAGGAGCCAGTACACATGTTCCGTTAATTTTTTTTTACAATTTTGTTAATCTTTCGTTAATTTCGAGAGCTTCCCACACCAGTTCTCGGCCTGAGTTTTCAAGCTTCAGCCCTTTCTCATTTTTATTATTGGGACTGGAAAAATTATCGTAGCAGTTGTCTCCAGAGCAGTGGGAATTTTGGGAGACTTCCAGTTACACCTTATAGCTATCTGCAGCCAGCAGGACATGACATAATACTACTCTACATTCTATATGGAGCTAAACCAGCTCCGGCAAACAAAATTTCTGTAACACTGTTGATAATTTGTTGTATTGAAGCAATAATGAGGTAAGTGGGGGCAAATCCAAAATATTTGTAATAGATATGAATGAAATTTGTTCTCCTATTGCTCAAATGCCTCTGAAGCAGAAAGAAAATCCGAACTTTTCTTCTCCCGGTGAGGTGTAGCTACAAATCATTCCATCCACTGCAACGATCACCTCCATCACCATGTTGTCGTCAACATGGAGTAGGTCAAGATGACATGAAATTAGTGATTAAAATGGTAATGACTAAAGTTGTCCCATCTGCTTTAGGTCCAGGGATAGGTTGTCTTTGGAAAGGACTACCGGTAATCTTAGTGTCGGAATGTTAAATTGATCCGCTTATTACTCCATCGGAAACCTCTGGGATGGTGGGCACGAGTGGGACTTGATCAAACATAGTTAGGCCCCTTTAATTTTAATGGTTTAATGCAACCAGGTGCCACCAGTAGTATATGATGGAGAAAAATCAGAGTAACAGAGGACGGCGCCTCGGGTGATACCTTCCAACGATGATGAGAATTACACCCGCCCCTATATGCTTTATGCCCTATGTGCTAACTGTCAGTGTCTTGTTTTAAGGCAGATTACCCCAATTTAGGAGTCCTGATGGTAGGAAATGATCCTGATATAGTACAGCTGCCACTAGCCAAAAAAGGTTTCCCAAAATGTCCCAAAAATAAGGGACTTGGGACCAAATATATATGGGAAAGCAGAGAAAAAAATATTTGGCAAAAGTGATAGCGATATTTACCAAGGATATTTACCAACTATCAGAAAGTATTGGTCGTAAACCTTAGATGTAATAATTAAGGTTTATTCATACGTGAATTAACAGTACATAAATGAAAAAATAAAAATAAAATGAACTGGAGTCCTTACTGACGCGTTTGAAAAAGGGCTTTGCCCGAAATGCATCGGTAAGGACTCCACTTCATTTTATTTAAAAACTATGTACTTGCCTTTCCGATACGGCCACTTTTACAGTTTTTTCCAGGGCCACTTTAAATTCCCAGTCCACCCCTGGTCACACCCCAGGGAGATGACGACATATGAGGCTGCAGTCACACGTGGTGTTAAGGGTATGGGCACACGTTGCGCTTTGGTTACGATTTCAAAGACATTACAGCTGAGAAGAGATAATTTCTCCAATTACATTACTGTTAACATTTGCGTATCCAAAACGCACCTATTAACACATTGTTAACACATGCATTAACACGCTATTAACGCATGCGTTAATATTTGGTTTTGTAAGCGCAAATGTTAACAGTAATGTAATTAGGCAAATCACCTCTTCTCAGCTGCTCTAATGTCTTTCAAAACGCAACCAAATTGCCACATGCGACCTCACCCTTAGAAGTAATCAATACATTTTTTAAAAATGTAAATGCTAAAATGTAGGAGGTTAAAAAAACAGGTTACTGTGCAAAATTTTAAACATTTCAAGCATGTGAAATAAAAGCCAATTTACATGTTGAAACAGGGGCCATGAAAAAAAAAATTGCAAAAAAAAAGCAAAAAAAGTGATTCATAAGTGAAAATTCGCACGGAACACCTGGGAAATAAAGATACATAAGGCACAAGGTGCAGACCAAGTTGTACTTGAAAAATGACAGCAAAAGTCGCAGTGAAAAGTCGCAAAAAACTAGATATCTAAAAAGATAAATGTCCCCAAATGAAACATTCAACTCTAGTGCCTCACCTTATCAAATAGACAGAGTCAGCAACTGCTATGTCTCCTCCTCCCCTAGGATCCAGAGCTTATGTTTTTTATGTAGCAGCTGCTGCTGTGTCCTCTCCATGCTTTGTAAAAGTACGGCTGGACCAGAAAGTGCCTGTGTCTGTAGTGCTGTCTGCCTCCTACCCCTCCCTCTTCTCCAGAGTCAGAGTCCCCGACCATAGTCAGAAGATTTATGGTCGTAGCCAGGGATCTACAGGATGATCACAGGGTCTGATCTCCAGAACCTCTTGCAATCATCTAAATTGAGGGTTATAAGACTGGGACTTCTGGGAGAGGTGTGCGCCTTGATACTTCGAGGCAACCTGGAAGTGCCAAACAGATAAACAGGGCACAAGACAAGTTGCTCCTGCGCTCTACTGAGTTCTATGGTGGCTTAGGGGACAGGCATCTTACACAGTTTATAGTAGTTTTGTTTATCCTAGACGTCAGACAATTGTTCCATCCACATGATATATGTCAAAATAAAAATTCCTTTAAGATTTTTTTTTCTGCCTCCCACTCCCAAACTCCTTTTTAATACATTCCTAATAACTCTCCCTCTGACTAATCAACAGTCTAAATAACTACGCCAATGATCTACGCCATCTTTTCCATTATTCATAATCCAATCTTCTCTGCACCACGAAGCGGAAGGTTGTGAAACCGGTTGTCTTCCCTTTATCTGCATTTGTTCAGGTTGTAAAAAAATAAAAAGCAGTACAGGGCAATATCTCATTAATATGACAGAGACAGGAAAGGTGCCATTAGGGAAGTGCCACGCTTATAAGGTGAGAAAGGGGGAAGGTCAAGTACAACGAGAGAGATCCTCATCAGGTAAGTATCACCTCGTAGTATTATATAGCACGCTCAATTTCTATTATAGACGCTGCATGTGCAGCATAGTATTCTCATTGAGAAGTCCACGGATGAGCTGCCTTAATACTACAAAAACCCAGACAGGTCCGATCAAATCCAAGAATCGTGGAATCTGCACTCCTCAGCAATTAGGAAGCAGTTGATACAATAAGCAAGGAGCAAAGGTATGAGTTTCTCATTAACTCTATGTTGTTTTGCCTTATTACGACATGAATTTCAATTTTTAAAAATTAGACGAATGTGGGGTAGTGAAGGACCCCATAGCAGGACCTAGGATTTGGACCTCTATCAAAACAGCACAAACTTTTTCTCATTTTCTACATGACTTCTATAATAATTCGATGAGCATAAGTATGGTATAAATCTTCTATAATAACAGAAGTTACAATGAGTTAGACAATTCATATTGGAGATACATTGGTGCGTGGGAGGAGCCAGAACATGTCTTCTGTTAATTTTAAGAGCTTGGCAAACCAGTTTCATGGCGTTTTTCAAACTTTATGGATTTCTCATTGTTATTATGCTGACTGGCAAATACATATTTGTATTTATAGAATCAAGTTATCTTAGCAGTCACCTCCAGAACAGTTTTGGGCAACTTCCAGTTACACCCTATAGACACAGTTACATTCCAGCAGGACGTGACATAATTTTATTCTACATTCTATATAAATCTGATTAACTCTGAAGTGCAGCTAAATCAGCTCCAGTTTTAGGGCAAATAAGATTGGTAGTAGAAAGAAAGTCCAAATTTTTCTTCTCCTAAAAACAATTAGTGAGTTGTACCTGAAAGCCGCTCCATCCACTGCAACGATCACCACCCCAGGAAATTCTCTGTGCACACAGGCTACAAGCTCACAGCCGTGTGTACAAATGGTCTGTAAATAGGGGAAAGTTTTGGCCCGTTTTAGGAGGACACACAAATGTCTCTATACAATAGAGCAGCAGGTGCAAAACATTATTTAATTTTGTAGCTCGACCAACTTGTCTATGCATGAGCAGTGAAGATTAATGGTGGATGAAGGATGAGTTGACTCCAAGGTTTCCATATGGATGGTTAGTGCCAGCTGTTGATTTCCTAGGTCACTCCAGTTTTTTCCAAGCCTTGTATCCTTGTAATGTGTCTAAGAATAGTCAGATTTATTGGGGTTTTCCCACCCAAGGTATCTCAAACATATCTCGGACGTATCATAGAAATCTGATCGGCAAAAGTCCCTGGGAACTTTAATCATAGTTTTTTGGACAGTTTTTGATGTTTTTGTGTGCAAAAATCTGGCGCAGTTATTTAATTTGGCGCATTTGTGTGCCATTTTCTGGGGCACGGCAAAGTTCGCCACTTAGTGGTTTTGAGTCCATGCTGCTTATCTGACACAGTGGGGTAGATGTATTATTGTATCTGCGCCAAATTTTCGGGAACTCGCGTTTTTTAAGCTGCAAAAGTGTTGCAGATCATTTATAATTAGTTTGCGCCAGAAAGAACAGATGTTTCCGACTATCCCGACTCCTCTGTCTTTTTTTGGTGCAAGTGGGAGTGGCCTAACTTTTCCACATTATCCGTCACATTCGTGTGTATTTTGTCAGCATTTTTAGGCACAATTTTTGGTGCACAATAGACCAGGAAAAAAATGGTCAGAGAGCAAAATTAAGGTGCGGTCCATGTAAGATTTTGGTGCACATCTCATTGATGTCGGCATTTTTATGGCGCACAACTGATTATTACCGTCTATGCATTATTTACTTACAGCCGTGCGTCACTTTAAAACATCCGGCTGTGCTTTCCAGAGACTGATCTCCGATGCCGACAGTTGTGCTTGCGCCAGAATTAGCAAATCCCCCCCAGTGAGTGGCTGTTATACAGATGTTTGCTCGGCATCTATCACTAATTTGCACCTAAAAAGACGCAAAATGGGGCACAAAAATGCACCTACTCTGAACAGCTGCACTTCAAAAAAACTTCACTTTTCATTACTAAAAACAAAGGTTTTTGTTTGCCAAATAAAAAATTCCCCTATGCAACAATTCTAAAACGCATTTACTAAGGCAGAACTAGATCCATCATAATTCACAAGCCAAAAAAAAAGAACAAACCAGGCGCAAAAATAGGCGAACCTGAGACCCACTATTGTTAATTCCCCTCCCCCCTGATTCTCATCTTACGATCTTAACGTTGTAGCGCGACCAACTTAAAAAATTGTCTATGCATGAGCAGCGAAGGTTAATGGTGGATGAAGGATGAGTTGACTCCAAGGTTTCTATATGGATGGTTAGTGCCTGTTTTCTGATTTCTAGGTCACTCCAGCCTTGTATCCTTGTAATGTTTCTAAGATTAGTCATATTTATTGAGGTTTTCCCACCCCAGGTATCTCAAACATATCTAGGACATGTCATAGAAATCTGATCGACAAAAGTCCCCGATTTCCAACTTACGACCAGGCAGAATGGAGAGGTGGTCACACATTGGAGTTTTTGGGGGATACGCACACAACCTCGACTACTTTTGGTAAATCCAAATTCTAGTTGCTGTGGGTTTTAGTTGGGTGGTATAATATTGTGTTTGTAGGAATATTGTTCTTCAGGGTCTCAGCGAATGCTCCAGTTCCAGACAGATCAATTTAGTAAGGAACGTCAAGACCAACCAAGCATTTTCCCTGCATCAAACAAATGTGGTGCAACAAGAAATCCATTCAGACATTATAAATGGAAAGGTTCCGGTTCGCAAAATGGGAACCACCCTCTTTGAGCGCTCTACGATCCGGCTCTCAAAAGAGGTGGTCCTCAGTGGTCCATGGGAACTTGACTATCAAAATTTTATGCATTTCATTGACTTGTTTTGACAAACAAAATAGAAAAAACACTAAAAAGACAATAATTGTTAATGATCAAGGTCATCCTGGGTTTTGTGAAACTGGGAGTCTGTTAGTAGAATATTAGTGTGAATAGGTTTGACATCATTTCACATTCCACATCGGGGCAGCACTTATCTCATAATGAATAATTCTACTAATTTGGTTCCATGAAAAGCACATAATCACAGCGTCCAGCATATATATGATATCTGTGTAGATGGTATGTAGGTAGTGTATATTTTTTTAGTGTATATGTATATAAGTGTTTTGTATTTATGGTATATGTGTGTAATGTATATAGGATATGTGTACAGGGCCGGATTAAGGTTGGTGGGGGCCCCTTGACACAAAATCTGCTGGAGGCCCCCACAGAAGGTAGCCCAGACAGGGTGCTCAATTAGCATCCATGTAAAAGACAGGTTTCCGTCTTAGGCCTCATGCACAAAAACGTAAGAGAGACCATGATGTGGCCGCACAATCCGTGGCCACCGTCCCCATAGGAGTCTACAGTGTCCCAGTAATTAATAAAAGTACAGCCCCCAGTAATATACATATACAGCCCTCACTAATAAATATAAAGCCCCCGTAATACATATCCCCCAGTAATGTAATGAATATACACCCCTCCCAGCAACTAATAAGTATACAGCCCCCGAGTAATTAATATGCAGCCACACAGTAATGAATAAATATACAGACCTCAATGTACAATATCCCCCCCCCCCTGTATACTTGTTACTAGGGGGCTGTATATTGTACACTGGGGGTCATCTGAACCAGGAGGTTAGCCAAAGTAATACCGGAAACACATAGTGGGCAATTCGGCCGCAGCCATGTGACGGCCCGAATCGCCCATTATTGGTGGGAGCCTGTTTAAGGGAAAAGTGGGGGGTGTCCCAATGGTGGCAATTTTTCCACCAAAAAATCCAATTTTATATCTTTATGTTGTAAACCTGAAATGTGGCTAAAGGTAAAAGAGTTTAAGGGGGCCCAAATACTTTCGCAAGCCACGGTATAATCACAAATCGCTTTCGGATTTGCTTTAGATCAGAGGTATAGCAGGTAACCATGGGATCTCATGGAGACCTCACTCAATAACCTCTACATTATGGAGCTTTTCAAAATTCTACATGACATCACATTGGGTTTCCTTGTAGTCTATTGCCAGTCTACAGGTCCTGTGTGATATTATAGCTTAGGTCCATTCATTTCAAAAATGTAAATTTTCAATACCAGACAGTTGTGGGTTAGTCTCTAGAAAAAAAAAATCAGTTTTTAAAAATTTTGGAAAACCATAGAACAGAATTCACGACATTTTCATCAAAGCTTCATATTTTTTGATCAATACAACTAACACTGAAATTCTCTCATTACAGACTAAAATGGTCTTAGCTTCAATCAACCACAAGCATGTATACATAGTCATCCTTGTGTTCTCCGTGTTCTTCCTAACGTTTGTATGGCACCACGAGAACATCTCCTCAGGAGTGTCGTCACATATTCAAAAGTTGATTTGTCAAGAAAAAGAGACCACAAACACGACGGAAATAAAGACCAACATGGTGTCACATCTCCCCACATCCCAACCAAGTACGGCCAAGTCCACTCAACGTCCCACCACGTCCACCTTACGGCCTACAACTTCCACCTCAAACAATGTGGAGGAGATAGTTGTCCTCATTTGGAAATGGCCTTGGGGTACTCAAACCCCATTAGATAAGTGCCCAGAATATGGAATATTGGGGTGTAAGTTGACATCAGACAGGCGTCTGTATAATGTTTCTAATGCAGTCATAATTCACCACGCAGATATTATGCATAGCAAAAATGCTTTACCTCAAGATCCAAAACCATATTCTCAACGTTGGATCTGGTGGAATTTGGAGCCACCACGGATTATCCACAACCTGAAGATGTTAGATAATTTATTTAACATGACCATGACCTTCCGAATAGATTCTGATATATTTACTCCATATGGTCAGATGGAGCCATTAAAGCAGAGGCTTGAGAACTTCACCATTCCACCAAAATCCAAACTGGTCTCTTGGGTGGTCAGTAAGTGGTACCCTGGTGCCCCCCGCATTGCTTATTATGAGGAGTTCAAGAAACACATCTCTATTGATGTCTATGGAGCAAGACATAAGAAACTAAGCTCAGGGGATTTCCATGCCACCATATCACAATATAAGTTCTACTTGGCCTTCGAGAATTCAGTCTACAAGGATTATATCACCGAGAAGTTATGGTCCAATGCTTTTGGTACATGGGCGGTTCCAGTTGTGTTGGGAACATCTCGGGAGAACTATGAACGTTTTCTACCTGGAGATGCCTTCATTCATGTAAATGATTTTCCAAGTCCCAAGGAACTTGCTGCTTATCTTCTAGAGTTGGACAAGGACGATGAGAAGTATAGGAAGTATTTCAACTGGAGACATCAGTACCGTGTCCTTCCACATAAAGGTTACTCACATTCATATTGCAAAGCATGTAAAGTAATCAGAGAAAATCCAGTGTATCAGGTCATTCACAGTGTGGACAAGTGGTTCCTCCAAGATGTGTAATTTTGGATCTGGAAGTTGGCTGGAAGATGCATGGTTGGTGTCACTAGGTGAACATGGACATATGTACTGGTATCTTCAGCTACCAATGTAGACAATGTAACCTGTCCAAAAGCTGGGAACTGCCATTGGTAAATCTCATACAAAGAACAATGGTTGACATTGTCCATTATGTTCAAATGTAAACTTATTTATATGGAAACCTTCAGAAGATGTTACGAGATGGATGTGCTGATGGGCATAACTAAAGTGTAAAGGGCTCTATCAAGGCCCCTCCCTCTTGTTGACAATATTTGAAGTTAAAGGATATTTGGCCCTCACGGAGGTGGAGACAATCCTTGAGAAGATTGTACATGGTGTCCTGTCTGCAGGCAGCAATTTATAGGGAAGGCGGTGCTTGACTGATTATACAATGTCTCATAGTGTCCTATCTGCAAGCAGCATACTATGGAGCAGGAGGAGCTGAGCTGATTGTACATAGTGCCCTATCTGCAGGCAGCATGTTATAGAGAAGGAGGGGTGGAGAAGATTGTACATAGTGCCCTATCTGCAGGCAGCATGTTGTATAGCAGGAAGAGATCAGCAGATTGTACATAGTGTCCTATCTGCAGGCAGCATGTTGTAGAGCAGGAGGAGCTGAGCACAGAGTACATGGTGTTCTATTTGCAGGCAGCATTTTATATAGCAGGAGTAGCTGAGCAGATAATACATAGTGAAAGTGGAGTATCTTTCTGCCATTATGTGAGAAACTTTGAGGTGACATGAAGCAATATTTGAGGTAATAAGATGTAATATATATGAGGTTTTATGCAAGATAATATGAGCTAATAAATTCTGAATTCCTATGTTTGAATCATCTGTGATACTCCAGTCACATCCAGAGCTGCAATCATGTAACTACCATTATATCTCCTCAGATGACTGCAGTTCTGGGTGTAACTGGAGTATCAATCTGCTGTTCTATCATCTCTGATACTCCAGTCACATCCATGCTGCGGTCATCTATCTAGAATGTGACTAGAGTATATCAATCTGCCATTATATCATCTCTGATACTCCAGTCGCATCCATGCTGCGGTCATCTATCTAGAATGTGACTAGAGTATATCAATCTGCCATTATATCATCTCTGATACTCCAGTCGCATCCATGCTGCAGTCATCTATCTAGAATGTGACTAGAGTATATCAATCTATCATCATTATATAATTTCCTGTTTGTCTTTGCACTGGAAGGAAAAACAAAAAATGTTGTTTATCATACGGTTTTGGAATAAGGCGTTGCAGATAAAGTACTTATTTTGTGATTTTTCATAATAAAATGACTTGTGATATGTATGTGCATATGTGCTGAATATTTTTTGTTAACCCTTTCTATTTTGTGTTATCAGAAAGTAGTTATTTACTATCGTGGCCAGTGCTGGAAGCTATAGTTAGTTCCTATTCAATCTCCATCTAATTTAGTCACTAAATAATAAGATAAAAATCTTAATTTCTTACCATTATCCATAATCCATTCAATCTTTTCTGAACCACAAAACTAAAAGTTGTGAAATGTGTTCGATGTCTGACCTACATATACATCTGATCCGGGTGTTAATAATAAAAGAGAAGGGCAGGGAAACATCTCATTAATATGAAAATGGCAGGTAAGATGCAGTTAAGGAAGTGCCACGCTTATAAGGTTCAACAAGGCAGAGGGGAAGGTCAAGTACAACGCGAGAAATCCTCATCAGGTAAGTGTATCACCTCGTATTATTATATAGCACGCTCAATTTCTATTATAGACCCTCCATGTGTAGTATTGTATTCTCATTGGGAATTCCTGGGATGAACTTCCTTAATACTCGAAAAACACAGACACTTGCGATAAAACCTGCAATCTTTAGCAATTAGGAAGCATTTGATATGAGTGTCTCATGAACTCTTTGTGGTTTTGCCTTAATACTACAACTATTTTCATATGTTTTGTGCCTCCATATAAAATCAGATGAATGTGGGGTGCTGTAGGACCCCATAGCAGGACCTAGGAGATGGAACAGAATCTGGAACCTAGGAGATCAGGACAGCACAAGTATATAGTCTAATACTTCCAGTAGGTCACTGAATTGAAGTTAGAAGTTTAACCTAAAAGTGAATGAAGTGAAGTGTAACCCTGGTTCCCAAAGAATTGCCCTGTAATATTCAGTACTTACTCTGAAATAATAAAAAGTATGTATATAATTCAATAGAAAGTATGTGTCTACAAAAAATGACCATGTAACCTTCGGCAAAATAATATTACCTTATTATAATGTTAAAGGGGCCGGCAAAGCAGCCTCTCACACATATACTGCTTGAGTTGCTATACATTAATCTTATACTTGTGCTTTGAATACATGTTTTACTGTCTCTGGACTTTGTTTTGTTTGAATAAGAAATGTGTGTTTTACTTTTTTCAGATTCTTTTTTTATGTGTGTGTGTGTGGGGGGGGGGAGGGGGTGTAATTTAATCCGGCTCTTTTTCTTTGTGATTTGATGCCCAGGAATGCTGACTTTTTACCTTTGTTTTCCATTATTGCATTCCAAAAATGATAACTTTTCCTTATTTTGGAGTGACAATATCTTGGTTGACTCAATAATTTTAACTTTTTAGGAGGCAGCACACATATGGGATTTATCCCCTAGGTACAACTCAGAAGGGAACAGGTTAACAAGCAGTAGTAGACAATTAGTAGACAATTAAACAATTAGTGTCTTGGCTGACTCCACCTATATAAGGCCGGAGCACACACACATGGTATATAGCAATAACGTTTCATCATTTAAGGGCGGGAAAGTTGTGCTGCCTCACGGACTAAAAGAAATGGAAATTTCGGTAAGCAAATTTCCTCCTTCTTTTTCGTCCATTCGGCAGCACACATATGGGAGGTAGCAAGCAGTACTTATGGGGAGGGATCTTAGTCACCTGCTGAAGCACTGCCTTGTGTAAGGCTGAAGCCTTAGGAGGCAGAGAAGTCCATCCTGCAGAGATTTATAGACGAGGATGGAGAGGACCACGTGGCTGCTCTGTAGAACTGATAGACGTGACAGAGCTCAGCTAAAGAAGCTGATGTAGAGTCGGCTCTCAGCTGGTCTGGAGCTTCATGACCAGAGAGCATCTCATGGAGTCAATGATCCGGGTGGAAAATTTGCCCCCTTATAAAAGTTCTTTGAAAATGTATTCTTTAAAAGAATTGTTCTGAAGACTGTAGAAATGGTTGGATGAAGGCTGAGCAGGAAAGTAACATGATGCTTTTTGGCAGAATGTTAAGGTAGGGATCCTTGAAGGACATTGTTTGGAGTTCTGCAGTCCTCCTGGACGATGTCGTGGCCATCAAACATGAACATGATAGGCTGGCTGGAGGATTCTTCTGGCCTTAGGCTTTTAGTGCAGCCAGAAGATATATCCTTTGTGAGTAGGCGCCCTGGACCTCCACTCAGCGCCGGCCAGGATGTGTCATGTGACGTCACATGTCTTCATGCAGGAAGAAGATAGGACGGCCCGCTGCCTGGACACACAGGTGGAGCCAGGTGCGGCAGGCTTAGGGACGGGCAGCCCTCTCAGCATTGCGGCTGCAGCAGCTATGGTCAATAGGGCCAGGCCCACCTAGGTGCACGACGTGCATAAATTATGATTCGCCCATGGGTCCTGGGCTGGCCATTAGCATCACTGCTACGGTTGGTACAGCGATAGTAACGCCACTGATAGCGAGGATTCTGGATATCAGAAATATGACTAAGGATATCAATGTCAACATCTGAAGATTTGCCTCTTCTTAGGGCAGGGTTTTGCATTCTCTTGTAAGTTGGGACTTCAGAACCTCTTGAAAGTAAATGACTTATGTAGGCAGCAGCACATTGTGATTGCTGAAAACGAGGTATACGTGTTAGAATAATAACTTAGAAGTATTGTAACGCTGGTCTGATTGGCTCACAGCTCCCGATGAATAGAGGACAATATCTTCTTGAGTGTTCCATGACTTATGATCCTCATCATCTCCTACATGGGACCCCAGCCTCAGAAAGACGTATCCCTCTGGCTAATGTGCGAGGATGAAGAATCCGGCATTTCCTTGCCATGAATTATTGGGACGGGTTCCTTCACTTTAGATATGGGCTTTGCTCATTGAACCACATCTATGGTACTCTGGAACATTACTCTTCTTCAAATTTGAAGTTGAAGATTCAGAAGTTCCATGGAAATAACCAGTCCTCCAGGTATGGAACCTTTAAGGACGTGACTGGCAATGCAGTGGGCAGGAGTCTGATCCGTTCTCCCGCTGTGGATGGGAATATGAAGATCTGATAGGATAGTTGAGCCGCGCAGTGATACCGCTGAGGCAGAGATATACAACTAGCAGATTGCTGCTCAGGATCTGTCAGGTGGGAAGGTTACAAAGTATTCGATGTATTGTTGAGGACACCAGGCCTCTGATATAGACTTTGGCCAATCTGAAGAGAAGGACCTCCTTCTTATTGTTGATATTACACCAGGCCAGATGCACTAACTCCCACGGTTTTGAGTTAAGTGGCTTTTTACCCACTCATGGAAGATGTTGCCCGTGTCTGAACCAACCCTGTGTACTAAGTCGATGTGATGGAACGACAAACTCTTCCTGCTGTTCCTGGATTTTTGAGTCTTTATATCTTGAAAATGACAGGGCCTGCAGCCTGGATCTTGCCTGACTGTGCAATAAATACTTTAGACTGGCAACAAAACATTGAAAATTCAAATAATCCTTTTGGTGGAGCCTCCTTATTCCAGAGCTTTGTCCATACAGCTCTTCTTACCACGACCAAAGCAACCAGGACTTCAGAGGAATCCTTAATGCTGGTAATAGAAGCATCAGATAGCTATTCTGACAGATTACATGGCCAGTGGTGGCACAGAGTAGGATTTCATCCCTTGGTCACTGGACCTCTAATGCCGTTATCAGGTGTGGTCCATCCACACTGAAAATATATAGACAGGACTGGGTGAGTAGGGAAGACGTCATCATCAGTGACTGGAAAGTAGAATCATCCTTTCCCTGGTGTTTCCCTTCAGGATCTTTAGTGGATTCCACTGGTGGTTACATTCTCCTTCCTCAGAAGGAAGATCTGGTCTGGGGCATCAGATTTAATCTCTGAGATTTAATATTCCTATAGACAAGAATCTGCAATAGAGAATGATGTCTGGAGATGATCCATGATAAGAAGGCTTGGGCCTGGGATCTGTGTGGATCTCTGGATCTGTATCCTGGGGTAACACAGGAGAATAGATAGAAGACTCATTCTCAATAGGCAATGGGTGAGGACTAGAGATGAGCGAGCACTAAAATGCTCGGGTGCTCGTTACTCGAGCCGAACATTTCCAGATGCTCGAGTGCTCGTTTCGAGTAACGAGCCCCATTGAAGTCAATGGGAGACCCGAGCATTTTTCAAAGGGACCATGGTTCAGGAATAAAATGTGTTATTTAATTGAAAAATAATGTCTTCTGATAATTTGCAAACATCTGCGATCTATTCTTCACTGTTCCGCGCGTATATTATCTCCCGACAAGTTAGCAGATGTAAAGAACAGTGAAGAATAGAATAAAAACAGTGAACACAGTGAACACATAACAACGATTTC
The DNA here is from genome assembly GCA_019512145.1 of Engystomops pustulosus. Classification (NCBI taxonomy): domain Eukaryota; kingdom Metazoa; phylum Chordata; class Amphibia; order Anura; family Leptodactylidae; genus Engystomops; species Engystomops pustulosus. The sequence continues at coordinate 2,935,356 of CM033650.1, read as the reverse complement.
ATTGCTCCAGCCCATAGCCAATCCGGGCTGAGCGTACCCAGCTAGTATAGTAACAACGATTTCATTGCTCCAGCCCATAGCCAATCCGGGCTGAGCGTACCCAGCTAGTATAGTAACAACGATTTCATTGCTCCAGCCCATAGCCAATCAAAGCTGAGCGTACCTCAGGCCCTCAGAATCTGAACAAGTGAGCAGTAACCGGCAAAAACCCTGCCAAAAGCGGGAAATATAGACTTCCCGATTAACCACTTAAGTACCACCACATAAAACAATAACCCATGAATAAAAAGTAATATAAGGGGCTATGTCACCATGCGTCCCCTTCACAAATGTTCCAGGGGGCCCTAAACAAAAAACCTTGCAAATCCCAATAATCCTTTTGGTGGAGCGTCCTTATTCCAGAGCTTTGTCCATACAGATCTTCTTACCACGACCAAAGCCACCAGGACTTCAGAGGAATCCTTAATGCTGGTAATACAAGCATCAGATAGCTATTGTGACAGGTCACATGGCCAGTGGTGGCACAGAGTAGGATTTCATCCCTCGGTCACTGGACCTCTAATGCCGTTATCAGGTGTGGTCCATCCACGCTGAGAATATATAGACAGGACTGGGTGAGTAGGGAAGACGTCATCATCAGTGACTGGAGAGTAGAATCATCCTTTCCCTGTTGTTTCCCTTCAGGATCTTTAGTGGATTCCACTGGTGGTTACATTCTCCTTCCTCAGAAGGAAGATCTGGTCTGGGGCATCAGATCTAATCTCTGAGATGTAATATTCCTATAGACAAGAATCTGCAATAGAGAATGATGTCTGGAGATGATCCATGATAAGAAGGCTTGGGCCTGGGATCTGTGTGGATCTCTGGATCTGTATCCTGGGGTAACACAGGAGAATAGATATAAGACAATGGGTGAGGACATAACCTCGGCCTAGTTTTCCTCCTCTTTCCACCTCTCATAGGGGTCTGTGACAGCCGCTCAGGAGAGGACACATTAGTATGAGGTAAAGATGTGTACAGACAAGCCATATGCAGCCGACATCACTGTATGAGGAGTTCTGCTGCCGATATATGAGAGGATCACTCTCCAATGCCATTCATCTAGAGCAGACTATGGAGAACATACATAGAAGCAGAACCTAGAGATTCTGGTATCAGTCTGCTGTGTATCATTATTACAGTATGTCACTATGTATACAGATCATAGATACCAGACAGAGGATGTGGGTACAGTGTATAACACACAGGCCATGCTCATTACTTACCGGAGGCCGAGTGCATGCTCATCACATACCAGAGGCTGAGTACATGCTCATCACTTACCAGAGGCCGAGTACATGCTCATCACATACCAGAGGCCGAGCGCATGCTCATCACATACCGGAGGCCGAGCGCATGCTCATCACATACCGGAGGCCGAGCGCATGCTCATCACTTACCAGAGGCCGAGCGCATGCTCATCACATACCGGAGGCCGAGCGCATGCTCATCACTTACCGGAGGCCGAGCGCATGCTCATCACATACCGGAGGCCGAGCGCATGCTCATCACATACCGGAGGCCGAGCGCATGCTCATCACATACCGGAGGCCGAGCACATGCTCATCACATACCAGAGGCCGAGCACATGCTCATCACATACCAGAGGCCGAGCACATGCTCATCACATACCAGAGGCCGAGAGGAGAAATTGCAGAAATTGCGCAACGCCATTTCAGAGTGCTTGGGTGCCAAGAAGCTGCTGCTGCGTCAGGTGCAATCACTGTTAGGTCTGTTAGTTTTTGCCTGCCGTATCATGCCCATGGGTCGGGTCTTTTCCCGCCGGTTGTCGCTGGCAACTGTGGGGGCGAGTTCTCCTCATCATAGGGTTCGTATTACCAGACAGATTAAGGATGATATGCGGGTATGGGAGTTATTCCTGGCCGAGTACAACGGGCACACTTGCTGGCGTTCTTCTATGGAATCTAGCCCGGATCTCCATTTGTTTACGGACGCCTCGGGAGGACTGGGTTTTGGCGCTATTTTTGGTTCGGCGTGGTACGCGGACGCGTGGCCCTCTTCCTGGCGCGATCGGGGTTGGTGCGGTAATCTCACCCTTCTAGAACTCTTTCCCATCGTTGTGGCAGTTGAATTGTGGGGGGCCTCCATGTCTGCTAAATCTATCGTGTTTTGGACCGATAATTTGAGTGTAGTGCATGCGATTAATAATCTTTCTTCTTCCTCCCCTCCAGTTTTGGTGTTGCTGCGTAGGCTGGTGCTCCGTTGCCTTCAGCACAATGTTTCCTTTAGGGCCCGCCATGTCCCTGGGGTGGATAATACAGCGGCTGATGCTCTATCTCGTTTTCGTTGGCAGGTTTTTCGGGATCTGTGTCCGTCGGCAGAATTGCAGGGGACCCCCTGTCCGGGTTCCCTTTGGACCGCGATGGAGGCCAGCTCGTCCCGCTCGTGAGGTCGTCGGTGGCCCCTTTAACGTGGACGGCGTATGGTTTTGAAAGGTTGGAAGAAAGGTTCCCAGCGGTACGATTCTCGGCGCCCGGTCCATAGGAGACCTGAGCATTCAGCAGGTAGACATTATACCAATGCATTCAGCAGTAATACATAGGAGACCTGAGCATTCCTCTTACCTTGTCTTGCAGAGGGCAGAGGTTATCTGGCAGCTGAGACCTGCTGTGAGGTTGCATATGACTGCAACAGGTGAATGCAAATTGAAAATGCACCAATACATAGCAATGGCCGACACATGTGCACAAGAAACACCAGAATGTCCAGGACAGGACGCAGGCCAACCGGGATGTTGACAGTCTATATCCCGGGAGCCGACAGTCTATATCCCGGGAGCCGACAGTCTATATCCCGGGAGCCGACAGTCTATATCCCGGGAGCTACATAGGGCAGTATTATAGTAGTTATATTCCTGTACATAGGGGGCAGTATTATTGTAGTTATATTCTTGTACATAGGGGGCAGTATTATAGTAGTTATGTTCTTGTACATAGGGGCAGTATTATAGTAGGTATATTCTTGTACATAGGGGCAGTATTATAGTAGTTATATTCTTGTACATAGGGGGCAGTATTATAGTAGTTTTATTCTTGTACATAGGGGGCAGTATTATAGTAGTTACATTCTTGTACATAGGGGGCAGTATTATAGTAGTTTTATTTTTGTACATAGGGGGCAGTATTATAGTAGTTATATTCTTGTACATAGGAGGCAGTATTATAGAAGTTACATTCTTGTTACCTTGTGTAGTAGGGTGTTTTTTGTGTAAATATAAGACAGTATTAAGTTGTGTTCTTTTTTTTAAAAAAAAAGAAGCATTATTCCTCTATAAAGGAGGCAGTATGAGTCTTTCTCTGTTCTGTACTTGTTGATTTACACCATCTATAAACAGTTTGTGTGGAGTTTAGTTACTCCACCCACATCACATGATCACACCTACATGTTTTGGCCCCACCCTCAGAATAGGGCCACTTTTACAGTTTTTTTCTAGGGCCACTTTAAATTCCCAGTCCACCCCTGGTCACACCCCAGGGAGATGACGACATATGAGGCTGCAGTCACACGTGCTGTTAAGGGTGAGGTCACATGTTACGTTTTGGTTGCGTTTTCAAAGACATAAAAGCAGCTGAGAAGAGGTCATTTCCCTAATTACATTACTGTTAACATTTGCATTTCCAAAGCGCACTTGCTAACACACTATTAACGCATGCATTAATATTGTGTTTTGTAAGCGCAAATGTTAATATTAATGTAATTAGGCAAATCATCTCTTCTCAGCTGCTGTAATGTCTTTCAAAACGGAATAACTAAAAAAAATTTTTTTTTTAAATGCTAATGTATGAATTTTAAAAAAACTGAATAATGTGCAATAAGTCGCAAAATTAAGCAGTAAAAGTGATACATAAATGAAAATTCGCACGGAACATCTGGAAAATAAAGATACAGAAGGCACAAGGTGCAGACCAAGGTGTACTTGAAAAACGACAGCAAAAGTCGCAGTGGAAATTCACAAAAACTACAAAATTCGCAAAAGCTACAAAAGTCACAAAAATTAGACAATTTAACTAACAGAAATAAAGATACATGTCCCCCAATGAAATACTAAGTTCTACTGCCTCACCTTATCAATTAGACAGAGTCTGCCCTGCTATGTCCCCTCCTCCCCCAGGATCCAGAACTTATCTTGTTTGTAGAGCAGCTACTGCTATGTCCCCTCCTCCCCCAGGATCCAGAACTTATCTTGTTTGTAAGCAGTCTACTGCTGTGTCCCCTCCTCTCCCCCAGGATCCAGAATTTCTTGTTGTAGAGCAGCTATCTGCTTGTCCCTCCTCCCCCAGGATCCAGAACTATCTTGTTTGTAGAGCAGCTACTGCTATGTCCCCTCCTCCCCCAGGATCCAGAACTTATCTTGTTTGTAGAGCAGCTACTGCTGTGTCCCCTCCTCCCCCAGGATCCAGAACTTATCTTGTTTGTAGAGCAGCTGCTGCTATGTCCCCTCCTCCCCCAGGATCCAGAACTTATCTTGTTTGTACAGCAGCAGCTGCTATGTCCCCTCCTCCCCCAGGATCCAGAACTTATCTTGTTTGTAGAGCAGCTACTGCTGTGTCCTCTCCACGCTGTGTAGAAGCATGGCTGGACTGTATAGTGCCTGTGTCTGTGCCTGTGCCTCCCCCTTCTCCTGCAATGCAAAATAAGCCAGAGGGAATTGTCCGACCATAGTGTAAAAATTTATGGTGATTCCCAACCAAAACTGTGTACACCAGGACTTACAGACGACCCCTAGTTACAAGCGGACCTCTGGATGTTGGTAATTTACTGTACTTTATCCTTAGACTACAATAATCAGCTGTAACAGTTATCACAGGCGTCTGTAATGAAGCTTTAGTGTTAATCCTGATTCTTATGACATCCCAACATTTTTAAAATCCAATTGTCACAGAGACCAAAAAAGTTCTGGCTGGGGTTACAATGATAAAATATACAGTTCCGACTTACATACAAATTCCACTTAAGAACAAACCTACAGACCCTATCTTGTATGTAACCTGGGGACTGCCTGTAATAAGCTTCTACCCTCTATGTACAGGATAATCACAGGGTCTTACATCCAGAACCTCTGAATTGGGGACTGTAAGACTGGGACTTCTGGAAGAGGTGTGCACCTTGAGGCTTTGTGGCAACCTGGAAGTGCCAAACAGTTAAACAGAGGACAAGTTTCTCCTGCGCTCTGCTGAGTTCTATGGTTGCTTAGGTGACAAGAGTTAAGAGTAGCTTTGTTTTTCGTAGATGTCAGACAATTGTCCTTCATCAACATGATGTATGTCAAAGTAAAAATCCCTTAAATTTTTTTCTGCCTCTCACCCCGGAGCTCCTTTTTAATATATTCCTAATAAATCTCCCCCTGACTAATCACCAGTCCAAAAAACTACGCCAATGATCTTCATCTTGTCCATCATTCACAATCCATTCAATCTTCTCTGCACCACGAAGCGGAAGGTTGTGAAACCGGTTGTCTTCCCTATTTCTACATCGGTTCAGGTTGTAAAAATATGAAAAGCTGTAAAGGGAAACATCTAATTAATATGACAAAGACAGGAAAGGTGCCATTAAGGAGGTGCCGAGCTTATAAGGTGAGATAAGGGGGACGGTCAAGTACAACGAGAGAGATCCTCATCAGGTAAGTATCACCTCGTATTATTATAGACGCTATATGTGTAGTACAGGCAGTCCCCGGGTTACATACAAGATAAGGTCTGTAGGTTTGTTCTTAAGTTGAATTTGTATGTAAGTCGGAACTGTATATTTTACCATTGTAATCCCAGCCAGAACTTTTTTGGTCTCTGTGACAATTGGATTTTAAAAATGGTGGATTGTCATAAGAACCAGGAGTAACACTAAATCTTCATTACAGACGCCTGTGATAACTGTTACAGCTGATTATTGTAGCCTAGGACTAAAGTACAATAAATCACCAATATCCAGAGGTTCGTTTATAACTAGGGGTTGTATGTAAGTCGAGTGTTCTTAAGTAGGGGACTGCCTGTATTGTAAAAATAGGTAAAGGATTGGGGCTACTCAACGGATATCATTCCATCCAATGGGAGTATCCAACCCCTATTCCATCCAATAGGGCGCCAAAAATTGAGACACTACGCATAAGAAAGCAAAAAAGAAGAGAAGATTTTGACTTTGATACATTTTTTACTTTTACATTTTGTATTCCTTTCATGATTAAGAATTTTCTGAGAAACATTGTTGAAGTATTTGTGACTTAAACAGTGTGAACACTGCACAATCACACAATTTTTTCAGGGACCTCTTTTACCAACCAGTGTATATAGCCATACTCATAGGTACCCGCATATACTCGAGTATAAGCCGACCCGAGTATAAGCCGAGGTCTCTAATTTTAACCAGAAAACCTGGCAAAACCTATATTTTTTTGCTCGAGTATAAGCCGAGTTCGGGTTTTAAGCACATTTTTTGTGCTGAAAAACTAGGCTTATACTCGAGTATATATGGTATGTTGCTAGTGATTGTCTTAGGTGTACTATTAGGTGTATTAGTTTGATATATATATTATTTTGATATATGCATATGTGATTGGTAGGGGTTGGATATTGGACCTCTAGTACATTAATATTTTAACAAAACTCTTTTTTTTATTGAAAAACATATTCGGTGTATTTTATTTGCACTTATAATTGCGTTTGCCTTAAAGTGGTTCTCTGGACACTATGTAATGTGCAGTATAGTATTCTCATTGAGAAGTCCACGGATGAGCTGCCTTAATACTAAAAAAAACCCAGACATGTCTGATAAAATCCAAAATCGTGAGATCCGAACTCCTCAGCAATTAGGAAGCAGTTGGTACAATAAGCAACGACCTCAGGTATCAGTTTCTCATGTTGTTTTGCCTTATTAGTACATGGATTTCTATATTTAAAATTAGAAGAATGTGGGGTAGTGGAGGACCCCATAGCAGGACCTAGGAGTTGGACCTCTATTAGAAGAGTACAAACGTTTTCTCATTTTCTACATGAGTAGAAATTATAGTAGAAATAATTAGTAATAGTAATAAATAAATAGTAGTAATAATAAATAGTAGTAATAATAGTAGTAATAATAAATAGTAGTAATAATTAATTGTAGTAATAATTCGATAAGCATAAGTATGGTATAAATCTTCTATAATAACAGAAGTTCCAATGAGTTACACAATTCATTTTGGAGATACATTGGTGCGTGGGAGGAGCCAGAACATGTCTTCTGTTAATTTTAAGAGCTTGGCAAACCAGTTTCATGGCGTTTTTCAAACTTTATGGATTTCTCATTGTTATTATGCTGACTGGCAAATACATATTTGTATTTATAGGAACAATTTATCTGAGCAGTCACCTCCAGAAGAGCTGGAATTTTGGGCAACTTCCAGTTACACCCTATAGACACAGTTACATTCCAGCAGGACGTGACATAATTCTATTCTACATTCTATATAAATCTGATTAACTCCAAAGTGCAGCTAAATCAGCTCCGGTTTTAGGGCAAATAAAATTGGTAGAAGAAAGAAAGTCCAAACTTTTCATCTCATAGGAACATTTGGATTTGGTGGATTTGTACCTTAAAGCCGCTCCATCCACTGTAACGCTCACCACCCCAGGAAATTCTCTGTGCACACAGGCTACAAGCTCACAGCCGTGTGTACAAATGGTCCACAAATAGGGAAAGGTTTTGGCCAGTTTTAGGAGGACAAACAAAAGTGTCTATACAATAGAGCAGCAGGTGCAAAATATTATTTAACTTTGTAGTGCGACCAACTTAGAAAATTGTCTGTGCATGAGTAGCGAAGATTATGGATGAAGGATGAGTTGACTCCAAGGTTTCCATATGGATGGTTAGTGCCAGTTGTTGATTGCCCAGGTCACTCCAGTTTTTTCCAAACCTTGTATCCTTGTAATGTTTCTAAGAATAGTCATATTTACTGAGGTTTTCCCACCCCAGGTATCTCAAACATATCTAGGACATGTCATAGAAATCTGATCGACAAAAGTCCCCGATTTCCAACTTACGACCAGGCAGAATGGAGAGGTGGTCACACATTGGAGTTTTTGGGGGACACGCATACAAACTCGGCTTCTTTTGTTGAATCCCCATTCTAGTCGCTGTGGGATTTAGTTGGGAGGTAAAATAGTATATTTGTAGGTCTGTAGGAATATTGTCTGAGATAAGCTGACGATCTGACATCACATCGGGTTTGCTTGTCATCTATTGCCAAAGAGACAAAAAGACAAATAAAGATGATTCAAATATTCTTCCTAAAACACCCCTACACTTCTCTACAGGTTTGTGTGTGATATTGTAGCTCAGGTCCATTCATTTCAACAATGTACAATGTGAATTTTCAATCCCAGACTGTTGTGGGCATGTCTCACAAATCATTCCATCCATAAAGTCTCAAAAAATCAGTTTTAAAAATTTTGGAAACCCCCTTTCACCATAGAACAGAATTCACATTACAGACTGTCCCCGGGTTACGTACAAGATAGGTTCCATAGGTTTGTTCTTAAGTTGAATTTGTATGTTAGTTGAAACTGTATATTTTATAATTGTAGATCCATTTTTTTATGTCCCAGTGACAATTGGAGTTTCAAAACTTTTTTGCTGTAATGAGACCAAGAATTATCAATAAAGCTTCATTACAGACACCTTACATCTGATTATTGCAGCCTGGGACTATAGTAACATCCAGAGAGGTTACCAGAGGTCACAGTGGGAAGAGGGATCCGTCTTTAACTAGGGGTCGTCTGTATGTCGGGTTTCCTTAAGTAGGGGACCAGCTCTACAACATTTTCATCAAAGCTTCATACATTTTGATCAATACAACTAACACTGAAATTCTCTCCTTACAGACTAAAATGGTCTTAGCTTCAATCAACCACAAGCATGTATACATAGTCATCCTTGTGTTCTACGTGTTCCTCCTATCGTTTGTATGGCACCGTCAGAACCTCTCCCCAGGAGTGTTGTCACATATTCAAAAGTTGATTTGTCAAGAAAAAGAGACCACAAACACGACGGAAATAAAAACCAACATGGTGTCACATCTCCCCACATCCCAACCAAGTACGGCCAAGTCCACTCAACGTCCCACCACGTCCACCTTACGGCCTACAACTTCCACCTCAAACAATGTGGAGGAGATAGTTGTCCTCATTTGGAAATGGCCATGGGGTTATGTATCCCCATTAGATAAGTGCCCAGAATATGGAATATTGGGGTGTAAGTTGACATTAGACAGGCGTCTGTATAATGTTTCTGATGCCGTCCTTATTCACCATGTAGATATTATGTATAACAAAAGCACTTTACCTCAAGATCCAAAACCTCATTTTCAACGTTGGATCTGTGGAAATGTGGAGCCACACACGGATTATCAAGAACCGAATGTTTAGATAACTTATTTAACATGACCACTGGACCTTCCGAAAAGATTCTGATATATTTTCTCCATATGGTCAGATGGAGCCATTAAAGCAGAGGCTTCAGAACTTCACCATTCCACAAAATCCAAACTGGTTGCTTGGGTGGTCAGTCAGTGGTACCCTGGAGCCCCCCCATTGCTTATTATGAGGTGTCAGTAAGAAACACATCTCTATTGATGTCTATGGAGCGAAAACATAAGAAACTAAGCGGGGGGATTTCCATGCACCATCACAAATATAAGTTCTACTTGGCCTTCGAGAATTCAGTCTACAAGGATTATATCCACGAGAAGTGTATGGTCCAAGTGCTTTGGTACATGGACGGTTCCAGTTGTGTTGGGAACATCTCGGGAGAACTATGAACGTTTTCTACCTGGAGACGCCTTCCTTCATTCATGTAAATGATTTTCCAAGTCCCAAGGAACTTGCTGCTTATCTTCTAGAGTTGGACAAGGACGATGAGAAGTATAGGAAATTATCAACTGGAGACATCAGTACCGTGTCTTCTAAATAAAGGTCCCACTATCCATACTGCAGAATATGTAAAGTAATCAGAGAAAATCCGTGTATCGGGTCATTCACAGTGTGGACAAGTGGTTCCTACAAGATGTGTGTAATTTTGGATCTGGAAGCTGGCTGGAAGATGTATGGCTGGTGTCACTAGGTGAACATGGACATATGTACTGGTATCTTCTGTACCAATGTAGACAATTAACCTGTCCAAAAGCTGGTAACGCCATGGTAAACCTCATACAAGGTTGGCGTTGTCCATTATGATCAAAAGTAAACTAATTATATGGCCACCTTCAGAAGATGTTATGAGATGGATGTGCTGATGGGCCATAACTAAAGTATAAAGGGCTCCATCAAGCCCCTCCCTCTTGGTGACAATATTAGAAGTCCTATCTGAAGGCGGCATGTTATAGAGAAGATGAGCTGAGCAGAGATAATTACAAGTGTCCTATCTACAGGCAACATGTATAGAGGCAGGAGGGGGAGCACATAATACATAGTATCCTTTCTACAGATCCGGAGAAGGTAATCAAATCTCACACAGTGCCAAACCTCAGCCTGCATGTTGGAGACAGGAGGGGTTGAAAAGATTGTATTTGTGTTATCCACAGGCAGCATGTTAGAAAGTGGTGGAGCTGAGCACAGGACAAGTTGGCTCTGTGCTTTACTGAATTTATGGTGGCCCAGGGCACTTACCAAGGTAGTGTATAGGCAGTTTAAGAGGACAATTGACCCCCCTCTGCATGATGTCAAAGTAAAAAATCCAGATCTGCATCATCTATCTAATAATTAACAATAATAATTCTGTATTTATTAATAATCCTTTATATAGTGCACACAGATTACGCAGCGCTGCACAGAGCTTTCCAAATCTGTCCCCATGGGACTCATAATATAATCAACCTACCAGTATGTTATGGACTGTGAGAGGTAAACCGGAGGACCCAGAGGAAACCACAGCAAACAAGGAGAGAACATACAAACTCTTGCAAATGTTGACCCTTGGACTTGAACCCAGGTCTCAGTGCTGCAAGGCTGTAATGCTAACCAGTAGCCACCATGCTGCCCTATCTACCAATATCTCAGATGCCTACAGAACTGGCTGTGACTGGGTCAATCTGCACTATAAGGCAGTTAATGTGTGCGGTAATATGTTTTATTTTTCTACGGCATACATCATAGTAATACTCCAGTGCACATACAGAGCGAAATCTATTTTTGCCATTATAAAACTCCGATACATTCAGAGCTGCATAATCTTATATAATCCAGATGAAAGCAGCTGTGGATGTGACTGGAGCATCAGTCTGCCATTAGGTCATCTCGATACTCCAATCATATCCAGTGCTGCAATCATCTATCTAGAATGTGATGAGGTATATAATTCTGCCATTACATCATCTGATACTAAAGTCACATCCAGTACTGCATCATCTATCTAGAATGTAACTGGAGTATAATCAATGTGCCTTATATCATTTGGTACTCCAGCCGCCTCAAGTACTGCAATCATCTATCCAGAATGTGACTAAGGTATATCAATATGCCATTATATCATCCCTGATACTTAAGTCACATAAAATCTGCAATGTTAATCTAGAATGTGAATGGTGTAATCCATCTGCCATTATATCATTCTGATACTCCAGTCACACCCTGTGCGCAATCATTCTATTACAATAAAACTGGAGTATATCAAATCTTTCATTATTTCATCTCTGATAATCCAGTCACATCCAGTGCTGCAATCTTCTATCTAGAATGTGACGGAGTATATCAACCTGCTATTAAATATCTCTGATACTCACGCACATCCAGTCGCAATCATCTATCTAATATTGACTGAGGCATATCAATATGCCATTATATCATCCCTGATACTTCAGTCACAGTGAAAGTGGCGATCATTATATTAGAATGTGACTGGAGTATATAAATCTTCATTATATCATCTCTGATACTCAGTCACATGAAGTGCTGCAGTCATCTATCTAGAATGTGACTGGAGTATATCAATCTTCCATTATATCATCTCTGATACTCCAGTCACATCCATCCTGCAATACATATCTAGAATGTGACTGGAGTATATCAATCTGCCATTTATATATACATTTCCTGTTGTTTGTGCACTGGAAGGAAAACAAAGAAGAATGTTGTTTATGAAACGGCTCTGGAATAAGTTGCATATAAAGTACATCACATTACCGAATTATTAAGCTAATCGTGTGCGTTGTATATCTGTGGTGTTGAATATAAAATAGGAAATCCTTCTTTATTTTGTTGATATTTTTTTTTAATAAAAAATCCTCTTTGACTTGTGATCTTTATGTGCCAAAATTTTTTGTTAACCATTCTATAATTCTATTATTCTACAAACCCCATTAATTTCTCCATAATCCATTCAATTCTCTGAACCACAAAACTGAATATGTGTGTAATCTGTTAGAGTCTGACCTAACAGTACATCTGATCCGGGTGATAATAAAAGAGAAGGGCAGGGAAACATTCATTAATATATACAATAACAAGCAATTCCGTGCCTAAGGAGTAGGTCACGCTTATAAGGTTTCAACAGGCAGAGAGGAAGGTCAGAGAATTTCTATTATCATTTGATGTTATGTGCGATTGAGAATTCCAGGGATGAACGACTCCTATACTAAAAGAAAAACACCAGGCAACATGTGATAAAACCTCAAATCTTCAATCTGGCACTCGTTAGTAATAGGAAGCATTGATATCACCATAAGCAGGGTGTGTAGAGTGTGTTAATGGCGTTTTTGTGGTTTTTGCCTAATACTGCACTCCATTTCATATTTTGTTGTGCCTCTAATCTAAAACCAAAATAAGTGGGGTAGCTGTAGGAACCCATAGCTGGACCTAGGAAAGTGATGCTGAACACTTTTAGTGACCGGTCAGTGGCCAAAGCTAACAACCAAATCCACTTTTACCGTGAAGTGCCAACATGGCATTTTAAGCAGTAACTTATGTTTCCGTTTCTTCCACATCTTCAATCGTATCGCCCCCTGGAGGACACTCCTAATCGGCAAGGAACTTGCTGCTTATCTTCTAGAGTTGGACAAGGACGATGAGAAGTATAGGAAGTATTTCAACTGGAGACATCAGTACCGTGTCCTTCTAAATAAAGGTCCCACATATCAATACTGCAGAATATGTAAAGTAATCAGAGAAAATCCAGTGTATCGGGTCATTCACAGTGTGGACAAGTGGTTCCTACAAGATGTGTAATTTTGGATCTGGAAGCTGGCTGGAAGATGTATGGCTGGTGTCACTAGGTGAACATGGACATATGTACTGGTATCTTCTGCTACCAATGTAGACAATGTAACCTGTCCAAAAGCTGGTAACTGCCATTGGTAAACCTCATACAATGGTTGGCGTTGTCCATTATGATCAAAAGTAAACTAATTTATATGGCCACCTTCAGAAGATGTTATGAGATGGATGTGCTGATGGGCATAACTAAAGTATAAAGGGCTCCATCAAGGCCCCTCCCTCTTGTTGACAATATTAGAAGTCCTATCTGAAGGCGGCATGTTATAGAGCAAGATGAGCTGAGCAGATAATACATAGTGTCCTATCTACAGGCAACATGTTATAGAGCAGGAGGGGGGAGCACATAATACATAGTATCCTTTCTACAGATCAGGAGAAGGTAATCAAATCTCACACAGTGCCAAACCTCAGGCTGCATGTTATGGAGCAGGAGGGGTTGAAAAGATTGTATTTAGTGTCCTATCCACAGGCAGCATGTTAGAAAGTTGGTGGAGCTGAGCACAGGACAAGTTGGCTCTGTGCTTTACTGAATTTTATGGTGGCCCAGGGCACTTACAATAAGGTAGTATAGGCAGTTTAAGAGGACAATTGACCCCCCTCTGCATGATGTCAAAGTAAAAAATCCAGATCTGCTATCATCTATCTAATAATTAACAATAATAATTCCTCTATTTATTAATAATTCCTTTATATAGTGCACACAGATTACGCAGCGCTGCACAGAGCTTTCCAAATCTGTCCCCAATGGGACTCATAATATAATCAACCTACCAGTATGTTATGGACTGTGAGAGTAAACCGGAGGACCCAGAGGAAACCCACGCAAACAAGGAGAGAACATACAAACTCTTTGCAAATGTTGACCCTTGGACTTGAACCCAGGTCTCCAGTGCTGCAAGGCTGTAATGCTAACCAGTAAGCCACCATGCTGCCCTATCTACCAATCATCTCAGATGCCTACAGAACTGGCTGTGACTGGATCAATCTGCCACTATAAGGCAGTTAATGTGTGCGGTAATATGTTTTTATTTCTACGGCATACATCATAGGTAATACTCCAGTCACATACAGAGCAGAAATCTTATTTTTGCCATTATAAACTCCAGTCACATTCAGAGCTGCAATCATCTTATATCATCTCAGATGAAAGCAGCTGTGGATGTGACTGGAGCATCAGTCTGCCATTAGGTCATCTCTGATACTCCAATCATATCCAGTGCTGCAATCATCTATCTAGAATGTGACTGAGGTATATAATTCTGCCATTACATCATCTGATACTAAAGTCACATCCAGTACTGCAATCATCTATCTAGAATGTAACTGGAGTATATCAATGTGCCATTATATCATCTCTGGTACTCCAGCCGCATCAAGTACTGCAATCATCTATCCAGAATGTGACTAAGGTATATCAATATGCCATTATATCATCCCTGATACTTAAGTCACATAAAATTCTGCAATGTTATATCTAGAATGTGACTGGTGTATATCCATCTGCCATTATATCATCTCTGATACTCCAGTCACACCCTGTGCTGCAATCATCTATCTACAATAAAACTGGAGTATATCAATCTTTCATTATTTCATCTCTGATAATCCAGTCACATCCAGTGCTGCAATCTTCTATCTAGAATGTGACTGGAGTATATCAACCTGCTATTAAATCATCTCTGATACTCCGTCACATCAGTGCTGCAATCATCTATCTAATATTTGACTGAGGCATATCAATATGCCATTATATCATCCCTGATACTTCAGTCACATGAAGTGCTGCTATCATATATTTAGAATGTGACTGAAGTATCAGAGATGATATAATGGAAGATTTATATACTCCAGTCACATTCTAAATATATGATAGCAGCACTTCATGTGACTGAAGTATATAAATCTTCCATTATATCATCTCTGATACTTCAGTCACATGAAGTGCTGCAGTCATCTATCTAGAATGTGACTGGAGTATATCAATCTTCCATTATATCATCTCTGATACTCCAGTCACATCCATCCTGCAATCACATATCTAGAATGTGACTGGAGTATATCAATCTGCCATTATTATATCATTTCCTGTTTGTCTTTGCACTGGAAGGAAAAACGAAGAATGTTGTTTATGAAACGGCTCTGGAATAAGTTGCATATAAAGTACATCACATTACCTGAATTATTAAGCTAATCTGTGTTGTATATCTGTGGTGTTGAATATAAAATAGGAAATCCTTCTATTATTTTGTTATATTTTTTTTTAATTAAAAAATCCGTCTTTGACTTGTGATCTTTATGTGCAAAATATTTTTTGTTAACCCATTCTATAATTCTATATATTCTACAACCCATTAATTTCTCCATAATCCATTCAATCTTCTCTGAACCACAAAACTGAATATTGTGTAATCTGTTAGATGTCTGACCTACAAGTACATCTGATCCGGGTGATAATAATAAAAGAGAAGGGCAGGGAAACATCTCATTAATATGACAATAACAGGCAAGTTGCCATTAAGGAAGTGTCACGCTTATAAGGTTCAACAAGGCAGAGAGGAAGGTCAAGGAATTTCTATTATCTATTGATGTATTGTCATTGAGAATTCCAGGGATGAACGACCTTAATACTAGAAAAACACAGGCACATGTGATAAAATCCTCAAATCTTCAATCTGCACTCTTTAGTAATTAGGAAGCATTTGATACTCACAATAAGCAGGGTGTGAGTGTCTAATGACGTTTTTGTGGTTTTGCCTAATACTGCATCCATTTCAATATTTTTTGTGCCTCTATATAAAACCAAACTAATGTGGGGTACTGTAGGACCCCATAGCTGGACCTAGGAAAGTGATTGCGAACCTTTTAGTGACCGAGTGCCCAAGCTACAACCAAAATCCACTTATTTACCGTGAAGTGCCAACATGGCATTTTAAGCAGTAACTTATTGCTTCCTGTTCTTCCACATCTTTCAATCGTATCGCCCCCTGGAGGACACCAATACGGTTGAAAGAAAGAGGGCAAATTCAGGCTCTCATTGTAGCTTCTCTCCAGGGTTTCACTGTAGAGAAAGAATGAAGGGTCTAGCAGGAGGACCTCAAAAAGATAGTGCAACCCTGTCCACGCCTTCTCACTTCTCCCGCAGTTCCAAAGAACAGCATCTCCTAAGTTCCCTGGGACTGCAGAAAGATTTGGTGGATTTGTTCCTGTCTGGTGAACTCCGTCCTGGGGTGATAACCTGAGTGCCCACAGAAATGGCTCTGATTGTGTCGCACACGATTAGATTGTGTCACAATCATGCCGGATTTCATGCGACACACAATCTTAGTGAATCGCGGCAGCTGTGCAGGATCAACGGACAACGCGCAGGGGATCGCGCAGGGACGGGTAAGTAAATGTGCCCCTATATAGTTGATCATTGCAGCTTTGACCTGAAATAAATTACATTTCCAGCATCCGGAGAGCGTCACCAGAGGTCACAGTGAGCAGAGAGGTCTGTCTGTAACAAGGGGTTGTCTGTAAGTCTGCTGTTCTTAAAGGACATCTATCTCCAGGATCAAGGATTGTAAACCAAGCACACGGACATACTTGTGTGCGCCCCCCTCTGGCAGGATCCACTCTTCTTTTAGCTTCTTATGCCCTTGTTTTTACAAATATTCTTATGCCCTGGCTTTAAAAAATATGCAGATGAGCCTCTCGGGCTCCAGGCTCCATTATTTGCATAATTTTTAAAGCCTTTTTTTCTTAAAAACAAGGGCATAGGAAGCTTAATGAAGAGCAGATCCTACCAGAGGGGGCTCACACCAGTATGTCCGTGTTCTTGGTTTACAATGATCCTGGTGGTCGATGTCCTTTAACTTGGGAACCTCATTTATTAACTTTTTATAGGAGAATTATGAAAAAAAGATTTTTAGGATCATGTTCCTAAGGTCTATTGTGAGGAGCATAGGGGTCAGTGAATGCTCTAGTTCCCCTTCTCTAAAATCATGATCACAAATTGTAAGACCTTTGCAAAGAGCTAGGATTAGGTAAGATCTAGCATTACAGAAGGTCACGTCTTTTCCAAACTTTCTGAAAGAACAGAATTAAGATGATAGTGGTCAGTGATAGCGTGGGAGGGCAAGTTGGTGCCGCAGGGCAGGGTTGGGGGTTCAAAAGCCAGAGCCAATGCACAGACAGCCACCTACAGCGGCGCCAGCGGTGCCACCAAAAGTCCACAAGATTCAGAGCGAGAAGGCGATGGAGGAAAAAGGTAATTGTGCTTTTCAGATAACATTTTGAAAGGCAAGAGTTAGGCATGTTCTTACAGATAATGGGGCACATTTACTAAGGGTCCGTGGAGCGCAGTTTCATCGGGTTTCCGGCGATTTTCATTTTGTGCCGCATTTAATAGGGGATTTTGGCACATGGACCAGATTTTGGCGCATCAGTGTAGGCTTGCACGCGGCACAAATCGGGGGGCGTGCCGTCGGACTATCCGACGGATTCGGACTATACGCAGGATTTAACATTTCGCATTGTGTCACAAGACACGCACTTACAAGCACCTGGAAGAAGAAGGTGAACTCCGGCGGACCTCGGCAGGAAAGCGACGGATGCAGGAACTTGGGCGCACGAGCTACCTAAACCGTGCCGGACTTCATCTTCGTCGGACCGTCCAAATGGGGGATTGCGACAGGACCAGGTAAGTAAATTTGTCCCAATGTCCCTTTGTTGCCTTCTGGTTCAATTCTGGAATAAATCTGTGCACTTAGAAAAGTTGCACTGGTTATGACCACGGTCAGGTATGACCTGTAGTCTGTAATTTATACACCAGGAAAAATTAGTTACAACTACAACCAGATATTAATCAAGAGGACGGAGAGACAGAGAAAGGAGTCACAAAGTCTCGAGGGAGAACAGGGAAACAGATCTGCATTCATACACACCCAGAAACATTAGAGGTGTCGAGAAACACAAGAGATGCTGAGACTTTTGGTGCCAAATTAAGCAATCATACCCATGGATGATAGGAATAAGTGATGGCAAGGCAAAGGCCGGGTAAAGGGGATGATGATGAAGATGATGATGCTATGCAAGGTCATATTCTATAATGGGTCACAGGGAGTGGGTAAGATGAGACGCTACTTGAAAACCAGTTTTATTTTGCCAAATCTTTACTGTGATCTCTCCAGAAAATACAAGAACTTGGAGACATAGGTAACAAATAGCCTCTCCAGTATTTGTGTATGCATCATATATGTAATTCCGCAAGGAACCTGACTTCACAAATTAGCATCCCACACCTTGCTACTCTCCTAGTTCTTCATTATTAACCCATCAATAATCTCCTAAGATTCTCTATGTCTTCAACAACACCAAAGTCACACCCAATATGTACATGAACAAGTCAGACATCACTTCATGTCGACAGATCTAAAAGTGCTGACATCACTTACAAGGGTTGAAGAATTTACTTTTAATTGTATAATTATAGTAGCATAAGGAACCGATTAAACATATAATAAACGTTATTATAAGGAAGTCCAGAGGCGTGGCATGACATGAAGCTAGAAATGTACTGACAGCATAATCCTCATAATATAATCACTTTTGGCTTCCAAACCTGCATTAGATCAGAGGTAGACCTGGTGGTAACCATAGGATTTCATGAAAATCGCACTCTATAACGTCTACAACATGCAGCTCTTCAATGTTCTACATGTCTGAAAACAGTTGACGGTCTGACTACACATTGGGGCTCATTTACTAAGGGTCCGAACGGAGTACTTTCGTCGGGTTTCCCGAATATTTCCAATGTGCACCGAATTGCCCCGGGATTTTGGCACATGCGATTGGATTGTGGCGCAGGCTTTCATGTGACAGAAATAGAGGGCGTGGCCATCGGACAACCCGACGGATTCGGAAAAACAGCGGAATTTAAAAAGCGATTTGTGTCGCAAGATCAAGCACTTACATGCACTAGGAAGAGGAAGGTGAACTCCGGCGGACCTCGGCGCAGCAGCGACACCTGCTGGATATTGGGCGCACGACCTAAGTGAATCCTGGCAGAATCCATGTTGGCCAAAGCATCGCGGGATCGCGACTGGACCGGGTAAGTAAATGTGCCCCATTGGGTTTGCTTGTAATCTGTTACCACAAATAGACAAATATAGATGATCTAGAAGCCTTACGCCAAAAAAAAATATTTAATAAAAAAGGGGTTATCTCTAGAAAATAATTTCATTCTCACAAAAGCTTCAAAGATTTAAATCAAAACAACAAACACCGAAATTCTCAATCTTCTTACAGACTAACAATGGTCTTAGCTTCAATCAACCACAAGCGTCTTTACGTCTTTAGTCACCCTTGTCTCCTTGGTATTCCTCTTAGAATTTGTATGGAACCGAGAGAACCTCTCCGCAGGAGTGTCGACACATCTTTAAAAGTTGGTTTGTCAAGAAAAAGCGACCACAAACACGACGGAAATAAAAAACAACATTGTGCCAAATCTGCCCACATCCCAACCAAGAACTGCCAAGTCCTCTCCACGTCCCACCACGTCCAAGGCCTACAACATCCACCTCAGACAATGTGGAGGAGATTATTCTCCTTATTTGGAATTGGCCATGAATTGGGGGTCTTCAATCCCCATTAAATAAGTGCCCAGAATATGGAATATTGGGGTGTAAGTTGTCATTAGACAGGCGTCTTTATAATGTTTCTGAAAAATTTACTCCATATGGTCAGATGAAACCGTTAAAGCAGAGGCTTGAGAACTTCACCATTCCACCAAAATCCAAACTGGTCTCTTGGGTGGTCAGTCAGTGGTACCCTGGAGCCCCCCGCATTGCTTATTATGAGGAGTTCAAGAAACACATCTCTATTGATGTCTATGGAGCGAAACATAAGAAACTAAGCTGGGGGGATTTCCATGCCACCATATCACAATATAAGTTCTACTTGGCCTTCGAGAATTCAGTCTACAAGGATTATATCACCGAGAAGTTATGGTCCAATGCTTTTGGTACATGGACGGTTCCAGTTGTGTTGGGAACATCTCGGGAGAACTATGAACGTTTTCTACCTGGAGACGCCTTCATTCATGTAAATGATTTTCCAAGTCCCAAGGAACTTGCTGCTTATCTTCTAGAGTTGGACAAGGACGATGAGAGGTATAGGAAGTATTTCAACTGGAGACATCAATTACAAGTTCGTCAAATTTGTAATTCATACAAAATCGTCAAAAACTGTGTATGAGGTCATTATTAGTGTGGACAAGTGGTTTCTAAAAGATCTGGAAGTCGCTCAAAGATACATGGCTGAAATCTACTGTCATAACATGGACAGATGTTCTGGTAGCGTCTGGCAATAAAGCTGGGAACTGCCATTGGTAAACCTCATACAAAGAACAATGGTTCTTACTCTCTAAGAATTTAAAGGGCCAGCGTCCTCCTTATTGGTGCTGACATACCTGGCTCTGCTATATAGCCTGGCTACTCCCAGCATCCCCTGCCGGATCTTCATGTCCTGTTACTGAAGAGAAAGCCCTCTGTGTTCCCAAGCGTTTCCAGATGCCTATGTGGATTCTGTGATTCCCGTGTTCCGTGGTGTTTCGTGCTGTTCCTGTGTTCCTGGTATCCTGTGGCGGTCTTGGTATCCTGTGGCGCTCCGGTAATCCAGCAGCCATCTGAGGTCCTGCCAGCCATCCGAGGTCCTGCCAGCCATCCGAGGTCCTGCCAGTCACCTGTGGTCCTGCCTGCCATCCGTGGTCCTGCCTGCCATCCGTGTCCCTACCTTGGCTGCCATCACGGGCCTAGTCGCACCCGCGGAGCGACCTGGTGACCATCCGCTTTGCGGCGGGCTCTGGCGAAGACCAGGAGATCACTTAGACTCCACTACCGGGTGCGGCTAAGGTTGTTATCTCCCGCGGTGGTCCAGGGAGTCCACTTACTTAGTCCTAAGGGACTAATCCCCATAGACTGTGACACATTCTTTCTATACGGGTCCCTTTATGTTGTAAGTGTGCCCATAGGCAAGAATTATGTGTGGAGTAAACATTGATTGTGCCTCGTTTTACAGTAATAACCATGTTATTGAACACGCTGCTCCTCCTGCTCTATAACATACCTCCTGCAGAAACACAATCTGCTCAGCTTCTCTCGCTCTATAAGATGCTGCCTGCAAATAACTCACTGGCCTACAACAAAAACACACTGGGGCAGATTTACTTACCCGGTCCCGTCGCGATCCCGCGATACGTTGTCCGACGAGGATTCAGGTCCGGCGCGATTCACTAAGGTGGTGTGTCCGATTTCCTACAGGTGTCACTACTGCGCCGAGGTCCACCTTTTTCTTCCTGGTGCATGTGAGTGCGTGATCTTGCGAAACTTTTTGTTTTTTAAATTCTGCGGTCTTTACGAATCCGTCGGGTTGTCCGACGGCCAGGCCCCCGATTTTTGTCGCGTGCAAGCCGGCGCCAATACGCCACAATCCAATCACGTGCGCCAAAAACCCGGGGCAATTCGGCGCAAAACAGAAATATTCGGGAAACCCAACGAAAGTGCGGCGTTCAGACCCTTTGTAAATGAGCCCCACTAGGGGGGATTTACTAATTCTGTTGAAACCTCGACAGTCGGCATCTGAGATCAGACGACGTAAAGCACAGCCCGATGCATTAAAGTGGCGCGCGGGCGTAAGTAATAAATGCGCAGACGCAACTAATCAGTCGGGAGCCATAAAAATGCCGACACAAACGAGATGTGCGCCAAAATCTTACATGCACTGCGCCTGTTTTTTGCAAAATTATTTTGATTTCAGAACATCTTTTTCCTGGTCTGTTTTGCGCCAAAATTTGTGCCTGAAAATGCCGACAAACTCCACATAAATGTGGGGAATGATGGGGAAAATATAGGCCACGCCTACTTGCGCCAAAAACGGCGGACGAGACGGGTTAGTCGGAAACAAATATTCTTTCTGGCACCATTATAAATGATCCGCAACAATTATGCGCCCCAAAAAACCGTAAGTTTCCAACGCTTTTTTGGCGCAGATACAATAATACATCTGCCCCGCTGTGTAGTGCGTAGAATGCACTAGAATCGGCATTTCTGGCGCTCGGTCTTCATGAATCTGGCGCCCCCTGCACTGCTCCAGTGCAGCAACTTTTTTTGGTGCACCTTTAACATAGAACATGATCTGGAGGGGTCTTTATAGGGAGGTTGCCCACGGACTGGGGGTGGCATGCGTTTTTGGCAGGTTTGACCAATTATCTTAATTCAAACTGGTCAAAAACGTATGCGTATTTTTCAGATCTGAAAACGCGCTAAATAAAAACCCTAAGGGTAATGGCACACGTGGCATTTTGAACGCGGTTTTGGGCCGTTTTTTAAACAGTCCGTCAAAAAACGCATGCGTTTTTGACAGGTTTGACCAATTATCTTAATTCAAACTGGTCAAAAACGTATGCGTTTTTGACGGACAGCTTAAAAACGGAAGAAAAACTCCACGTGTGCCATCACCCTAAGGGCGCGTTCACACGTTGCGTTTTGGTTGCGTTTTCATTGCGTTTGAAACGCATATACAACAGCTGATGAGAGGTGATTTGCCTAATTACATTACCGTTTACATTTGTAAACGCAATGTTAACGTGTTGTTAACGCATGTGTTAACATCGCGTTTACGATGCGTTTTGTAAACAGAAATGTTAGCAGCGATGTAATTAGGCAAATCACCCCTCCTCAGCTGTTGTGTATGCGTTTCAAACGCAATGAAAACGCAACCAAAACGCAACGTGTGAACGCGCTCTAAGGGGTGTAGATTTTTATACCTCTTCCCCAAGCTCATCTTTATAGGTCCAGGGCTGGATGGGCACCTCCTCTTGCCTGCGCCATTAGCTTCCCCCTCCCTATCGATACTTGTTGTGTGTTTTGATGTTTTCTGTTTTTCAGTGATTTTTCAGGTCGCAGCTGGTGGAAATTCTATTGGTGGAAGATTTTGACCAGAAGTTGAAGGGTGCGGTCACACGTCACTTTTAACGCATGCGTTCATAAATGCATTGCAACAGCTGAAGAGAGATTTGCCTAATTAAACAGCTGTTAACAATTGCGTTTACAAAATGCAACTGTTAACACATTGTGTAAACGCGAGTGTTAACATCTGTTTAATTAGGCAAATCTCTCTTCAGCTTTTGCAATGCATTTATAAACGCATGCGTTAAACGCGACGTGTGACCGCACCCATGCCACACAACCCGTTTTTGGTCCGTTTTTAAGCAGTCCATCCAAAAACGCATTAAGATAATTGGTAAAACCTGTCAAAAATGGATGCGTTTTTTAACGAACTGCTTAAAAACGGACCAAAAAGGGTGATGCCACACGTTGCATTTGTGGCCCGTTTTTTAAGTCCGTCCGCTTTTGACAGGTTTGGCCAATTATCTTCATTGAAACTGGTCAAAAGCGCATGTGTTTTTTGACGGACTGCTTAAAAATGGGCCAGAAACGGGTTCAAAATGCCTTTCCTAGCCCGCAGGCTGTTTAAGCCTGGGGACGGCAGGACTGGCAGTGTTCGCCTCCCCCCCCCCCCCCTGGTTCCGTCCCCTGCCCGGGTTTTTTTCTGGGCAGCCAATCAAGTGGCCAGGAAGTGCTTCCTGGCCACTTGATGGCGCTAGCCCTGGGCTATTTAGCCCCGAGCGCGGAGCTAGTCCAGCCTCTTTTGGACTTGCTCCGCACTCAAGAGATTCCCACCCGCCCACCCTTAGACTGTTTTTTGGGGTTTTGATAGGTAGTTGCTAGGTAAAGTTTTTTGTTATGTATATTTTTTATACACATTTATATATATATATATATATATATATATATATATATATATATATATATATCAGCCAGTTTAAGGGTCTTTACAACTCTGCACTGTCCTAGCACAGGATAGGTGGTGGAGAGAATCTATAGAGGAAGGAGAGCCCCAGGATTCTACCTTACTCTCCTTAATCCGGTAACTATAGCCAGCAGAAGCTCACTTCACATCATACAGCATCCAAAAAGATGAGGTTACCACTTACCTCTGCAGAACCTGGGAGAGGCATGCTGCTACAAAACTAAGCCTAGAGCATGAAACACGCAGCCCCCACTGCCGACCATGTCTCCTGCTGCTGGGATTGTGTTGGGAACTGGAGATGAGACTCTCCGTGACAATGTGGGGCATATCGGGACAATCTCCCAACCTCGCGGGACAGCGGTGAATAACAGGCACTGTCCAGTCGAACCCTGGGCAGTTGGGAGCTTTGTATTCACAATAATCACACACATACTATATGTGTCTCGGACACTTCTTAAATACCTGTGCAAGCAGTTTGCACTAGAAATAATGTGCAAAGTCCGACAGAAAACTGGCACATGGAGCTTAGTAAATGGGACCTTGTGTGTCGCCACTAGTGATGAGTGGATTGATCAAAATTTGGGTTGGGATGAATTTTAAAACCTTGTTCAGGTCCAAGTTGGTGGGACCAGAGACATCCACGTACACTGCTAGTACCAATTGCGAGTGTTAACTGTTTAAATGCCGCCAACCACAGAGGAAGGGGGGGCATAGTTTCATAGATACAATCACTGTGACTGTGATAATCTTCTTATATTTATTATTCATGGCCTCTTTTCTTCTAAAATCAACTTTTATATTTATGCTAATGAGCCAGAAGGGCTCTGGGCGGCATTATGAGAACCCCTCCCTGCTGTAGCCTCATATGCTGTTAAACTTTGCTGAACCTCTCCCCCTACCAATGTGTGAGATTTCATCAGGCAGTGGGAGGGGGAAGTGCTGAGGGAGGGGAGACAGTGTAACAGCCTGTGGAGCTACAGCAAAGAGAGGTTGTGGTAACGCCCCCCAGCTTTGGCTCTGGCAATATATTCAGGTCAGGCGGCTGAACTTGAACACCGAACCAAGCATTGGATCCGCTTGTCTCTATTGATGAATTCTGAGAAGGCGAAGAATCCTTGACAGTAAAAGAAATAAAGTCAGGCTCTAAAAGTGGGAAAGTAGAATTGGTAAAATGAAATATTGAAGAAAATCCTAAGAAGACCAAGTAGAGGATGTTTCCCTCACTATGGGTAGTAGAATCACAGAGTTGTGAAAGACCTAGAGAGGAAGTTAGAGATAAGAGCTGAGAGGAAGGAGGGAGGGAAGTTGTGGCTGTTAATTGGGATATTAAAGCTAAGAGTCAAAGTAGTAGAGGAACTGTTGGGATGAGCCAGGAGGATGATATGCTACAGCCACACAAAAGGAGAGTGGGGGCGGTGAGGACCTCAAAAGATGGAAGGTGAGAGATGGTACAGGAGGAATGACCTGGAAATTGCATTGTGGAGACTTGCCTATTGTCAGGTCTGGAGCAGTGAGAAAAGAATAAGCTGCCATAGGACAAAGCAGCGGGTGAGGCAGTGTCCTCCTGCTGGATCTATGTTTCAGTGATGGGCAGCAGATCAAAGGACTTAAAAAGAAAAAGGTGACAAACAGATTCAAATTTATTTCACGAAGAGCGGGCGATCCAGACGGCACAAAAGAACATAGTGATATTTTATCTTGGTTACCGTATATACTCGTTTATAAGCCGAGTTTTTCAGCACAAAAAATGTGGCTTATACACGAGTCAATAAAGAAAATAAACTTACATACTTACATACCTCCGTCCGGTGGCCCCGATGCTCAGCGCGGCTCCCGATGTCGGCAAGGCTATTTTTCTGTCTTCCCCGCGTCTTTCTTCGGTCTTCTGTAACAGCCGGTAGAGACGCAGCCATGTTATCTGCCGGCTGGCAGAGTGCATGGTCACGTCTCTGCCGGCTGTTACAGAAGAAAGAAGAGGAGCATCATGGAGAAGACAGAAAATGAGCCATGCCGACATTGGAACTTCTCGAAGGTGAGTATGTAAGTTTATTTTTTTAAGTGATGGGTGGGCTGGCTGCATACTATAGGGGGCTGGCAGGCTGTATACTGCAGGGGGCTGGCTGGCTGTATTCTACAGGGGGCTGGCAGGCTGTATTCTACAAGGGGCTGGCTGCCTGTATACTACAGGGGGCTAGCTGGCTGTATACTACAGGGGGCTGCCTGCATACTACAGGGGGCTGGCTGGCTGTATACTACAGGGGGCTGGCAGGCTGTATACTACAGGGGGCTGGCTGCCTGTATACTACAGGGGGCTAGCTGGCTGTATACTACAGGGGGCTGGCTGTATACTACAGGGGGCAGGCTGGCTGTATACTGCAGTGGGCAGAGTGGCAGTATACTGCAGTGGGCAGGCTGGCTGTATACTACAGGGGGCTGGCAGGCTCTATACTACAGGGGGCTGACTGTCTGTATACTAAACAGGGCTGGCTCTATACTGCAGGGGGCTGGCTGGCTATATTCTAAACAGGGCTGGCTGAATTCTACAGGGGGATGGCTATGTACTAAAGGTGGCTGGGAGACTATATACTACAGGGACTGGCAGGCTTTATACTAAAGGGGGCTAGCTGTATACTACTGGGAGCTGGCTGTCTTTATACTGGGTGGCTGCTGGCTATATACTAGGGGGGGGCTGTAACCAATACATTTCCCACCCTCTGCTTATACTCGAGTCAATAGGTTTCCCCAGGTTTTGGTGGTAAAATTCGGGGCCTCGGCTTATACTCGAGTATGCATAAAGAAGTGTGTGAGATGTGTACAAATCTGAGTGAAGACGTGAAGCATTGATGTGGATAGTTGGTACAGGTGGAATAGATCTACGCATGGAAAATAACACAGCAAACATAAGAAAGGAAACAGAAAAGATTTTTAGACAAATATAATTGTTGGTTTTTCTTTGTCTTATTACCTTTCCCCAAACTGCAGGGTCTAAATACTTTTGAGAATACTATAATTTTTCAGAATTTACAATGAATAAACAAGCAATTTCTGAATAATTTCAAAATTGTCTGAAAATACCAAGGTTGTCACTTGCTTATAAATAACATTCTTTCTATACGGGTCCCTTTATGTCAGGGGTCTCAAACTCAATTTACCTGGGGGCCGCTGGAGGTAGATTCTGGGTAAGGCTGGGCCGCATCAAGTTTTCCACAAAAAATGCGCTTACAAAATATCATTATTCAGATTCAAATGTTTTTATTAACAGTTCTTTAACATTTAACTTTCAGAACATAAATGCTGCCCCCCCCCCGCTCCATGTTAAGTAAATCCTTAAACTTTACTAACAATTAACAACCCTACAGACAGCGCACTGACACTGTGTGACTGACTACAGGACCTGAGAGCCATTAGTGACATCTAGTACCTTATAGATGACAATCTCTTCCATCAGTAGGACTTTATTCCGGGTTCTCCAATCCATGACGTATCACTGCTGAGGTCACAGCCGGATGTCTTCAGCTCTGCGCAGCACATCTCCACCCGGCGTCCCTGAAAATACCACAGTCACTTACAGTATAAAGTCTCCTGGATAACAACACTGTGCTCCTAAATAATATATACCCCTCACAACACAACTGACCGCACTCTCCACACATATAAAACATCCCTTCATTTTATATATATATATATATACACACATTAGTACTGGAATTATAGCATGCTAAGCACCAATCAATATACAACACCCCCAATTGTATCCTAGAACTAATATATCCCACCCTGTTATTATGTTACATGATTTTACATACAGTGCAACCCTGATCAAATATATAGCACCCCCTAATGAATATATATATAATAAATTTATTTTTATAAAGCCCTGCTCTCATATATTTAAAGGCCTCGTTATTCACCCCCCAATTAAATTCTATACAGCTCCCATATACAGATCCCCTACAGCTTAAATAAAATCTTGCCCCAAATATACAGTCCCCCCAGCTTAGTAATATACTGTATCCCATATAGGTTTCAAAAGGATCATTCACTTGGACAGTTGTGGTTTCATGAAAGACGGAGGTATGCTGTGTCTGCCATCTTTTCCCATTTTATTTTTTCCGCGCCTAAATTAAAGCAATTTTTCATGCTTTTGATACACCTGGTGTAATGCTTTTTTTAACCCCTACGTGACTCACCTCTTTGGCCTTAATGCAGCGCGTGCCGCGAACCATTTTTATCAAATCTGGACCATTGTCGACTATAAGTGTTATGCTTTGGGGGACGCTATGAGATATCCAGGGTGGATTTTGAGATCTTTTGCATCGTTACACATTGGACTTCAATTGTTATAAAAATTATGGGATGCATTTTGTTGCTTTTAGTTATAGAACATAACAAATTTTTGAGCAAAATTTGGAAAAATTGCTTTGGATTTGCAACATTCTAAAATAATTCTCATACTTTTGATGCCAGGATGTCCAAGCTCCCAATAGAAATTACATAACTTACAATTTCCCAAAATGATCTGATTATATGTTGGCTAGAGTTTGTTTAAAAGATTCCACTTATTTTCTAGAAAATGGTTGAAGGCTCCGGAATTTAGTTTCATTTTTCACATGTTTTTGTAAAATCACCAACCTGGTATTTAGATGAACTGCTCACATTCTAATTTGACACTGAGAAGCTAAAAATACATACGATCTCATAAATGTACGCCATTTGGAACTACAACCCCTCAATGTAGAAAACCACTTTTTTAAAGAAGTTTGTTAACAACCCTTTCTGTGTTTTTATAGGATTAAAACAGGAAATGGAGGTCACAGTCGTGCAATTGCAATATTTTTTTTATCACAAATACAACGAACTCATTCTTGCGGGTGAAAATTAAACATTTACAATGGTTACATGAAAAAAGGCTCCACAAAAGTTTGTTACACCAAAACCCAACAAACAATCTCTCCCAGTACAACCGATACCCCAAGTGGTAGGTAGGTAGACAAAATGCACTGTATGGCGCGACTCCTGGCATAGACGGGCAGGAGGCGCCAATCCATATAGCCAGATTTGCTATGCACATGTAACAGGCTATAATTATTTTTCACTTTTTTGTATCTGCCCTATAGGGGGGCGGCTTATTTTCTTTTGCCACTGAAATTCACTTTTTCTGGTATGCAATTTTTGGCATCTATAGCTAATTGGTAGAGATTTTATTAACCTCTTTAATGAAATGAAGGAAATGAAAATCTCACTTATTAAATCACTTTTTAGGAGACTTTTTCTTTTTTGTTTTTTATTTTTGGCCATTTACTGGGCATACTATAAAAAATAGTATAGTGATTTTTTAATCTATTGGTTGCCACGATTAGCAAAAAGGACCCTCAGTTAATCGATTTGTTTATTTTTCCCCCATTTTGTCTGAATAAAAAGTATTTTGGCAAAATTTTGTTAATTTTAGTCATCACCTCTTTCCATATGCACATAGACTTTTGTTATTTTTCCGCCAATCACAATACTGTGGAAAAGGCTTAATTTTTTGGCGAGAAAGGATTGTCCTTTTTATGGGTCATTATTTTTAGATATTTTGTACGTAACTTTTTTTTAAAACCCTTTCTTAGAAGACTGCTTTCCTTTAATAGGACATGATAGAATATTTCTTTTGTTTGGAGCGTTGCCTTGAATACTTTTTTTTTCCATGTTTGTACGGAGGTTCACTTTCCGATTCTAAATAGCTGCATTCTGCTGTTCTTATTAAATAGTACAGATGTGTTAACGTGACTCGGGGATATGAAATATGTAGGGGGTTTTGTTGTTATTTTATTTTCAACCTTGTCTACTGAATACAAAACCAATTTTGGAGAAAATCTTGTAGACATTTTAACGCACCACAACAGGAATCTTTCATATTCATAACTTTTATTCTACTTTTTTTCGGGCTAGACAAATCTAAGTTATAAAAAAAATGTGAGGTCTTGACCCTTTTTTGCGAGAAGTTGTCTCTATATCGTTTAGTGGGCTTATTTTGGAGCTGCCCAACATTTTCCCTACATCACTTTCTTAGAGCATTTTTGTTATATGGTAGTGTATTAACATTAGTACAACTAATTCTTTTTCGGGAACGGTCTTGGCCGTTTTTGTTCTCTACAAGGGGCGTGTAACATGTGCGGTCCAGTAATGGGGGTCTGTGTTGGGGAAAAAAACAGTCCCTAAAACAAAAGTGTGGTGGAGAAAGATGGTTTAGTGTAAACGAGATGTTTTACGGGAGCGCAGGCAAGGGTTATAGATCCAAAATATAGCTGTCGTTTTTTGATGTAATTATTATCGTGTGTTTTTTACATACTTTATTATTGTTTTTATAGAAAGTGAATTTATAGGGGCGTATATGTTAATGTATATTTCATTTTTTCTTTATTCTAATGTGATTACTTTAGTGTTTTTTAGACTTTTTTGTTTTACTTATTAAACAACTTAGACGTGAACCATGATGCGCTGATGCTCGATCACTGATTCAAGTTCAATATACGAGCTCTTGCTACAATACTATTTTATTGTAAAGCGTGTAATCTGTCTGGCATGCTTGCGCATAGCTCAGACAACTTTAACCAGTCAGATCCCGTCAACAGGGGATCTGGCTAACCGCCATGGAGCCCCTGGCGCTTCGGGGCACATGCCAGTCCTCGGAGCTGCCCCAAAATGGGATCGGATCCCCCCCGGTAGCGACTCACGGGGGAATCTATCCACAGCGTCAAACAGAGTAGGTGATAGACAGGGGGCCCAACAAAACGCGGCGCGGTCGCTCTCTGACCTCGGCGTGTAACGGCTGCGTGTTTAGTTACCATAACTAATGAGCGAACTCAGACTAATACAGCCCCGGGCGATCGGAGCCTGCTGCCGATCGTCAGGTTTTTTTAGCCGCACTCTCGTCGGCAGCCTATGATAGACAGCGACAGCCACCCGCTTGGGCGTGCAGGTTCCGGCTCCCGTTCGTGGAGCCGAGTCCAGAAGCACGATTGTAGTGCTTCCCCACTTGCCGGGCTATTAAAGATATCCAATACCCGGGACGTACCGTATACACGTCCTGGTCGGCCCTAGGGGTTAAACCATCGTTCTATCTCCAAATGGTCAAAGACACCCCAACCTACTTGAAAACTGTAGTGGGATTACAGTTTCACACGAGGGTGGAGAACTCCACCGATATTGGCACAATCAAGCAGTAATCTCAGGTTGGCATTCTATATTATCTTGTTAGGACCAGGTAGCACGGTTGGTGGGATGGTCGGGGTGAGCGGCCACCCTAGGATTTCAATTTCGGAAAGGATATTTATACATGAAATTAACACATGAGAGGACTACAATCATGATCCTCAAAACCAACCAGCAAGACCCCGCTTCCTATCCAAAAGAATAACTTGTTGAACCTCAGCTTCCTATGAGTTTAGGAGGTTGACTGGTTGTTAAGTAACCATGAAAATAACATCTCGAAACACCACCACACAAGTCATAATCGTGGTATACTGTGGCCTTCCATTACCCAAATGATATATCCAATAGTAAATAGTAAATGACCACACTTGATGCATTGATATAGAAACCTACAAAACACATGAGTAATGACCCTGAACGAGAATATATAAAAATAATGCGTACAATAGATAACCGTCACCACTGAAACCGCAAGGCTACTCCTAAAACTACTGTGGAATCAAGCTTACACAGAGATGATTAGGAAAGAACAACCGAAGATTAACGTACAAAGCTATGGCAAACCAAACCAAACAAACTATATAGATAACATTGACTTTAACCCAGACAGGCGCCATAGTACTGTTGCTATATTACAATTAAGTTAGGTAACACCGATATATACACCTCAATATACTTATTTTACCAACACCTAGATACACAAGGGATCCACATACCAAGTCTACACATGGAACACCGTAACATACCATTACTGTACCCTCAGGCAAACCACCGAAATATAACATATATATGTATTGATACAAAACTAGCATATAGAACCGTTATATCCAACACACACACATATTATATATATATATATACATATAGATATATATAGATATGCATCTACACACTAGTATACAAAAGTGTGAATACAATAGTTATAACAGATACCAGTATAACATACCAACTAACTTTTCACCATGTGAAAGAGGCATTAAAATAAGCCCGGTCTACGGCTGAGTCCCTGAACAACCACAGTAGCAGAAGACCACTACTACTCCATGCCGGGCCCTTGCACGCGCGAGATGAACCACTAGCGCCCTCACCTTCACCACCCATAGACTATCTACCAAACGGAAGGTAACAACCCTTTTTTCAATATATGTGCAATCACAATTATTTAGTTTTTTTTCGAAAACGTGCTATCCCTGCAGAAGCCTTGGAGGTTGGCGCTGCAACTCTGGAAATTAACAGTACCTTTAATGTTCACGCCTCTTATCTATTAACATTGTATATATATATAATCTTATCTTAAGTATACATATATATATATATAATATATAATATATATTCAGGCCATTATACGTCTTTACAAGCACTCTGACACTGTCCTAGCACAGGATAGGTGGTGGAGAGAATCTAGTAGAGAAGGAGCGCCCCCAGGTATTCGTACCATAAAGAAGCCTACACTCATCCTTAATAGGCCGGTAACATATGTAAGCCATGCAAAGACTCACTTCACATCAATCTAGCACCAAAAAGATGAAGGTTACCCACTATGCCATACCTCCTGCAGAAACCTGGGAGAGCATATGCTGCTGAAGACAACTAATCCTAGAGCGCATGAAACCGCAGCCCCCACGTGGCCGGACCGAAATAGTCGTCGCCCGACTGCTGGATTGTGGGTAATTATTTTGGGTAGAAACTGAGATGAGATACTCTCCTTGACGCATGCTGGGGTCATCTCGGGACAATCTCCCACCCTGGGCAGGGAGGGGGGAAGAAGGGGGAGGTCTCTTGACAGTCTTTTAATAACAGTCACTGTCCAGTCGAACCCTGGGCGTTTGGAGCTTTTATTCACACTAATCACAAAAACACACAAACTACTATATAATGTGTCTCGGACCTTTCTTAAATAGCTTTTGCAAGCAGTTTGCACTAAAAAATGTGCAAGACAAGTCGACAGAAACTGCACTAGAAATGGAGCTATAGTAAAAATGGACCAAATTGTGTGTTCCCACTTCAGTGTCTGAGGTGATTGACTCAAATTGCGTGGTTTGCATGGGATGAACTTTTAAAACAAAACCTTGTTCAGGAGTCGCAGAGTTGGGTGGGACAACAGAGAAGACATCCACCGTACACTGCGTAAGGTCCTACCGAATTTTCGAGTGTGTTAACAGTAAACTGGTTATTAAAAGATGAAAATAATGCCGCAACCACTAGAGGAAGAGGTGGGGGCATAGTTATTCCTACCAATACAATCACTGTGACCGTGATAACTCTTCATTATATTTTATTATTCAATGTCCCTTTTTCGCTTCAAAATGCACTTTATATTTATGCTAATGAGCCAGAAGCCGGAGGGCTCTGCGGCCGGACATGATGAGAACCCCTCCCTGCGGATAGCCACATATGCTGTTAACCTTTGGCTGAACCGTGCCCTCCCCCCCCTACCAAATGTTTGAAGATTAGTTTTTACATTTCAGGGCATAGGGACTCTAGGAAGTAGCGAGGAGTCACGGAAGGTGCGACAGTGTAACAGCCTGTGGAGCACAGCAAAGAGAGTTGTTGAGTACTCCCCCGACATCCTTATGGCTCTGGCAACTACTATATACGAGGTCAGGCGGCGAACTTGAACACCGAACCCAAGCATTGGATCCGCTTGTCTCTATTGATGAATTCTGATAAAGGCGAAGATCCTTTACAGGTAATAAATAAAGTCAGGGCCTCTAAGTGGGAAGTAGAATTGGTAAGAATAAATATTGGAGAAAACTCCCTAAGAAGACCAAGTAGAGGATGTTTCCCTCACTATGAGGTGTAGAATCACAGAGTCTGTGAAAGGGAACCTAGAGAGGAAGGTTAGAGATAAGAGCTAGAGGTGTAAAGGAGGGAGGGAAGTTGTGGCTGTTAATTTGGATAATTAAGACTAAGAGTCAAAGTCGATAGAGGGGGGTAAAAAAAACGGGTTTGGTATAGCCAGTAGGAATGATATGACTACATCCAGCCACACAAAAGGCGAGTGTGTGGCGGTGGGGTACCCTCAAAGACTGGAAAGGTAGAGATGGTCAGGAGGAATGACTATGGAAATTGGGCATTGTGGAGACGGTGCCTATTGTGCAGGTCGGCAGCAGTGAGCAAACATGAATATTATATCACCGAGAAGTTATGGTCCAATGCTTTTGGTACATGGACGGTTCCAGTTGTGTTGGGAACATCTCGGGAGAACTATGAACGTTTTCTACCTGGAGACGCCTTCATTCATGTAAATGATTTTCCAAGTCCCAAGGAACTTGCTGCTTATCTTCTAGAGTTGGACAAGGACGATGAGAAGTATAGGAAGTATTTCAACTGGAGACATCAGTACCGTGTCCTTCTAAATAAAGGTCCCACACATGACTACTGCAATATATGTAAAGTAATCAGAGAAAATCCTGTTTACTTAGACAGGCGTCTGTATAATGTTTCTGATGCCGTCCTTATTCACCATGTAGATATTATGTATAACAAAAGCACTTTACCTCAAGATCCAAAACCTCATTTTCAACGTTGGATCTGGTGGAATGTGGAGCCACCACGGATTATCAAGAACCTGAAGATGTTAGATAACTTATTTAACATGACCATGACCTTCCGAAAAGATTCTGATATATTTTCTCCATATGGTCAGATGGAGCCATTAAAGCAGAGGCTTCAGAACTTCACCATTCCACCAAAATCCAAACTGGTTGCTTGGGTGGTCAGTCAGTGGTACCCTGGAGCCCCCCGCATTGCTTATTATGAGGAGTTCAAAAAACACATCCCCATTGATGTCTATGGAGCGAAACACAAGAAACTAAGCTGGGGGGATTTCCATGCCACCATATCACAACCATCTAACAAATATAAGTTCGACTTGGCCTTCGAGAATTCAGTCTACAAGGATTATATCACGAGAAGTGTATGGTCCAAGTTTGCTTTGGTACAGGACGGTTCCAGTTGTGTTGGGAACATCCGGGAGAACTATGAACGTTTTCTACCTGGAGACGTCCTTCATTCATGTAAATGATTTTCCAAGTCCCAAGGAACTTGCTGCTTATCTTCTAGAGTTGGACAAGGACGATGAGAAGTATAGGAAATTATCAACTGGAGACATCAGTACCGTGTCTTCTAAATAAAGGTCCCACTATCCAATACTGCAGAATATGTAAAGTAATCAGAGAAAATCCGTGTATCGGGTCATTCACAGTGTGGACAAGTGGTTCCTACAAGATGTGTGTAATTTTGGATCTGGAAGCTGGCTGGAAGATGTATGGCTGGTGTCACTAGGTGAACATGGACATATGTACTGGTATCTTCTGTACCAATGTAGACAATGTAACCTGTCCAAAAGCTGGAACTGCCATGGTAAACCTCATACAAGGTTGGCGTTGTCCATTATGATCAAAAGTAAACTAATTATATGGCCACCTTCAGAAGATGTTATGAGATGGATGTGCTGATGGGCCATAACTAAAGTATAAAGGGCTCCATCAAGCCCCTCCCTCTTGGTGACAATATTAGAAGTCCTATCTGAAGGCGGCATGTTATAGAGCAGATGAGCTGAGCAGAGAATAATTACAAGTGTCCTATCTACAGGCAACATGTATAGAGGCAGGAGGGGGAGCACATAATACATAGTATCCTTTCTACAGATCCGGAGAAGGTAATCAAATCTCAACAGTGCCAAACCTCAGCTGCATGTTGGAGCAGGAGGGGTTGAAAAGATTGTATTTGTGTTATCCACAGGCAGCATGTTAGAAAGTGGTGGAGCTGAGCACAGGACAAGTTGGCTCTGTGCTTTACTGAATTTATGGTGGCCCAGGGCACTTACCAAGGTAGTGTATAGGCAGTTTAAGAGGACAATTGACCCCCCTCTGCATGATGTCAAAGTAAAAAATCCAGATCTGCATCATCTATCTAATAATTAACAATAATAATTTCTGTATTTATTAATAATCCTTTATATAGTGCACACAGATTACGCAGCGCTGCACAGAGCTTTCCAAATCTGTCCCCATGGGACTCATAATATAATCAACCTACCAGTATGTTATGGACTGTGAGAGGTAAACCGGAGGACCCAGAGGAAACCACAGCAAACAAGGAGAGAACATACAAACTCTTGCAAATGTTGACCCTTGGACTTGAACCCAGGTCTCAGTGCTGCAAGGCTGTAATGCTAACCAGTAAGCCACCATGCTGCCCTATCTACCAATATCTCAGATGCCTACAAGAACTGGCTGTGACTGGGTCAATCTGCACTATAAAGGCAGTTAATGTGTGCGGTAATATGTTTTATTTTTCTACGGCATACATCATAGTGTAATACTCCAGTCACATACAGAGCGAAATCTTATTTTTGCCATTATAAAACTCCAGTATCACATTCAGAGCTGCATAATCTTATATAATCCAGATTGAAAGCAGCTGTGGATGTGACTGGAGCATCAGTCTGCCATTAGGTCATCTCGATACTCCAATCATATCCAGTGCTGGCAATCATCTATCTAGAATGTGATGAGGTATATTAATTCTGCCATTACATCATCTGATACTAAAGTCACATCCAGTACTGCATCATCTATCTAGAATGTAACTGGAGTAAATCAATGTGCCTTATATCATTTGGTACTCCAGCCGCTCAAGTACTGCAATCATCTATCCAGAATGTGACTAAGGTATATCAATATGCCATTATATCATCCCTGATACTTAAGTCACAATAAAATTCTGCAATGTTAATCTAGAATGTGAATGGTGTATATCCATTGCCATTATATCATTCTGATACTCCAGTCACACCCTGTGCGCAATATTCTATTACAATAAAACTGGAGTATATCAAATCTTTCATTATTTCATCTCTGATAATCCAGTCACATCCAGTGCTGCAATCTTCTATCTAGAATGTGACGGAGTATATCAACTGCTATTAAATATCTCTGATACTCACGCACATCCAGTCGCAATCATCTATCTAATATTGACTGAGGCATATCAATATGCCATTATATCATCCCTGATACTTCAGTCACAGTGAAAGTGGCGATCATTATATTAGAATGTGACTGGAGTATATAAATCTTCATTATATCATCTCTGATACTCAGTCACATGAAGTGCTGCAGTCATCTATCTAGAATGTGACTGGAGTATATCAATCTTCCATTATATCATCTCTGATACTCCAGTCACATCCATCCTGCAATACATATCTAGAATGTGACTGGAGTATATCAATCTGCCATTTATATATACATTTCCTGTTGTTTGTGCACTGGAAGGAAAACAAAGAAGAATGTTGTTTATGAAACGGCTCTGGAATAAGTTGCATATAAAGTACATCACATTACCGAATTATTAAGCTAATCGTGTGCGTTGTATATCTGTGGTGTTGAATATAAAATAGGAAATCCTTCTATTATTTTGTTGATATTTTTTTTTAATAAAAAATCCTCTTTGACTTGTGATCTTTATGTGCCAAAATTTTTTGTTAACCATTCTATAATTCTATTATTCTACAAACCCCATTAATTTCTCCATAATCCATTCAATTCTCTGAACCACAAAACTGAATATGTGTGTTAATCTGTTAGAGTCTGACCTAAAGTACATCTGATCCGGGTGATAATAATAAGAGAAGGGCAGGGAAACATTCATTAATATATACAATAACAAAGCAATTCCGTGCCTAAGGAGTAGGTCACGCTTATAAGGTTTCAACAGGCAGAGAGGAAGTGTCAGAATTTCTATTATCATTTGATGTTATGTGCATTGAGAATTCCAGGGATGAACGACTCCTATACTAAAAGAAAAACACCAGGCAACATGTGATAAAACCTCAAATCTTCAATCTGGCACTCTTAGTAATAGGAAGCATTGATATCACCATAAGCAGGGTGTGTAGAGTGTGTTAATGGCGTTTTTGTGGTTTTTGCCTAATACTGCACTCCATTTCATATTTTGTTGTGCCTCTAATCTAAAACCAAAATAAGTGGGGTAGCTGTAGGAACCCATAGCTGGACCTAGGAAAGTGATGCTGAACCTTTTAGTGACCGGTCAGTGGCCAAAGCTAACAACCAAATCCACTTTTACCGTGAAGTGCCAACATGGCATTTTAAGCAGTAACTTATGTTTCCGTTTCTTACCACATCTTCAATCGTATCGCCCCCTGGAGGACACTCCTAATCGGGAAACATAAGAAACTAAGCTGGGGGGATTTCCATGCCACCATATCACCGTATAAATTCTACTTGGCCTTCGAGAATTCAATCTACAAGGATTATATCACCGAGAAGTTATGGTCCAATGCTTTTGGTTAATTATAGCCCCAAATAATATGTATAGCATTCCATCATTCCCCCCAGTATAAAATAATTATGGCCCCATATGATATATATAGAGTCCCCCCCCCAGTACTAAACATTTTCTAGTCCCATATAATACATACAGTCCTCCCCCCCTTTCCAGTATAACACAACACTTCCCCAACCACTTATTAGCCACATTTAATTAATTAAAATACATGAAAAATAATAAAAATCATACTCACCTGCAGGCAGCTGCCCCCTCGGCGCGGCTCCGGTCTTCACGCGGCTCTCCTGTAAGCCGCAGCTCCGCACAGTGACACAGGCGCGTGACGTCATGACGCCTGTGTCACTGCTTAGAACGGAGCGATGCAGCTGCCGGAAAGGCGCTGCGTCGCTCCGCATATAAATCGCGCCTGTGTCTTAAAGAGACAGGCGCGATTTATTTAGCTGGTGGGCGATTCGGGCGTTAATGGACGCCCGAATCGCCCACTTTAGGTGGGGGGCCGCAAAATATTGTCCCGCGGGCCGCAGTTGGCCCGCGGGCCGCGAGTTTGAGACCCCTGCTTTATGTTGTTAGTGGTGAGATATGTGCCCATAGGCAAGAATTATGTGTGGGGTAAACATTGATTGTGCCTCGTTTTACACTAATATCCATGTTATTGATCACACTGCTCCTCCTGCTCTATGATATACTTCCTGCAGATACACAATTGGGGGCATTAATCATAGGGGGGTCTCAGGTTCGTCTATTTTTGCTCCTGGTTTGTTCTTTTTTTTTTGGCTTGTGATTTATGATGGATCTAGTTCTGCCATTAGTAAATGCGTTTTGGAATTGTCGCATATCCCATTCATTTGCGCCAAATTTTGAGTAAATTTGTCTCAAATTTTTACCCTACAAAGTAAATCTCATTTGAGACAAATAATGGAATGAGATCCAAAATAGGTGACAGAAGGTTCAGGGCTTCATCTCTGCACATAAAGTCTCAGCTTGTACAATGTCCGGAACACATTGGGGGTCATTTACTAAGGGCCCGAATCGCGTTTTTACGTCGGGTTACCCGAATTTTACCGTTTTGCGCCGAATTCCGACGAGTTTTTTGCCGCACGCGATCGGATTGTGGCGCATCGGCACCGGCATGCACGCGACGGAAATCGGGGGTGTGTCCGTCGGAAAAACGTCTGATAATATTCTCACTCCCAGAGAAGTCGTTACTGGAGAAATGTTACATTTTAAAACTGCTCCGAAGTATTTTCCATGTTGCATAGAGGTGATTCTTCATTTAGCGAAAACCTTTGTTTTTAGTAATGAAAAGTGAAGTTTTTTGGAAGTGCAGGTAGCTGCATTTTTGTGCCTTTTTTGCGACTTTTAGGCGTAAATTGATGATAGATCCCGTGCAAACATCTGTATAGCAGCCGCTCACTATGTCAGATAAGGCGCAGGGACTCAGAACCACTAAGTGCCGGACTTTGCCGTGCGCCAGAAAATGCCGACAAACTCCACATAAATATGTCGGATGATGGGGAAAATATAGGCCACGCCTACTTGCGCCAAAAAACAACTGTTCTTTCTGGCGCCATCTCATTATAAACGATCCGCAACAAATATGCACCAAAAAAACGTGAGTTCCCGAGGCTTTTATGGTGCAGATACAAAAAAACATCTGCCCCACTGTGTAGTGCGCAGAATGCACCAAATTTGGGATTTCTGGTTTCATGAAACCGGCGCCCCCTGCACTCGACTGAGTGCTGCATCTTTTTTTGGTGCACCTTTAACATAGAGCATGATCTGTATGGGGGCCCCCAGTTTTATTTTTTTCCAACTTTTTTTGGTGCATCTTTTTTTGGTGCACCTTTAACATAGAGCATGATCTGTAGGGGGGCCCCCAGTTTTTTGGGTTTTTTTTCCAACTTACGTTTTTATTTTTCCAAAAGAAAAGTTACAAACAATTGTGATCAAGCAGTAGAACACAGTATTACCAGATTGGTATAAGCATATACCGCACATTAATACATAAAGTAATAGTTAGGTCACGCAGGACCTCTTGTAGGTGGTGTAGAAATCGAACAAAAAAGGCAAATTTAAATGGCTAAGTAGTTAGCAGGGGAGTAAGGAGCAAAGTCCAATTCTTATGAGAAAAAGGAATAAAGTCTTTCATTCGATCCCAATCTCCTTTGTTGTATTACCTTATGTGAGAACAATATAAGGAGAAGAAATAAAAAGGGACCAAAGGTCCAACCTATT
This sequence comes from Engystomops pustulosus, assembly GCA_019512145.1. Classification (NCBI taxonomy): domain Eukaryota; kingdom Metazoa; phylum Chordata; class Amphibia; order Anura; family Leptodactylidae; genus Engystomops; species Engystomops pustulosus. Next base: position 2,894,464 of record CM033650.1, on the reverse strand, counting down.
AACACAGTGGGGGTCATTTACTAAGGGCCCGATTCGCGTTTTCCCGACGTGTTACCCGAGTATTTCCGATTTGCGTCGATTTCCCCTGTATTGCCCCGGGATTTTGGCGCATGCGATCGGATTGTGGCGCATCGGCGCCGGCATGCACGCGACGGAAATCGGTGGGCGTGGCCGAGCGAAAACCCGACGGATTTGGAAAAACCGCCGCATTTAAAAAAAGAAATGTGTCGCTTGGGAAGCGTTTACCTTCACTCAGCCCGAGCCGGTGAACTCCAGCACGTTCAGATGCTCTTCAGCGCAGCAGCGCCACCTGGTGGACAGCGGACGAACTACCTTGATGAATCCCGGGCCGGACCCGAATCCACCGCAGAGAACGCGCCGCTGGATCGCGAACGGACCGGGTAAGTAAATCTGCCCCATCATATCCATTGATCCCATTCTTAAATGGAGAGTCTAATAGTTAAGACATAGGTAGGTTGTCTCCAACAGTGTCTGTTGGAGACTTTCATGCAGCGAGGCAGTCATATGTTCTAGTGTTCGTATATATGACTGATTTGGGAGTAGAGATCTAGCATAGAGGGCGGTGTAGGACGTCTCCAGTGCAGTGAGATCAGGGTCTTTGCAGCACGCAAAATATGTAGGAGCAGTTTTGTCTGCAATTTAACTATCTCAGGGGGAGGAAGCTCCAACAAAAACACGATTGGGTCCCTACTCAAACTTATCTCCAGTACCCTTTCTATTACTAATCAGACCCTCTCCCAAAATGATTGACTAGCCCCACATTCCCAAGAGACGTGGTATAAGTTGGCCCCTGGAGCATTACACCTCCAGCAGATATCTGGGATGTTTGGATCCATTTTGTGTAGAAGCGCCGGGGTATGATACCAGTGCATCAAAATGTTATACTGGTTTTCTTTGTATATAGTGGATAAAGAGCCTTTCGGGGCCTTATCCCATATCTTTTTCCAATCCAATATCGAAAGTGTCCTGCCCAGCCAGTCCTCCCATTTAGTCATGTACGCATGTTTACCAGAATCCGGATATGTCTGGGCCATGAGCAAGACATATAAATCTGAGATAAGTCCTCTAGACGCCGAACCCCTAAGACAGATCCGCTCGAATTCTGTAAGGTCTGGTATTATGGGGGATTGTAGTATAGACATACAATATTGGTAAATCTGTGGGTACGTATTTGCGGCAGGGGCAAACTGATCTGGTGCACTACTAAGGTCTGATAGCTTAAGGAGGTTCTTGGTAGTTGGATGTGTTAGGTCCTTAATCTGGAAAATTTTCATCGGCCTCCAAAAACTCACAAAGTCAGGTTTGAGACTTTGGGGTAGACCCGGTGTATATAGAAACGGGGTAAGAGGTGACTTCAAGGTAGCTAGAGAATATCGCATGCGACATCTTCTCCAAACCTCTCTAGTAAACGCTATGGGACCCAAAAGGGAATGTGTAGGGATTTCCAATGGTGGCCCCCATATCAATGCTGCGGGATGGGCGGGAGCTAACCAGAGCTTCTCAATTTCTGTCCACTTGTTGAAGTCCAGGATACTATGGGGCCCATTTACTTAACCGGTCCATTTGCGCTTTCTCTGCGCTGGATTCGGGTCCGGCCGGGATTTATTAAGGTAGTTCCTCCGCCGTCCACCAGGTGGCGCTGCTGTGTTGAAAAGCATCGGAACGCACTGGAATTCACCCGGCCGGGCTGAGTGAAGGTAAGTGCAGGCTCCGCGACAGATTTTTTGTTTTAAATGCGGCGGTTTTTCCGAATCCGTCGGGTTTTCGTTCGGCCACGCCCCCCCCCCATTTCCGTCGCGTGCATGCCGGCGCCGATGCGCCACAATCCGATCGTGTGCGCCAAAATCCCGGGGCAATTCAGGGGAAATCGGCGCAAATCGGAAATATTCGGGTAACACGTCAGGAAAACGCGAATCGGGCCCTTAGTAAATGACCCCCTAAGTGTCTTAGATGAGTAGCATAGTAGTACACCGTTATATCGGGTAGTCCCAGACCCCCTCGTGACTTATCCTATGTCTCTTGGAATTCCATATAAAATCCAATAACAGTGATTGAATTTGCCTCAGAGTGCTAACTGGCGCCCTCACTGGAAGTGTTTCAAAAAGATATAGAAATCTGGGGAGTATTGACATTTTTATAGCCGCTATTTTACCTAGCATAGAGAGGTTTAGAGTACGCCAGCCTCCTCACATCCTGAATTAAGGAGGGAAGGTTTTCTTTGTATAGTGAGTTGTACGATGGGGTAAGTTTTATCCCCAGGTATTTTATGGAGGTCAAGTTCCAAGTACAGGCAGTCCCCGGGTTACATACAAGATAGGGTCTGTAGGT
>CM033650.1:2880324-2892026 GCA_019512145.1 Engystomops pustulosus | reverse complement strand
CTGTGACAATTGGATTTTAAAAATGTTGGATTGTCATAAGAACCAGGATTAACACTAAAGCTTCATTACAGACGCCTGTGATAACTGTTATAGCTGATTACTGTAGCCTACAGCTAAAGTACAGTAAGTTACCAATTACCAGAAGTCCTTTGTAACTAGGGGGTCGTCTGTAAGTGGGGTGTTCTTAGGTGGGGGACCGCCTGTATCAGGCAGACGCCTGTGATAATTATTACAGCTAATTATTGTAGCCTAAGGCTAAAGTACAGAAAATTACCAACATCCAGAGGTCCGTCTGTAACTAGGGGTCGTCTCCATTTTGAGGTCTGTGCGACATTTTGATCATTTTTTATTACATTTTTTATGTCATCTAAAAAGGTGTAAAAGTCGCGTTTTGGACATTTGGGCGCCATTTGCCGTTCTGGAGGTCACCGTCGTCAATAACCGTTTTTATATTTTGATAGATCGGGCATTTTGGGATGCTGCGATACCTAATGTGTCTGTGATTTTTACTATTTATTATATTTTATATCAGTTCTAGGGAAAGGGGGGTGATTTGAACTTTTAATATTTTATTATTTTTTTACATTTTTTAAACTTTTTTTTTTCTTTTTTTTCCCACTATTTCTTAGACCATCTAGGGTACATTAACCCTAGATGGTCTGATCGCTCCTGCCATATACTGCAATATTACTGTATCGCAGTCTATGGCATTTTTGCACACTATACATTACAATGAGCCACAGGCTCATTGTAATGCATGTGCAGAAGCCATGTATCCTCGGGTCAAACGAAGACCCGAGGCTACCATGGCAACCGATCGCCGCCCCCCGATGACTTTCGGGGGAGCGGCGATCGGAGGTAAATGCGCCGCCAAATTTAAAGTGCCAGCGGCGACTTTGCCGGCGGCAAAGAAAAGGTTAACACCCGCGATCGGTGCAAGCACCGACCGCGGGTGATAGCAATGGGTCTTTGCTGCGATATGCTGCAAAGCCCATCTCTGTATGAAGAAGGCTCAGCCCGTGAGCCTTCTTCATACAACCTTCACAGCTCCATGGCGGATATATCTGTCATGGAGCGTGAAGGGGAAAAAGGGGATAGAGGACAGCCTTGACGAGTGCCATTATTAATTGTCAGGGAATTCGAATGGGCGTGCGGCAATCTAATTTGTGCTGTAGGAAAAGAATAGAGGTTGGACAGGGCGTTCAGAAACGGTCCGCGGAAACCAATTTGGGTTAATGTCCGGAACATATAATGATAAATTTAAACGATCAAATGCTTTTTCAGCATCAAGACTCAGCACCAAGGCTTCTGATTTGGCTTTCTGCACCAGATCTATCAGATCAATGGTGCGGCGAGTGTTATCGCCTGCCTGTCTATACCGGACAAACCCCACTTGGTCCTTATGTATCAGGTGCGGGAGCCATTCACTTAATCTGTTAGCCAGAAGTTTAGTAAATTTAACATTTAACAAGCTAATAGGCCTATAGCTGGAGCATTCGGAGGGGTCTTTTCCTTGCTTAGGGATAACCGTGATATGCAACGCCAACATTGTTTGGGGGATCGCCTCGCCGTTAAGAAATTTGTTAAACAGTTCCACCATGTGAGGTAAAAGAAGTGGCAAAAAAGTCTTGTAATAGAGGTAAGTAAATCCGTCTGGGCCTGGGGCCTTATTTCCCGGCAAGTCCTTTACCACTTCCTCGGGCCCCCAGTTTTTATAGGGAGGGTGCCCACAGACTGGGGGTGGCATGAGTTAAAAAGCTGCACGAGGGGACGTTTGCACTATAAGGGGTGTAGATTTTTATAGCCCTCTCCTCCCTCCTGTGCTCACCCCTCCCCCAAGCTAATCTTTATAGGTCCGGGGCTGGATGGGCACCTCCTCTTGCCTGTGCCATTAGCTGTCCCTTGGCCAGAAGTTAAACGGTGCGGTAGCACGTCACGTTTAACGCGTGTGGTTAAAAATTTTACATTTACAAACACAACCATTAATGCAGTGTTAACACATGCATTAACACAAGCGTCAACATTTGCGTTTTGTAAACGCAAATGTGAACATATGAACATCTCCCACAAAAAACGAGCCATCGACCAGCTCCGTAGCCAAAAAATGTTAAATGTTCTGCCACTTGGAAGACGGCGATGCAAAAATTATAGATTTTTCCCACATTAGGGTTTGATTTGACAAATTTAGTCAAACGTAAGAAAAAATATTCATATCTGTTATCCCCGTAATCGTATCGACCCATAGAATAAAGATAACAGGATTATTATATAAGGTGAACACAGGAATAAAAAAAATACAAATACAGTAAAGAATTGAATATTTTTTACTCCTGCCCTCAAAAAAAAGTTCCTAAATTTTCAATAAAAGGAGACACCAACCCCAAAATGGTAACACTTTAAAAGCTTCTCATCCCGCAAAAAAAAAGGCCGTCACATGACCCCAATAACGAAAAAGCAAAAATTTTATAGCCTACAAAAGGGGCCAATGAGGAAACTAAAATCCTGGCAGCTGCAGGGCGCTCCTTCCCTTCTGAGCCTCGCTGTGCGCCCATAACACAAGTCACAGCCACATGTGGGGGGTCTCTGCACTCCGGAGAAATTATAGAACAAATTGTAAGATGGGTTTTCTCTTTTTATCTTTTGGAAATGTCAAAATTTTAGGGCTAAATGAACGTATAAATGGCACAATTTGCCCCTTCTAAATTTCCCCTCCATTTTGGTTCAATGACTATGAAGATCTCAAGGGGTTAACGATCTTACTAAAATCTGTTTCTGATAGTTTGAGGGGTACAGATTTGAAAATGGGTTGGTTATATAGGGGGTTTTTGATGCTAAATATGTAAAATGTCATTCAAAACTGTATTTATCCTCAAAATCGTCAATTCTGAAAAATCGCTTTTCGATTTGTAAGCCGTGTGACGTCAAAATAAATTATCCAAAATTTTCAAAAATGATGACAATGTAAAGTAGACAAATGGGAAATGTTATTCAGCAATTTATTTAGGTGGTAAATCTATCTGCCTGAAAACGCGATGATTTCGAATTTCGATAATGGCAAATTAAAAAAAAAAAATCATCATTTTTCTTTTTTTTTTTTTGTAAATAAACGCAAAACTTATCAGCCGACATTTACCACTAAAATGAAGTACAACATGTGGGGAATAAATAATCTCAGAATCGCTTTGATAAGTAACAGTGTTCAAAAGTTATAACCGTATAAAGAGACGCAGGTCAGAATCCAAAAAATGGGACTGAGCCCTTAAGCTCCAAAATGGCTGCGTCCTTAAGGGGTTAACCCTTTCACTCATGTGCACTTTGGGACACTACAGTCCCTCCCGCGTTATTAGCCCGGCTGCCAAGCACATATCCCTCACATACATGAAAATTTAAGGAGCAGCCACTAATTATAGGAGCCACACACACCCGTCATTGTATTCGGACTGCGAGCCCCCTATGAGCCGCCATTGTCCCAGCGGCTCCAGGCCCAGGGGCTACGAGGGACGCGAATAGTTCAGCAGCCGTTGTGCTGGTTGACAACAATGACCTCCATTACATCTCAGGGTGCACCCTCTCCTTGTCTTTTGATGCCGGGTGCTTGGTCTCCCAGTGACGGAGCAGTTTTTCAGGTTTCATAGGGCTTATGACATGTCAATCACCTGCAGGGATGAACCCGTAACTTAAGTAGGACTCTTATGCAGCCTCTTCTTTTGGCATTCTCACGCCGGCGGCACACGTGGAGTTTTGGGGCCATTAAAAAACGCATCCGTTTTTGACCGGTTTTACCAATTATCTTAATTAAAAAGGGTAAAAAACGGATGCGTTTTTAATGGACTGCTTAAAAACGGCCCAAAAATGGGTTCAAAACGCCACGTGTGCCGCTGGCCTAAGGGTGATGGCACACCAGGCGTTTTGAACCCATTTTGGGCTGTTTTTAACCCCTTAAGGACGCAGGGTTTTTCGGCTCATTTCTCGCTCTCCAAATTCAAAAATCCATAACTTTTTCATTTTTCCGTGTACAGACCTGTGTGAGGGCTTATTTTGTGCGTAACAAATTTTACTTTCCCGTAATGTTATTTATTTTAACATGCCGTGTACTGCGAATCTGAAAAAAAATTCCAAATGTGGAAAAATTGAAAAAAAAACGCACGTCCTTGTGGGCTCAGTTTTTACGACTTTCACTCTTCGCTCCAAATAACACGCCTACTTTATTCTTTGGTTCGGTGCGATCGCGGTGATACCAAATTTATACAGGTTTTATTGTGTTTTAATACATTTTCAAAAATTAAACGAATGTGTACAAAAAAGAAAAAAAAAATTTGCCATCTTCTGAACCACGCTAATAACTTTTTTATACTTTGGCGCCGGAGATGTGTAGTGTAATTATTTACGAAATGAGGCGACGTTTTCATTGCTACCATTTTGAGGTCTGTCGACATTTTGATCATTTTTTATTTCATTTTTTATGTTATGTAAAAAGTGTAAAAGTCGCATTTCGGACATTTGGGCGGCCTTTCCGTCGCGGAGGTCACCGCCGCCCGTAACCGTTTTTATATTTTGATAGATCGGGCATTTTGGGACGCGGCGATACCTAATGTGTCTGTGATTTTTACTGTTTATTATGTTTTAAATCCGTTCTAGGGAAAGGGGGGTGATTTGAATTTTTAATATTTTATTAATTTTTTTTATTTTTTAAACTTTTTTTTTTTTTCACTATTTTTTAGACCATCTAGGGTACATTAACCCTAGATGGTCAGATCGCTCCTACCATATACTGCAATACATCTGTATTGCAATATGTGGCATTTTTGCAGCTCATTCATTACAATGAGCCACTGGCTCATTGTAACGAATCTGCAGAAGCCGAGTAGCCTCGTGTCAAAAGAAGACCCGAGGCTACCATGGCAACCGATCGCCGCCGTCTTTTAAACGCCGCCGGCGACTTTGCCGGCGGCATTGAGAGGGTTAATAGCCACCGACCGCGGTTATTAGCGTTGGGGGTTTTCTGCAAAATGCAACAACCCCCACCTCTGTATGAAGAGGACTCAGCCCGGGAGCCCTCTTCATACACTCCTTATACTTCTGCGCCGTAGAGCTACGGCGCAGAGCGTTAAGGGGTTAAGCAGTCCATCAAAAAAACATCCGTTTTTGACCCCTTTTAATTAAGATAATTGGTAAAATCGGTCAAAAACGGATGCATTTTTAATGGACTGGTTAAAGGGAACCTACCACCACGAATATACCTATAAAGGTAGATCGGGTGGTAGGTGGATGTATGGGACGTGAGGATAGCCCTTTTTAGAGCCAATCCTCGCGTCCCGGCTATCTTTTAGTAAACTTTAATAAGCGAATATGTAAATTTTTTTTTAGCGGCTACTCCACGCCCCAGTAGACTCTTTACTCCTCCTACCATCTCCTCGTCTATATATTAATATAGATTTTTTTAAAAATTTTTTTCCCATTTTTACTGATTAAAAAGTAATTTGGCAAAAATGTTGTTAATTTTTAGCATCACCGTCTTTCATATCCATAACTTTTTTATTTTTCGCCTCACAGATCTGCTTAGGGGCTTATTCTTTGCAAGAAGGATTGTTCTTTTTAGTGGGCTTATTTTAGAGTGCGTAACATTTTTAAAATCAATTTTGAGAGCATTTTTTATAGGGTATTAATTAAAAATTATCTTTTTTTGGAGTTTTGTTGGGGGGGAATTTTTACAGGATTCACTTTGGGGATCTAATAACGATTCTGTTTTATTATGCAGATTGTTACGGACGCAGGGATACCAAATATGTGGGGGTTTTGTGTATTTTATTCAATTGTACTAAATAAAAACTAATTTGGAGAAAATCTTATTCATTTTAGCATCACCATCTTTTTATATGCAGGACTTTTTTATTTTTCTGCTGACAAATCTGGTTAGGGGCTTATTTTTGCGAGAACAGTTGTTCTTTATAGTGGGCTTATTTTTTTTTAAAAGTATTAATCAAAAATGGTCTTTTTTCGGAATGTTTTTTGCGTTTTTTTTCTCCCGCGTTTACCGTGCGGGTCCAGTAACGATCCCATTTTATTATACAGATTGTTTCGGACGCGGCAATACCAAATATATGCGGGGGTTTTTTTTGTGTTTTTGATACTTTATTAAGTGTTTTTATGGGAAAGTAACATTTTAGGGGCTTATATTTTAATGTATTTATTTTTTATTTATTCTAATGTGTAGTGTTTAGGTTTTTTTACATCTTTTTACTTTTCCATACTTGAACTTGATCGCTGGTTCAAGTTCAATACACTGCTCTATAATACTATGTTATTGTAGAGCAGTGTACACTGTCTGAGCATGAAGACGCATGCGCAGACAGTTTATGGTCAGACCCGGAAGGGATCTGACCCTTGGGAAACTGCTCCTCCATGTGACCTTTTCATATATGAAAACACTCATCACTTGGCTTAGCGACGCCCCCTGCTCCTCTACAGCCAATCCTGAGTGTGGGGAGTTATTCATATATTTGAAAAGGTCATATGTTTCCCAAGGGTGGGGGGGAATTGCTCCTTTCCAGCCCCTCCCAGGGGACGAGTGCCTAGTCACACAGCAGATGCTAATGAAAGGTACAATATAACATATCTTTTTTCTGTAAAACCAATTTTTAATACAAAAACCCTTTGGCATTGTATGTACTATGCTCTGTGGGGACTGGGGGAGGGCTAAAAATGGGTTCCCTTTAAAACAATATAGATACAGTTACTCCTCCGCCTCCTTCTGTTGTGCAGAACAGGAGAACGTAGAGGTGGGGGAGTAACTGTACCTACAAAATAATGAAGTGTGAATCATGACATTAGCTGGACAGTGGTCAGGGAACATGGCCGCTGTATCTAAAATGGCTGACAGTTTGCAAGATGGCGTCCGAAACCAGTGCGATCTCCTTAACAAAGATGTAAAGAATAAAAGAAGATTATTGTGAGTGTCAACTTTTATTTTTCCGTCTTTTGATGATGAAGCTTATAACATAGCAAAACACAAAAACAAACAACACTATGATGGGAAATGTCATGGAGCTGAATTGTTACCCGGATACAGAGTGTAGGCCAGAAATCGACTTGAAAAGGTGGATCTGGTAAACTTCGTTCTTACTGGGAGGACAAAATCTACGTAGTTGTCAGAAGAAGGAGTGAAGACTGTCCTGTATATGAAGTGAACAACAATAAAACAAGAATCCTTGTTATTGCCTTGTGACTACCTACCACCAGAATTCAATCTCGAAGTAAGGAATCAACCTAAGCCTGCTAAGCCTTCAAGAACTTGAAGAACCACTTAAAGAACCTGAAGAAAACTACTTTGACAGCTCAGATGAAGAAGATAATACTCACGTCTTGAGAATGCCTACTAGGAGCAGTAATCCTCAAAAAAGAAATACCATATATACTCGAGTAAAAGCCCAGTTTTTCAGCACAAAATTTGTGCTCTAAAACCCTGACTCGGTTTATACTCGAGTCAAGAAAAAAAAATAAAGTCAAAATTCACCTTTCCGACATCACCCGTGGGTCCTATGCTTGCTTCGATGCTCCAGTGCCGCCGCGGTTCCTTTGGATCCTCTTCAGGTTTTTGCACTCCTCTTCGGGTCCCCTTGCGATGCATCGGCAAGCGGCTGCCGGACTAGCGCGAAGACATGAAGAGGAGTGGAAGAATCCAAAGAGGATCCGAAGGACCCGGGGCAGCACTGGAGCATGGGAGACAGACTGGGAAGGCTATATACTACAGGGCCTGGGCAGGCTATATACTACGGGGCCTGGGCAGGCTATATACTACAGGGCCTGGGCAGGCTATATACTACAGGGTCTGTTTCAGCTTCGGGGTTCGACTGCAGTTGGCTCTGGTATGTATTCAGTACTTCCAGGGAGTTCTTCAACAAGAGTTTGGGGTGTAAACTCTAAGGCTTCAGGGTTTAATGTACTCGTATACTCGGGTATAAGCCAACCGAGGATAAGCCGAGTCCCTAATTTGAACACACAAAAAACTGGGAAAACGCATTGACTCTGAGTATAAAGCCGAGGGTGGGAAATACATTGGTCACAGCCTTCCAGTATACAGCATGCAAAAACCCCTGCGCAGTATATCGCCTGCCAGACCCTGTAGTGTATAGCCTGCCAGCACCCTGTAGTATACAGCCTGCCCAGGCCCCTGTAGGTATATAGCCTGCCAGGCCCTGTAGTATATAGCCTGCCCAGGCCCTGTAGTATATAGCCTGCCCAGCCCTGGAGTATATAGCCTGCCCAGGCCCTGTAGTATAAGCCTGCCAGGCCCCTGTAGTATATAGCCTGCCCAGGCCTGGAGTATATAGCTGCCCAGGCCCTGTAGATACAGCCTCCCCAGTTACAGCCTGCCAAAAACCCTGCAGTATATCCCCCTGCCAGACCCTGTTAGGTATAGCCTGCAGCCCCCTGTAGTATACAGCCTGCCCAGGCCCCTGTAGTTATAGGTGCCCAGGCCCTGTAGTAATAGCCTCCAGGCCCTGTAGTATATAGCCTGCCCAGGCCCTGGAGTATATAGCCTGCCCAGCCCGTGTAGTATATACCCTGCCCTGGCCTGTAGTATATAGCCTGCCAGCCCCTAGGTATACAGCCTGCCAGGCCCTGTAGAATATAGCCTGCCCCAGGCCCTGTAGTAATAGCCTGCCCAGGCCCTGTAGTATATAGCCTGCCAGCCCTTGAGTATACAGCCTGCCCAAGCCCTGTAGTATATAGCCTGCCCAGGCCTGTAGTATATAGCCTGCCAGGATGTAGTATATAGCCTGCCCAGGCCAGTAGTATTAGGCTGCCAGGCCTGTGTATACAGCCTCCCAGGCCCTGTAGTATCAGCCTGCCCAGGACCTGTAGCTCAGGATCCGCTCCTGCCTGCCCATGTAGTATATACAGCCTGCCAGGCCCTGTAGTACTATAGCCTGGCCAGGCCCTGTAGTATATAGGCTGCCCAGGCCTGTAGTATATCCTGCCAGACCCCTGGATTACAGCCTGCCCAGGCCTTGTAGTATACATCATGCCGGGGGCCCCCCTGGACGTATATAGCCTGCACAGCCCTAGTATTATAGCCTGCCCAGGCCCTGTAGTATATAGCCTGCCAGGCCCTGTATATATAGCTGCCAAGGCCCCTGTAGTATATAGCCTGCCAGGCCCTGTAATATAGCCTGCCAGGCCCTGTAGTAGATAGCCTGCCAGGCCCTGTAGTATATAGCCTGCCCAGGCCCTGTATATCTAGCCGCCAAGCCTGTAGATATAGCCTACCAGGCCTGTATTATAGCTGCCCGGCCTGTAATATAGCCTGCCCAGGCCCTGGTAGTATACAGCCTGCCCAGGCCCTGTAGTATATAGCCTGCCAGGCCCTGTAGATATAGCTGCAGCCCTGAAGTATACAGCTGCCCAGGCCCTGTAGTAATATAGCCTGCCCAGGCCCTGTAGTACTAGTAGTCATAGCTGCCAGCCCCTGTAGTATAACAGCCTGCCCAAGCCCTGTAGTATATAGCCTGCCCAGGCCCTGTAGTATATAGCCTTGCCCAGGCCATGTAGTATATAGCTGACAGGCCATGTAGATATAGCCTGCCCAGGCCTGTAGTATACAGCCTGCCCAGCCTGTAGTATACAGCCTGCCCAGGACCTGTAGTATTAGCCTGCCAGCCCCCGTAGTATACAGCCTGGCCAGGCCCTGTAGTATATAGCCTGCCCGGCCCTGTAGTATATAGCCTGCCCAGGCCCTGTAGTATATAGCCTGCCAGCCCCTGTAGTATACAGCTGCCAGGCCCTGTAGTATACAGCCTGCCCAGGCCCTGAGTTGTATATAGCCTGCAAGGCCTGTAGTATATAGGCCTGCCCAGGCCCTGTAGTATATAGCTACTGCCCAGGCCCTGTAGTATATAGCCTGCCAGGCCCTGTAGTATATAGCCTGCCAGGCACCTGTAGTATAGCTTCCAGACCCCCTGTAGTATACAGCCTGCCCAGGCCCTGTAGTAAATAGCTGCCCAGGCCCTGAATATATGCCTGCCAAGGCCCTGTAGTATATAGCCTGCCCAGGCCCTGTAGATATAGCCTGCCAGGCCCTGGAGTATTAGCCTGCCCAGGCCCTGTAGTATATAGCCTACCCAGGCCTGTAGTATATAGCCTGCCCGGCCCATGTAGTATATAGCCTGCCCAGGCCCTGTAGTATATAGCCTGCCAAGCCTGTAGTATATACCGCCCAGGCCCTGTAGTATACAGCCTGCCCAAGCCCTGTAGTAATAGCTGCCCAGCCCTGTAGTATACTGCGGCTACCCAGGCCGTCGTATATAGATGCCCAGGACCTGTAGTATATAGCCTGCTAGCCCTGTAGTATACAGCTGCCAGGCCTGTAGATATAGCCTGCCCAGGCCTGTAGTATATAGCCTGCCAGGCCCTGGAGTATATAGCTGCCCAGGCCCTGTAGTATACAGCCTGCCCAGGCCCTGTAGTATATAGCCCAGCCCCTGTAGAATACAGCCTGCCCAGGCCCTGTAGTATATAGACTGCCCAGGCCTGTAGTATATAGCCTGCCGGCCACTGTAGTAAGCCTGCCAGCCCTGTAGTATACAGACTGCCAGGCCCTGTGTATATAGCCTGCCAGGCCCTTAGTATACTGCCTGGCCAGGCCCTGTAGTATATAGCCTGCCAGCCCCTGTAGTATACAGCCTGCCAGCCGCAGAGTCGCCTGCCACATCCTGTAGTTATAGCCTGCCAGCCCCTGTAGTTACAGCCTGCCAAGGCTGCAGTATGTACCTGCCAGACCTGTAGTATATAGCCTGCCAGCCCCCTGTAGTATATAGCTGCTAGCCCCTGCAGTATACAGCCTGCCCAGGCCCTGTAGTATATAGCCTGCCAGCCCCCTGTAGTATATAGGCTGCCAGGCCCTGTAGTATATAGCCTGCCAGCCCCCTGTAGTATACAGCTGCCCAGCCCTGTAGTATATAGCCTGCCCAGGCCCTGTAGAGTATAGCTGCCAGGCCCTGTAGTATATAGCCTGCCCAGGCCCTTTAGTTATAGCCTGCCAGGCCCTGTAGTATATAGCCTGCCCAGGCCCTTTATTATAGCCTGCAGGCCCTGTAGTTATATAGCCTGCCCACGCCTGTGTATATAGCCTGCCCAGGCCCTGTAGTATATAGTACTGCCACCCCCGGTAGTATACTGCCTGCCCAGGCCCTTGTACAGCCGCCAGCCTGTAGTATATAGCTGCCAGCCCTTGTAGTAACAGCCTGCCCAGGCCTGTAGTAATAGAGCCTGTCCGGCCCTGTAGTAATAGCCTGCCAAGGCCCTGTAGTATATAGCCTGACAAGGCCCGTGGAGTATAGTGCCCAGGCCCTGTAGTATATAGCCTTGCCAGCCCTTATGTAGTATACAGCTGCCCCAGGCCCCTGTTAGTATACAGCCTTCCCAGGCCCTGTAGTATATAGCCTTGCAAGGCCCTGTAGTATATAGTGCCGGCCCTGTAGTATACAGCTGCCCAAGCCCTGTAGTATATAGCTGCCCAGGCCCTGTAGTATATAGCCTGCCAAGCCCTGTAGTATTAGCCTGCCCAGGACCTTGTAGTATAAAGCCTGCCCAGGTCCCTGTAGTATACAGCCTGCCCAGGCCCTGTAGTATATAGCCCTGCCCAGGCCTGTAGTTATATAGCCTGCCCCGGCCCTTGTAGTTTACAGCCTGTGCACCCAGGC